>SAUG01000108.1:0-168813 GCA_011316305.1 Rusavskia elegans
GGGGGGGGTTGGATTTTGATTTTGGGCGAGACTTGTGGGGGGCGAGTTGGGGGAGGGGAAGGAGGAAGGGGAAGGGGGTTTGATGTATTGGCACTATGAGAGTGTGTAGGGAATGCAGAGGATGTAGAAGAGGTGTAGGGAGAGTGAGTGGGTGGGAGATGGGAGATGGGAGATGAGGGATACGGTAGGATATGAGAGATAGGGTGGGAGATTAGGTAGGAGATGAGGTGGGAGAAATGTCTTATAATTATAGATAGTGGATGCCAGAGATTCGGGTAGTAGGGTAGTCAAGGATCGATAACGGTACCACGATAGCGGACGAGCGCATGGATTTCGGGAGCCTCGTGGTTTTTGATGGTGATGAGGTGATTGCAAACACGTGCTAAGTCAATATACCATCAAATATATCGTCATCACAACTCACATACTTTCATGCCAACCCTGCTTCATCCTCCCTTCACTCTCTTTATCTTTCCCATCCCTCCCTGCTCACCTACCATCCTCCCCAACCCCACCCAATCCCATCAAACCAAACTCCCCCCCTTCTCCCCATCCAACTTGAAATACCCCGGTTGCAAGTTCTGAAACACTCGATCGGGATCATACCTCTTACTGATCTCCACCAACCGCCTCTGATTCTCATCCCCATACCCCGTAAAGACGTTTTGAGACAGACTGGCGTAGTTCTGATAGATATATCTGTAATCCAGACCCATCTCCCTACTGACATCCTTCGCGCGCGAGATGACGCGTGCGGCGGCAGATATGATACGTTCGTCGTCGGCTTTGGAGCTCCACAGTATGGCCAGATTCATCAAAAGCAAAGGACCGTCTCCCTCAGAAATGCCGAGGGCGTTACCTCCGTTTTTGCGGAAGAGGCGGATCATGGGAAGGGTGATGGGTTGCATGACCAATGCGGGGAGGATATCGGCGGCGTCTTTGATGGTTTCAACTTCCTGGACGAAGATGTCGAGGATCTGGAGTTGCAAGGCTGCGCTGTTCTTGAAGGTGGCGGTGGTGTAGTGTTCACGGAACCCGCCTGGGTTGGATGCGTTGAGCTCGACAGTGAGGTTGGAGAGGTTGGTGATGCGCTGGGTGTCCGTGATGTTGGGGATGGATGCGAACTCATCGAACGCGGGGGGGAAAGGGGTAGGAATGGAGTATTCATAGTTATTGGAAAAGATGTAGGAGCCTTGAAAATATGCATAAGCTGTGATGAGGGCGGCGTCAGGATTCTGGGAGCCGTTGTTGGCGAAATTTTCGAAGGCTTTGCAGATGGATGCGTTTGTGGTGGGAGGGTGGATAGTGTTGCCGCCCCACATAAGTCCTTGGGGGAAGGTTTCCAGGTCGAAGCGGGTGACGATACCGAAATTGTTGCCGCCGCCGCGGAGGGCAAAGTAGAGGTCTGGGTTCGACTTTTGGTTAATGTCCCGGATTTGGCCGTTCGCTAGTACTACCTAGTCATTATGTGAGTGGATGGTATCGATGAAGAAGAACCAGCAATTGTCTCACTTCATAGCTCTTGACTCCGTCTAGAGCCCAACCGTGACGGCCAGAGAAAAAGGACAGACCACCTACATCTCAGTCAGAACTACGTCACCTATGAACATGTCTGTACCCGAATCCTTACCTCCCAGGGTCAATCCGCCAACACCGATGTCCGCCACACGACCACCGACCACAGATAAGCCCACGGGATCTAGCTTGGAATAGACATCAAGCCATCTGTTTCCCGCGCCCACTTTCGTCACCGTCTTGTCTTTGGACACCTCGACTTGCCTCAAATTGCTCAGGTCAATGGTGATACCTCCCTGGATGTTGGAAGCGCCGGCAAAAGCAGCATGGCCTCCGCTTTTGACAGCAAAGGGACAATGAAAATACTGAGTGATCAGAAGAGTAATGGCGACATCGATTGGGATCTGTGGGGTAACGCGACAGGCGGGGAGAGTCTCGAGTTGCTGCAAGGACCAATATCGATTCTGTTGTTGGGCGTAGGTCTGGCTTCCGGAAGTGCTAACGATTGTCTTCCGTATGGTACTCAGAAGTCCACACTGTAACAGCAATAGATTAATATATTTGAGGTCAAAGGGACGATGGATCTGAATGGCACTCACAGCTGCAGCACAGTGATGCGATGGAGCCGTCGCGTTCGACTGAAGTCGCGGAACGGGTGGCACAGGTAAGTCTCCAGTTATTTGGACGCCCAAGTTGGCTAGAGCATCGTGTAACTCGTCGCTTGTGTGAGGTGCAGTATATGGATCTGCAGTGACACGGCATACCAGCCATGATATGACCCAGACTAGCCAATTTGAACCACGCATGATCTACTCCAGCCACGTGCGAGATAAAGAAGCTCGTAGGTAAGGAAGTGGTAAGGAAGTGGTAAGGAAGTGAAGAATTACTTGTGTTGAGTCCCATGCTGGAATAAGCCGGAAGGACGGCAGCCGCAAGGGCCGACCAAGGGAACCAAAGGATTCACGCTGGGACACCATTCGTCCCTCTGGTTGAATATGAATGATTCAACTCATGGTGTTATTGGTTGCATGGACTGGGCTGCTTTACTTGGCGTCTGACTGTGGCAGCTGCAGGTCGACCTGTGTATTCCTGGCCACGTTTGCTGTGTCATTACTGTCCTCTATGGCCCACATGCTCGAGTTGTCGACAATTGAGGCCAGGCAATGCCCCAGGGTTGTGTTGCAACGGCGCCATTAGCCTATGATAGAGGCTGTCGAGATTGATGCTAATGCAGCTAACCCAAGCCACGCGAGGAGCCGAGAAACCGTGAAGAACCGTGGACTTGGGACGGCAGTGGTGACAGGATGTGTCATTATCAGGGGCTGGGGATTTACAGTCAGGCACAAGGCTCCTTGATCCCTCTGCGGATCAACCACCAATTCACCGGCACCGCGGTCCAAACCCCCAACACCATTCCCACCTGCATCATCCACCAGTATACCCATGTGTTCATCTCCAGCCGGTAGCCCCAAATGCCCACCCGATACGCCATCATCCAACCAAAGAGACCCACCTCGAAACGCCTCAGGCTCAGCATGTCCGCTTTGAGGGCGCGGATCATTATGCGCACGGAGTCGTCTCCGGACATGGGTGCGATGCTGAAGTACTGGAACACGATGCCGAAGAGGATGGCGAAGGCGTAGTCGATGAGTTCGGGCCAGATTGCGCGGTGCCTGATGATGCTTGAGGTGCCGTACACGAACCATTCGCCCACGAGATCGCCAGAGGACGCAGCCGGCGCCGCAGTGGGAGATCCCGATGGCGACGGTGGCCCACATAGGACGGCTGCCACCCATGGCGTGATGGTCGTGTATCTCGTTATCTTGACCATGAGCCTCCATCTCAGAGGACGTTTGGGAATCAACTGGTGGAGGCATGGCATTGTTGTGTTTTCCAGGGCCGTTGCCGGGTTTGCCATAAATATAGCGACTCATTCCTCCTCGGCTGGGATGCGCAGGTCGACCGTATCTGAACTACAGGAAGAGCGATAGCGGGCCATGGTACGCTGCGTTGATATGGGCCATCCTGGGATCCTGTGGCACCGGTAAGATTAATATGCAGCTTCCTGGTGCAAGTGAAGCGGATAGAAACACACAAGATCCACATCATCGACCTCCATCCTTTTTCTCTACACAATGTCGACGATTGGTGTAATCAGGCATGTAGCGCCCAGAGCGAGGAAGATGTCGCCGAAGACGGTCAAGGCGGTCGGGATTTCGTAAGGTGCCGTGGTCTCCATGACTGGCGGGCTTGTCTGGACAGTGAGGCAGGCATCGCGATCTTGAGTTTCTGTCTCGCAGATGAAGGCATTGAAGGTTTTCTGCGTCTTTCTTTGATCGTTACATCATTTTCCACTCGCAAACTGCCGGGGTCCGTTCCTCCCGTAGCTATATCGGGATCAGCTTGTGTCGTCTTATCAATTAATTCTTAGTACTAGGCTAGCCCAGCGAGCTTATAGGGGTCCTGACTGTCCGCTACGGAGGAAAGGACAACATCATGAATCAATTTGCAGGTTCGATTCATATTGTACTACGTGTTGTAAGGCTTGAATAAAAGTTCTCGTCACTTGTCGCCGTTCATTCGAATGGCCCCTGTTCTTGGACTTTCGTTGTCTTCACCCATTGAATGGAGTGGTATTGAAAGCGATACCTGGATTATCCTCAGGTACGTTACGAGGTACGTGTCTTGTACACGACAGATGCTGTAGCAGATACTGTTGGAGACCGCGAAAGAGCCCCCTATGGGGCGCGACTTTTCATCACGAGTGTTCATGCATATAATTTTGGTATAAGAATCTGTCTGCATCTATCAACCCTCATGGAGAAGCCAAAAAAGGTCTGGCTGTATTGCTCGCTCAATATAATGCCCTCGCGAGGAGCCGGGAGAGTGGAGAACGTGAAGGCCGGACGGCAGTGACAGGATTGCTGTGTTTGTAAGAGTTGTTGAGGGCGGTGGGTGTAGACATCAGCAGTGACGGGGGTCTTCGAGTCGCTGACGACAGCATACGATAAAGGCCATTCTCATGGGCTATAACTTCTGGACGGGATCTTGGTAGGTTGATCTGCGTTTGAAGGAAGGGTCATGTCGATGGTTGAGGACAGCCGACCTCGGAATCGCCCTTGGTGTACTTCCGATACTCGGCGATGATAAGGTGTGTATTGTGTATCATGAACACAGCATCTTTATGCTTGATGCATCGACCAGTTGCAACAAGAACGGGCCGACACCGATATAAGATGCAGGAACAAGCCGTTCTTGTTGCACCTTATCCTTGAGCTATGACCAGGACGGAACACACAACATACGCTTTATGCAGGGGCAACAGAACGCCCTGCATAATCCCTACTGGCCGGACGAATTGTCAGTAGATGAAGATGCATCTTGCCGGTGATGCACACAGATCTCCTGTCGACACTTTTCGTTGCTTTATTGTGTTAGTATTGGGCCTTGAACTGATGTGTTGTCAAGAACACCCACTTCGCTTCTCATTGTCTCCTCATCAGACACGTTGCTCGTCGTTTCCTACGCGCTTTGATTGCTCTTCTGCTGGTTTGCAAATTCTGGACAAATCCATCCGGAGGGGGAAGAAAGCTTTTGGAAAGGCTGGAGTATTAGCTTTTGACCATGTCTGACGCGATTTATACTAACTTCATTTCCGCCCAGCATCTCAAGGTAAGGTTGTCAGCTCATCCGCGTCCTTGATCATAAATTCAACACCTCGCAGGACCTTAGCTATTGCATGATAGCCTTGGCGACCTGCTTCATCGTCGTCAGACTCGCAATCCGCGCTTGGAAACGTCGCTTTTGGCTCATCGAAGATGTCGCCGTCTGCCTGGCATGGACTTGCTTCATTGCCATGACCATTGGCTACATCTGTGTCACCGACACTCTCTATCGAATCTCCGAGGTGGGCAAAAAGGAGAAGCCACCCTATCAGGGTTTTCAAGAAGATACCGTGTTCGTGCTCAAGATCTTCTTCCCCAACACCTTACTTCTCTGGACCACGCTATGGTTCGTCAAATTCGCTCTATTGCTGCAGTGCCGCCGATTGGTTGACCGACGACCAAACTATATTATAATCTGGTGGATCATTGTTGGGCTTACCTCGCTTTTTTACGTCGGATGCATCGTCACGGAATTCACTTCATGCCGCACTTTGCATGCCTGGTTCACTTTCGGTGGGCCGAATCCCTGCTCAAGGTCGAGAACCGTTCCGCTAAACCATAGCAGGCCAATGCTGGACGGAGCGGGATACCCGAGCTTCCGAGGTCAGTCTCTTCTATGCCTTCGCAGTAGATATCATCACCGGTTTGATGAGTGAGTGCCATTGTCCCCCGAATGCTCGCGAAGTTGACAGTTGGTACAGTCATGATATTCCCTTTACGGATTCTCTGGAACCTTCGGCTCAACCGCGTCCGAAAATCCAGTATCATGGCCATTTTTGGCGTCGGCATCGTTTGCATCATCACATCCATCATTCGCGTTGCCAAAATCCATTCCAAAGCTCAGTCGAGTCAGCCGGCGCCGTCATGGCTCATGTTGTGGGCAGTCATCGAAGCAGCCATTGGTAGGAACCCGCCTGGGATGTGATTGTGGGTGCATGCTGATGGAAGGTGTTCCCAGCCGTTGTGGTCGCATGCCTGCCGACATTTGGCCTCCTCCTCCCCTCCCAAACGAGTGGCACTACATGCGGCTTCCCAAGTTCTACACCTCATTCGAAGATTGGACATCGCGACAGAATGCAAAAGAATGGGATAGTGCTTCAGAGTCGGGGGTCACAGCACGGCTTCCAGGGACCGATCATTGAGGGCAATGCGTCGCGGGAGAGACTCAAGTCGACGGACGAGAACATCTCCCACAATGGCGTGCTTGTCACAACCACTTTGAATGTAGGTGCTTGGGTGGATGATATTGGATTCGGAATCCAATGCTGACTAGTCTACTCTAGGTTGATGGGTCAGCTGATGTGGACGAAGAGTCAACGCACAAGAGCTCCTTGCCGGATTATTACGCTGGTCATATGGTTTGATGCGTTAGCTAAGCATCAACGTCCGTCCGATATGGCGTGTCATGCGTGGCTCTTTGATCAAGGGAGCTCTTGGAGTGATGGAAAACTCGGCTGGTTGAGAAAATTCTGATGGAGGGACGACGTAGCGCAGTGAAGTAATCGATGTGTAGTGGAGAGTCTTTGCCTTTCATTCAACCTATAAAATAGTGTTCGTCGTATGTAGTACTTGTCATTGTCAAACGAGCCATAGACCAGGACTGTCAGACGGCAGCATTCATGGAAGCCTTCGAGTCTTTCTGAAGAAATTCAAGGAAGAGAGACTGGGGCTGTGCTAAGTGACCACAGATCGTATTGTAAACCTCCAACAGACCTCATTTTGGTGTGGTTTTGAAGGTTCACACGTATGAACCTATGAACAAACAGACGTTTTGATGCCAAGGGCTTGGCTTAGCTTGGCGTGGGTCTTATCGATTACGATTCCATCTCTCCAAAGGAGGGGCTTCTCATCTCGATATCATCATGATTCACCATACCAACATTGAGATGTAGCAACAGCGTCTTTGCATTCTCGCCTCTATCGACCATTCAATGCCACGTTCAGCTACCGACTGCGGCACACCAGAAGCTGCTGGCGGCTGCAATCATCACCCGCCTTCGTGTCAACCCCTTCAACTACTAGCGACCGTGGTCCACCCGCCTACGTGTCAACCCCATCAACAATCAGGCGGCTAATCTCGCCCCTATCCTCTACGGCTGGGCTAGTAGGTCAACAGCTACTGTGATCCCCAGTCCGCTTGAATCCAACGACTCATGGCGCGACGCTTTCCCATCACGATAACAGCCGTACGGCGCCTCCTCTACCCCCGGACCTCCCACCGCCTTCCAAGCAGACATTTCCACACTACGCCCAGCCTTGCTGGTAGTCCCTTCTTCGATCTTACTCGGCTGTCTGCATCACGCGAATCACAGCATCTGTCGAAAGAGAAGGGCAGACCGAGGACGGAATTTGCACCGCATTTGGAGCTGCTCAAGTCGAGTGAGGTTACGCCTTTCGCTACGAAGAACGAGGGAGTGGGGAAGACCGGGGCCGAAAGTCATGGCGAGACAGAGAGCAAGAGAACGACTGGGATATTGAATGGAAGGTCTCACTCCCCGCAAGAAGCGATGCACAAGCGCGAAAGGGAATCTCGGATCTACTGGCACATGCTATGGGATATGTTGAAAACCGAAGCCGTCCTTGAAGGTTTCAAGGAAGCCAAACGAAAGCTGGATGGTGCGAAACAAGGGTGGCTCTCAGCCGAGTCCACCCGAACTCAAGCAAAGACAGGCTTCCTATCTCCCTCAGCGCTGGAATTGTCGGAGATATTCGATGAAAAAATCAGCATGTCTCTCGAAGAGATTGCCAAAGCGGTAAAGGAGTTCCCTAATCTTGCGTTCATCAAGAAGCAGGTGGATAACTTGAACGAGGCCTTGCAGAAAGCTCGGGAAGAGGATCCTGTATTCGTCGAGAAATTGGTCACGGATGGGCAATGCAAGACGCAAGCCAGTATCACAAACATTCCGGAGAAGTCGACTGCCTCACTGATTAAAGAGTTGCAAGCGACGAGATCTGCATTGGAAAAGCTGTCAGCAGCAGAGCAAGCTATCAAGAAAGAAGATGCCAATAACAAGGCTGTCAAGCAGGAAATTATCAAGAGGCCAAGGAATATAGAAAGAATACTCCTCTTCTTATCATTGATCGTCATGGGTGGCATGATAGGGGCTTTCATTTTTCCAGCACCAATCCCCGAGGAACAGTTGAAACGACGGGACAAAATCGTGGAAATCGTTGAGGACAAGGTTCTTGAGGACCGTCTCTTCGATCAAGCCCTCCTATCACGCATGAAGAGGTGGTTTTGGGCGTCGTAGATCGAGTGAATGGGTTTCTAAATAATCTTCGGCATGGAGGATGTGCATGTCCTAATGCAAGGGGCTGTTTTTGGCAGCATGAAGCTCATAACAACTCCACAAGTCGTTGCAACCTCCACAGAATCTCAACTTCATCGGCCAGCAAGCCCTCAACTCGGCTCCTTTTTCAAGCGAAGAACATCAGAGCGTAACTCCAACCCCGATCTGCCTGCTACCAACCGACGAGCAATGGGTCAATTAGTACTCCGCATCTTGCCAGCCGTGCGAGCTCTGTCGTATCGCCAACCTTCATGGGATGTCTATGTACGAGCCTTACACGCTCCTTCTCATACCGCAAGGAGTAGTCTAAATGGCACTACTGGCTTATTGGCTTCTCGCGTCGGCTACCTTGATTACCCGCGGCCGGAGTCTTCGCTATACTCGAAGATGATCAAACCGTCTAGCTTCCGGGCCTACACAAGCAATGTGGAGAAGAAGGAACCGGAAGCTGACTCTGCTGAAAGCCGCGAAAAAAAGTCATATCCACTTGGCGGCAGAGCAGACCGCAGAATACCAGATGCCAGCACCGTGATCTTAGAAGACTTCGAGGCCCGAGTCGATGAGAAAGTAGAGCGTGTTTGTCAAGAAAGGTTCAATAATGGAATGTGCCTCTTGAAGAGCCTCACCAGCCTGGCTATGATCTCGGCTCTGTTATATGCTTACCTCATGGACAGGACTATCAGAGACCCCGAAGGCAACGAGATCGCGACCTTGAATCCCTTTGCATATATTCGGTGCAGGTTATTCCTGAAAGGGGAGAAGAGTCTCCAGGAGTACGCAAGGGCAAAGGCAGTCAGACAAGACGAGGATTATAAAAAGAGCAAAATGAGGGAGGAGATGGAAAAGAAAGACAAAGAGAGGGAAAGAAAGGCTGCGGAGGAGGAAATCATGATGAAGAGGGAGGAGAGGGAGAGGATACAAATCTCTATTCCACATTGTTTGGCGCAGAAGTTGATCACGGCTACTACCAAGGAGGAGTGGGATGGTTTGCAAGAGTACGCGAAGGCTCTATTGGCTGCGGAAGTGGAGAAGAAGAAAGCGGAACGTTTGAAGGAGAGGCACATGGTGGTTTTGCAGGGATGGTCGAGCTCTCGCCCTTGATTTTGGCGTGATGGCTGTTTCGAGGTTTTGTAATTCGTAGCGTGTGTTTTTCGAAGACGATTCTCTACTCCGCAAAGACCTGAAAGTTGCCGGTGAATAATGTTTTTGATAGTCCCGTCGTCTCTCGACTCCCGTCTGGCAGCAGAGAAGGGCTTTAAAGATGGCTACTGGATATTTCCCTTTCATCAACCTTGAAACGATGACGAGGACAGACTCGTAGGTAAGAGAGTCACCACTGGGTAGAAACACGTCATGTTAGACCGGGAGCCGGAAGTGCTTACAGTAGGAGCTCATCACTACCGTAAGAGCACCAGCCAACTGACTGTTCGAAGAAGGGGAGAGCGTCCGGCTTCAGGTTGTTGGTATGGTCGAATTGAATAATATATGGTTTGATGTGACCCTGTTGCTGGTATTATGCTTTTCAGCTGCTCCGTATAGGAAGTGCATGGAGATTTACCTATGCAAGGAGTTCTTCCTGACGCATCATCGTCCAAACCCTCGACATGCTCACTACAATCCCTTTCCAGCATCAGAAAAACGACCAGCAGAGAGCGAACTCTCGCATCTCACCCCATTCACCCCAACAACGTCAGCGTAGTACCCTCGTCCGGCATATCGATTGTATCGACGAAGAACAGAGCGATCGATGCTCCGAATGATACCAGCGCTCGCGATCATGCCAATCATGCGAGGCCTGTCGCGTCGCCCGCCTCTACGGATCAACAAGGTAGTCAGACAGGCAGTCAGACAGCCAATACGACTTTAGATACAATAATCTTGACCAGATCATATTTCAGAGGCCTACTTTCAAAGGTTCAGAAAGCAGCACGGATCCGTCGAGAGAAGATCCATTGGAAATAACTCATCGCAAAGGTGGATAAGATTGTAAAGGAAAGACCGAAATCCGTCGGAATGGGAAGCTTGGCCGCCGCATTCTTTTACACATTGGCAATGGATTGGGCTGTCAGAGTATTCAACAACAATATTATTGCTGCCCTGAGTCCATCTTCATATTTCCGGCGCTGGGTATTCCCACAAGGAGACATGGGTCCCGAGGCTTGCAGGGCGGGGGCAGCTGATAAGCATGAAATAGAGAAGCTGAAGAAGGAAACGGACAAGACCTCGGTCCTGGAAAAGTTAAGTTGGGATCATTGGAAGAACAGAATCGAGAATTTTAGAGTAGCGCGCATTGGAAGCGGGAAAGGAGGACTTTCAAAGGACGCGAGAGCTTCGACGAGCTGGTCATGAGCGCCGTGAACGTGATTGTCGTAGACTGAATATATCTGGGTTACCTGCTGATCTTGCGTCATGTTGTTGCAAGAAATTCACCTCTCCAATAGCGAGCCAAAAACGACCGGTCAATGTCGACCTTGTTTCAAAGCCAGTCTAGTAACGGTATGACTTCATTGACCGAGCATCAACGATTCTCCAGCCCGATTCTCCAAGCATCGCATCTATCAAGCCCGGCGGTGACGGATTTTGCGGACATTGGCGTTTTGATCTGTAATGGTGGAGCGCTAGACCAAATCAGGAGAAACCCACGAGATGCGTTTATCGGCGATATCTCCGGCAGCACCGGAAGTTGCTATATCCTGCAGGTTGGCTCCTTCGATCAGTCCGTGGGCGCGATGGGCAGGGTTGAATGGCAGCATTCGCATATAAGAAGGGTCTGGTCGCCATTTGAAGATGATGGGCCATCGGCCACTTCGCGTTTCACAGACATCCAGCTTTGCACCTTGAATATCCCACCACCAACATCAGCAACAGCGAGACAACATGCCTGCACCACCTGTGCCAGCTTCCTTGCAAAAGAGCCTTGACGAGACCAAATGCAAATATGTTCAACTTGGCAGCTCTGGCCTCCGCGTGTCGATGCCCATCCTAGGAACCATGGGCATCGGCAGTCAAGAATGGCAGGACTGGGTGATGAGCGAAGAGGAGGGACTGAAGACATTGAAAGCAGCTTACGACAGGGGTGACTAGATCAGATGCAATAACCCCTGAGACGCCGACACTGACATAGCAGCAGGCGTCACGACCTGGGATACTGCCAATGTGTACTCTAGCGGCGCCAATGAGGAGGTCGTCGGGAAGGCGATCAAGGAATTCAACATACCTCGAGAGAAAGTCACTATCTTGGCCAAGGTTTTCGGTACGGTGCCAGAAGAAAAGGGCATTTTCAACTTCTTTTTCGAGGACCAGATGGGGAAGAGTAAAGATTACATCAATCGGGGAGGCGAGTACTTCCATACCATGGACCGAAGAAAGCGCGAAAGTTTGGCCACTGACATCCAACAGGTCTCTCCCGCGGCGCAATCATGAAAGCCGTCGACGCCTCCCTCAAACGTCTGGGAACAGACTACATCGACCTCCTCCAGATCCACCGCTTCGACCCCACGGTGCCTCCAGCCGAAACAATGAAAGCCTTGCACGACCTCGTCCAGATGGGAAAAGTGCACTACATCGGCGCCAGCTCCATGTGGACCTACCAGTTCGCGACCATGCAATTCCTTGCCGAGAAGAACGGGTGGACGAAATTCATCAGCATGCAGAACAACTACCACCTCTGCTACCGCGAGGAAGAAAGGGAGATGAACAAATTTTGCAATGAAACGGGTGTGGGAATCATACCATGGGGACCGTTGTTTGGAGGGCTGCTGGCGAAGCCGTGGGGCGAGGAGTCGACGAGGTCGAAGATGAGTATTGCGATGAGTGGAGGCCTCACGGAGGCGGACGAGGGGATCAACAAGAGGGTGCAGGAGGTGGCGGAGAAGAAGGGGTGGAAGATGAGTGCGGGTCATGTTTGAAGGAGAAGGAAAGGGGGGAGGATGTGATGACATCATCAATGTCGTCCTTATCAGCTTCCAGGTCATCTCAGCTGCTATCCTTTTCCCCATTCCAAGCAGCATGTGTGTTCCGAGCTTCATCCAAACCTAGCATACGAGATTCCACCTCATCGCTGTAGCTTCTGTAACTGTGAGTACGCGTCGCATGATTGAGACGACAACATGGTGGGAATCGACAACTCAACAAATCGATACATCGATTTCGCTGGTATTGGACCCTGTGCTTCCTCACTTGGCGCATCCGACTTTTCTTCGATCCTTCATCATCCATTCCCTATGAAGTCTGCCAAACGTGTACATCATGTGAAAAATGAGACGCAATCCGTTCTCCTTCCATTCCTTTTGCCGTGAAGCACGACTCTTTTCACCGGCATTTTCATGCACCATCCATAGATCCTTCCCTCTTATCTTAGGGTGGTGTTTCTCTCCGCTGCACCTGCCATTTGCGACAGACTTTGTGGTCATAAGACTGTGCTTTAGTACAGGTTCTGGCGGCCTCGTCATTCGTTGACGGCATTGTTCCACACGTGAAGCAGAACTCTGCTTCAGGGCCATCTCGCAGCAGTTTGTGTGGGCCACCAGCTCTGATTGCGACCGTCTTCAACGGCTGTACTCCAACCAGGAGCCCGCAGTCCATTCATCCAGCAGCAGAATCTCGCGGACAAAGTGCTCCTACTGGGGCCGTCTTCAACAGTCGGTGTTGAACAGTTTTCTTTGCCAAGCGTCTCTGACCTTATCACGCAACGATCATCTCTCAGTACTTAAACGGTCACGCTGTCCCACATACAATTTTTTTCACTCTTCACCTACCACACAGCAAGCGGAGCAGCCGTCATGGACTTTATCAATACGTCCAGCAGCGCCATCAAAGCCCAAGCTACCCCTCGGCGGATCTTGCCAAAGCGCAAACGCAAGGAGACTTCCTACTTTCCAAGCGACTCCGAATCCGACTTGGAAGGGGGCGATGCTGAGGAATATGATTCGGAGATCGAAAGTGCTCCGTCAGCCAAGGTCAGCAGCTATCTTTAAACTGTTTGTGTCCCCGCGGTGCTGCTTAATCTGACCAATTCCTGCAGAGAGCCAAAGCGACCCCTGCGGTCCAGCCACCCAAGCCACTACCCAAGAAGAAGATCTTTCCGTTCTCGTCGCTTCCAGCGGAGCTCAAAAATAGGATCTACTCCTACGCCTTGACTAGCGATGGGCCCATTTACCTGATTTCCAAGAGAAAGCACCACTACCGCCACGCCATAGCTCTTGGCGACACCGATAGCTTCGGAAAAGACGGTCGTCGGGGCTCGTACGGATACTTACGCCAGAACGACAACCCAGTGATCCGCAAGCCTCCTCTCGTACCTCAATTCCTCGTGCTCAACCGTCAGATTCACGCCGAAACGCAGCCAATCCTCTACGGCGCAAATGTCTTTGCTGTTGAAGACATGAAAGCCCTACATACATTCCTCGCCAACATCGGGCCCAAGAACTGCGAAACCCTCCAGCAGCTGAGCATCAAGCAACTCGGCCACTCCCGCTCTACCTCGTCTTTGGCGTACCCTGCTTTCGTTCTACTGGCCAACGCGGTCAATCTGACACGTCTTGAGATGGACTGTGCGATTTCCTGGGGTGAAGGGGACCGGATCGGGCGCGCATTCTGGAGGGAGGCCCACCACTGGATTGAGAGCATAGGCCGGCACAGGGGACGTCGCGATGCCGCCTTGGATATTGTGGATCTTACCACGAAGAATGTATCACTTTGGCTCGAACGATCGGGGAAAACAAAGGAACAGTTGCTGGACGAAATACGAGCTGATTTCCGAGCGGAGCTGCGAGGCCTGTTGAAACTTTGAGATTGTCACTCTGGAGAAGAAGATGTCCCCAGGTGGATGCTTCCGGTGCTCCACCAGTCTTGACAGCAGGGCGTTCAATGTATGAGGCTGTGAAGAGCTCGACCCAAGCGAGATGACTGCCGGCACCTCGACGATTGGGCCTGGAATTGCACACTGTGACCAAGCTGTACTATTGCACCTTTCATTTGTGCTTTGCTTGGAGCTGGACGAATGAAATATCGGGGATGCGACTGGAAGAACATGGTAAGGATGATGGGCTAAGGCGTTGGTGATTCAGCATAAAGGTTGTGAGTATCCCAAATATGAGATTCTACCTCCGAGGTCTACCATTCTGCATTGATACGACATATGATATCTGCAGGCTGCTTGAGTCAATGTGGACAGCCTCTTGACGTGGCTGAGCTGGGCAAAGAGCATCTCTACCGGCATTATCTAAATGCGTTAGCTAGATAGCAGATAAAGCCTCTTATGTAGGCTATACCTTGTTATCCTTAGGGCCAGCTTTCTGCGCTTGGGCTTGTGGACGCTTTGAAAACTATTGCTTGCAGATACTTGAAAGTCACGCGATGACTCCCTTCTGTTTCACGAAAGTGAGTGACAATGATGCTCATTTGACGTATTTTCCAAACGTCCCGCGTGAGAAGATGAAGAATTGCAAGTATTCGCATGTTCTCATCCTCTAGCGGTCAGCAACGGCCCCTTTGACGAGATCGAGAACGCGATCTTGCGTAAATGTACTCACTTAGTCATCGTCTTCTGCTAGCCATGAAATCTTCCGTGCTACTCCTTGTTGGATATATAAAAGCAAGACTCTAGCTACACTGTGCGCCTTCTGTGCTCGTCATCTTACGGCTTATCTCAAATCAGGCAAGATCTTTTGAATCACAGTCTATACTTTATCGCAGCTCGGCATTTCAGCATCTCAGCTTTGCAGCAACACCATCGATACCTGTATCAGTATCTCAACATCTCGTTATTGACATCTTGTAGAGCATAGTATTGGCATCGATCTTGACATCTCGACATCATACCATCGACATTCAAACATCCGTCTCGCCCGGATCCGTTTCGGCAACTCCAACGATTACAATGGGCTGCACATCCTCCAAGCACTCCCTGTACTCCTCCTCATCATCGTCAACCTCACTACTTTCCCAGCTCTGCTCGGGACCGACACCACAATATCAACGACCGCGATTGGACTGCCAGTATACAGCATACGGGTACCCGCCGATGAAAGCTTGTTCCGGGTATTACAATGCACCGATGCGCATTGATGAATGGAGGAGGGGAATATGGTTATTGAAATATTCGCCGCAGGTAAAGGGAGGGATCAAGAGGGTTAGGGACGAAGGATGGGGGAAGGGAATGGAAGGGGACATGGGTGTCCGATACTCTTATTCCAAGTGATTTCTCATAACAATATCAGCGGGAATGAGGCAGGGTGACTCAATAGTGTGATTGGTATAGGAATAATGTTTGGGTATTCATGGATGGAAGAATGGAAAGGCGGAGACAGTTTCGCTTGGAGAGATTGACTGAGGCAGATTGACTTTTGATCTGGTAGATATATGAAGCCTCTTCAGGAGGGTGTTATCCACCTATGAGATTTTTGTAGCCGATCCAGCTGTGCTTATCGTAAAACTCCTCACCGGCGTCGAAATGCTCCAGAGCGCAAAGCCGTTGTTGGCCTGTCGCAATACCGCATATTCTTCGATCAAAGATCCATGTCCGATGGTCTATCTTGATTTGCCGTAAAGCAATGCCAAAGTGCACGCGTAGAAGAAGGCAGGCAGCGCTGTTCAATCATGCAGCCAACACAAAATATATTGTGCTCATTGGCACCCAAAAACATATCAGCGTTCGTGGTTCAGGGGTAGAATTCTTCGTTGCCATGTCCACGCTAGCTCGAAGAGGCCGGGGTAAGCTCCTTATCACCGCAAATGGTTAACTCCGCTAACTCCATTAAGGTTCGAGTCCCCGCGAACGCAGCTGCTGCTTATCTTTTTGCTGGATGGAGGCATGCTTTTTGGGTTCAGCTATGGTTGTCGTTGATTTTTGCGAGGCCTGGGGAGGGGGTGGTGGTTGTGGATGGTTGTGGGGCGGAGTTTGGGGTTGAGCTGTGGGGAGAATGCCAAGATGCAGGCAAGGCAAGGCAGGGCTAGGGCTGGGGTGAGGGCTTGGCGTTGTGGACCCTGTCTTTGTATCGACGATATGTCTTGCTTTCCCTCCTTCGACGGAGATCGCGAGCGAGGATATATTCAATGAGTGCATGTCAATGGCATCGATCAGAATACTCGAACCTTACAGCCCGGTGTCATCATCTTCAAGACTGAGCACCATGCAACAGGATCTCAAGATCTCAATCGCCTCTTGCTCGACAACATTCTGCATCCCATCGTAATGCCATGATCTTGTTAACAACAGATGCTGCACGTGCAAACAGCGTCGTATCAAGGTGGGTGGAATCATTGCAGCCTCTAGCCTGTTATGCTAGACTGTACTGATGCAGCTCAGTGCGACGAGATTCGCCCGAGATGTCCGCGTTGCCAGAAGGCGAATCTCCTCTGTAATTGTTATAAGGTGGGCACCGAGGGAAACAGCATTTTTCTGAATGAAAATGATTACGCGGCCGGTCACCGCAAACGTCCTCGTTGACCCAATGTCAGAATGATGTCGGTCATGCATGGTGGTCCTCATGTGCCGTCGAATAATCAACTCAACGCGCTGAAACAGGTCTCGATCCCGGTACAACAGCGCAGTAACGTCGAACGACCTCAGTCAGCTCCAGTTGTCCCATTGCTAGATCATGCTTTGGCCCACTCCTCCCACTTTTGGATCGGGACACCGAATTGCTGGCCTGAGATCGCCCATGGTCATTTGAAGTTCGCCCTTCCTGGCGTGTGTCTCACTCAACCTCAATCGGCACTTAGCCTTGCAGTGCTTGCCGTCTCACACGCTACCTTCGCTCGAGCCAGGAAAAGTCGGGCTGCCCTGACGAGAGGATGTTCTTTTCACTCCGAAGCTCTGTTGAAAACCAATCACATTCTGAGATACACGAAGCTTAATGAGGAACTAAACGATGAGCTTCTACTTGCCGTGATGCTCCTGAGCTTTTGTGAGACTTCAGTCACCGCCAACACGCCCGATCAGTGGAGCAATATTGCACAATTGATGGCAAGGAGCTTTACCCATCACGATGGCGCCCTAGCTATGCTCAAGCTGCGACGGCAGGTTAATCACAGTAAAGGGTTGAACAAACTTGTCAGACGCTCTTTGATCCGTTCCGCTTACACGTAGTTCACCTCTCCCAGTCTGATCCACGATGGCTCGGCATTCGGAGAGCAAGGCATTGCCTTCGGACTGGATAGCTGTATGGTAGCAGCTGCCGACCTGAGAAATGAGATTCGTGCTCTGATTGGCGACTCCACTCACAATATCGATTCCAGAGACTGAAGCACAAGCCCGGCAGTTGCTGGTACAAGCCCGAGTTCTCGACGAACACCTGGCTGAGTGGGCATACCATCTGCCTCCAGAGCACCTTTACCGTCGGCATACGGTAGAGCAGGATCATTCAAACGACAAGTTCTTCCAGCCGATCATCCATCTCTATCCTACCCCTGGACATGCTGGGATGTGGAACCGCTACCGTGCTCTCCGTCTCACCATCAACGACAGTATCCCCATATGTATCTCCTTGTCTTGTGATCCATCGGTGCGAAACCTGCAGCTCTTAAAAGACAAAGCATTGTCCCGAATCGCACACTTGTCGGACGATCTTTGCGCAAGCATAGCCTACGTCTTGGGGTTTGTTCGCACCAACTCTGCGACTGGACAAGATACCGGTGTCACCATTGAGATCCCCAAGTCTCTCAAAGATGTTGTCAAAGCCACCTCGGCTTCGATTCTCGCATGGCTTTTGACGATGGCAACCTTTGTGGATAGGATACCACAGCGACATCGACTGTATCTTGCAGCCAGGTTGCGAGATTTCGGAGAGATTGTGGATGACGGTACTGTAGAAAGGGTCGCTGCTGGTTTCGCAAGCGAGCAGTGACCTAATGTCTAACAGTAATGATATTATCGCCACCTATCTTTTCTGATATGGATCATATGCAGCATGTACTTTGAATATACGGAAACCATCATTCACACCAAGCTCTCAGGATCATTCCCACAGGCAGTCCTATAATTCCAAAGAAGCATCGATGCAGCGGGTCCGGTAAAGGGTGAGAGTCATTTTAACCTCCTGAACACACGAGTACCGCCATATCAATGCGCAGTGTGACTCATAAGACACAAGGCAAACCGGCAAAAACACCAAAATGAGAATTTGATCAGTGAGGGACTTGAACCCTCAACCTCGGCCTTTCATGCTTCGCATTGCTCGTAGGACCACACTCTACCAATTGAGCCAACCGACCAGATGGATAAAACGGCATTAAAACCGCCCATATAGCCTTCGCCGAAGCTACCTACACATCGTCGTACAAGTGGTCGCTAATATTCGGATGCCCAAGTCTGATTGTACCCCCAATCTCCACAGCAGTGTAATAGCCAACCGTCAACTCCAAAGCTTTCGTCTTCCCAGTCAAAATGGTTCCACCACAACCAGTACCCTTGATTATACATTTCATAACAACGACCTCAGCCCATAACGCCAGCGCCTCCAGCGTCGTCTCCTCCGTATCTCGAGGGTCTCGAACATCAATCTTCACAACGCAGTTCTGAGGTATCGAAGCCCATTTTCGAGGCACACCATATGCACGGACCTCCTGTTTTACAACACCGGTCCGACCAAAGATAACGGGAAAGCCGGGATCTGAGCCGGCCATGTCCACTATGGCGTCGCGGCATTCATTGACTTGGGGACGAATGCAGTACGGGCGAGTAGGGAAGCAGGTCGGCTCGATGCTGGCTACCAAAGGTCCAAGAGACGGTGTTGCCTCGATGTTGGCGATGATGGGGAGGAGGATGGCAAAGAGTAATATCATGGTAAGATGCTATCTGTCGGTATCTGATAAACACTGTGCCTATCTTTTCACACCAGACGAGCTGGCATTCCATCGACATGTCAGAGCGCTGCAGTCAGCAATATATACTGGATTACGCTCGGCCCGGGAAATCACGAGAATAGCGCTTGTCGCATGTTCCACGTACAGCATGTACGTGCATCGAAGTTTACGCAACATTCTTCACGGCGCAGAAGCGCCCCTGTTCTTTTGCCAGACTTTTCATTCCGGAATGTGCATTATGTCAAACTGTGCTGGGCTCCAGAAAAGCGACATTTCACGCCGACTGGGCTTTTCTCAAGGATACCTACAACGTCATTCAAGGATAATAAGTTGCCAAAAGAAGACTTGCGATGGACTGTGGCGCAGGACATAGTTCCCAAAATCGCACTTTATCACGTCTTGGATCTCATTCCCTTCTTCCTTAACCGCGAAATCTTCCAGCGTCCGAGGGCTCTTTGATCGCAATCTGTATCGGCCACTATGCACAAGATTCTTAATGGAGCAGCAGTGGCCTGATGTCAAATTGTCAGTCACCAATTATGAGTGCTCGGAGACAACCCTCTCGCTGCTGGCCACGCCTCTACTTCGTTCCTTGAGGTTCAAAGCTACCCCCGGCCCCATTGGTACGTACGATAAGTTGGACGGTTATTCCAAGTTGCCCGAGCTCAGAGAAATCATACTCAATGCTCCTAATCTTCGAAAACTGCACATCACCTTCGCTGCCTACTGGAGGAATCGCAACGTGGCGAATCCCCATATAATCCAGCTGCCTCTGAGACCGACTGATCGGCTCCCTCCTCTGCACGAACTAACCTTTTCGGGCCGTCCCGATACGTATGAGTGGAACCTTCAACACTGTACACTTCTACGTCAATGTATGGATTGGAGCCAGCTTTGTATCCTCGATCTCGGTCTCAGCTGCCCAGGACCTCTCTTTGAGCAAATTGGAGGTTCTCTGGGGATACGGACAGGTGAGGCCCGTTTGCCGATATGGCGTCAGGTTCCCCCATCATATAGGACCCTGGGCCCGGTCATCCGATTCATCGACACCGTTCGTGGGCTGCACGAACTGGATATCACCGACTTTAATCATACTGGCGATATGCTCGCTTCGACAATCCTAAATAGCCAAAAGGCTTTACAAAGGTTTTCGTATCGTGTTTCGTCGGTTGGTTGGCGTTTATTGCGTCAGCACCTATGGACGGCTTCACAACTACAGGAACTTCGTGAACAATGTCCTGCTCTATTACATATAGAGATTGATTTTCCTTTGGTGGAACAAAAATGGGCAAATAGATTCATTCGCAAGCTGCTCCACAGAGTCATCTCAGTAACGACTATTATAGTCATACCAACATGCCGAAGCGCTTAGATCATTCAGTCGTCTTGTCACTGTCAGGGTTAACATAAATCTCAATCTCGACGCATCAGAATCCGTCGCCGAATATCACCAGGACGCGCAAGGAACCAAGTCGCTGCCGCCTCTTAATATCGATATCGCCCGAAAGGTCACCACGAAGCTATTCAAAGGTTTCTTCCGGTATAATCATTCTGCTCGGTTGGAACATCTGGGAGTTTGCTTCAAGTACACTCAGCAAGACGATAGAGGGGAGACCTATCCTATTGACAGTATGTTCAAGATAAGGCGAGATAGAAGTCTTGGTGCGAAATCTCCAGTTGATGGGGGTTATGTGATGGAAAGGAATGGAAAGTGCAGGGGTGGCTACCAGTTCTGAGGTCGAGGAAGAGTGAAAGCGCAAGGTAAAAGAGACAAATGGTCATACTTATATACACGGCCTTGGCATGACTAACGGTTATAAACAACCATAATCCAGAGGATGAGTACTAGGGCCATGGATTTCTCTTCCTCAACACCTGCAGACCAACATGAATAATGATTAAGTATTCGCGATCTATAAGATCTGCCACAAGACGGCTCGCGCCTTACTGTCCAATTCCGCACACCGAGCCTGAGACGCTGCTCATCGACGTCTAAGAAACCTGACAGCGCAACCCATCTTCCACCAATCTAGATCGTTGGAAACAAGAGCAACTGTCTAACTCAGCATCCGTCATCCCAGTCATCCGAAATGGCCCTGATGGTCCGGCCTATGTTCCGGCCTCAAAGACACTTTCTACCCCCAGTCCACCTCCACCTCTATAGCTTCGGCATCACTATCGGCACGCCCACTCTCTCCCTTCCCGTCCTCCTCGGCATCGATCTCCGTGACCTGATCCCCCCACCCCAAGAACTCTGTTACTGGTTCACAGGCCGAGACCCCGAAATTCAAGAGGCCTTCTGGTCATTTCAGGAACACGAACTCATCTACCGCGACTTCTTTCTCGCACTCCAGAATCGCGTGATGAGTCTCCCGCCCGGGGTTCCCAGAGCGTGGGCCGTGTTGGTGAATTGCAAAGTCGGGGTGCATAGGAGCGTTGCGTTTGTGCGGAGGCTGCATGATGAGCTGAGGGAGTGGCCGATGGTGACGGTTGACAAGACGCATTTGTGGTTTGGGAGAGCGGTGGATCAGCGGAGGAGAAGGTGGGAGAGGGGAAAGTAGGCCTTATTGAGGAAGGAAGGACATTTCTAGTATCTCTCTCTCCATTCAGATTGGCGTGATGGTACGTATGTATTTTGTGACACCACAAGAGTCGACATCCGTTTCCAGTATACAGGTTTTCGTCGTGGTCTCCACGGAAATTTGTGGCCATCCCAAGGCTCCGTCGTCCGGCAAGCTTGACGAAGCTCATGACAGGACCACTAGATTCTTCTGGCACTTGTGGCGTACGTGGAGAGCAGCATGGGCAAGTCTCTGCGATTTGTGGCATTCAATCCGGTGCAATGAGGGAAATCCGGGGTCTTTTAAAAAGGAGGATGAATGATGCACCACTTCATCTCAATGCTACTGGGAATTCACTGTGCAAAGGATAGACCAAGAGGAGTCATTCATTGCTGGGTTTCAATCATATCATCTTTCATTCGCATGAAATAAATCGTGAACAAAGCTCCTCCGGATCTCAAAATCCACAGAACCCCGTCTTATTCTTGCTTCGTACAGACCAGGATGTGTATTTCTTCGAATCCTCATCTCAAACCCTGTTAAAACCCAAGAAGCCATACACCAAAAACCACAATTTGTACAACGAACATGAAGATATACTACCACGACAACGAGCCCGTACGTCTTTCAAACCACCCCCCAAGCCCTCCACTGACATCCAAAGTCCGACCCCCGTCATCCCCACTTCTCCGGCTCAGAGCTGCCCATAACCCACCTCGCCCCACTCGGTATCTTCCACCACTTCTTCTCACCCTCCTCCCCCTCCGCCCTCGCCGAAGTCAACAACCTCGCCGCGGAACGGCACTACATCAACAACGACGTCATCACCATTTCGCCCCTCGTCATGGGCGCCGCCTACGAATCCAACATCCAGATGTTCTATCAAGAGCACATGCATGAAGATGAGGAGATAAGGTGGATCCTAGAGGGGGCCGGGTATTTCGATGTGCGCGATGCGGAGGATAGGTGGGTGCGGATTGAGGTTGGGAGTGGGGATTTGGTGGTTTTGCCGGCGGGGTGTTATCATCGGTTTACGGTGGGGGAGGGTGATGTGAGTATTCTCTTTCTCTTTGCTTCTTCCCTGTGACTGTTTGTGCGGGGGGTTTGTTTTTTTATGATCGGGGCTGGGTGGGTTCGGTCCTTTGAGAAGCTGAGCTGATGACAGAATGGGATGTAGTATATCAAGGCCATACGACTCTTTCAGGATCAACCGAAGTGGGCGGCTTTGTATCGTGGGGAGGAGACGGAGAAGAGCGATGTCCGTATGGAGTATCTTTCTGCCAGGGCGGCTGGGTTTCGGGATTAAGTTGGCCTAAAGACCTCCTGCTGCTGAGACGTTTTGCTTCCAGGGGGACATGAATTTGTTTCTCGTGGAGCGGCGGCTCTATGCGCGTTCTCTCCTCGGAGGATCTGGTGGCGAGAAGATGGCCTGGTAGGGCATTTGATGTGGCTGTAAGTCGTGTACATACGAAGCTTGCTTTGACAGACTGGAGGTCACATGTTGCGTAATGGACAATTTGTGCTTCCATCATATATGATAGGACAGGAATGTTCATGCAATCCGGGTTAGGCCTGTAGCAAAACGGGCTTGTCCGGGAATCGAATTGCCAGGAAATTCATCACCGTGCACCCAGAGGAGGTGGCAGAGGCTGCGGTGATTGCCAAGGGGCAATATCAATCCTACAGGTATCAGATTAGCCATTTCCAAACTTCCAGGTCTTCATGCCTTTCCCTTCAGTAGACTAGGTAGAAGCAGAACGACCGTTCGCAAATATGGGAGGACACTTACCAGATATCGGGGCTTCCCAGGTGCCATCGAGTCCAGATGACTGATATCTCTTTCCTCCCTATCTCATCCGCATGATCATTCAGCAGCCAAATCGTTCCCTTGACATTGTCCGTGCCCATCAACCCGAAGAAAAAGGGTTCCGTTGTCTGCTCCGTCCATGGTCTCCATTCGTCCGGACCGTCGTGGCCAGGTACCCAGCCATTGGCGTCGTACGCAGCCTTCATCACAGACCTTGTGACCTCATTAGTGATGATATGCTGGACAACGGCGCGGAGGTTGGAGATAGGACCGCCAGGCAGATGGTTCTTGTCCTGGCCTGCTAGAATATCTGCGCGCTCCTCTGCAAGTCGCCAGGTCTGATACATGATCTCGGACCACTCAAGAACCTGCTGGCTATCTGAAAACTTCCAATTTCCTTCCGCGACGATGATACCGTTTTGAGTATCAAAAATGTTGTAGTACGCGGGCCTCTGATCTCGCGTTAGGGTATTCGGATCCAAGCCAGAGACCTCCCATGTGTCCATACTCGTCACCTCTATATTACGGTTTTCCAGAGCTTGCCGGAGATCCGGGTCAGACATCATGCTGGTGTCATACTCGGCGAAGTAATGCTCTTCGAATAGCTCGAGGTCGTCACGGTCGCATATCTGCGGCTGGCGGAGCGTCGTCTGCAGTATGTTCCAGTACTCTTTACCTTTGATGCTGCAAGTGCTGTAATCTATACATTTGACCTTATCCTCCTTTTCGACAAGACCCTGGTCAACCCGTGGCTTGCATCCCTCTTTCCCCTGTTCGGCAATGCCCTGGTCAACCCGAGGCTGAAGGATTGAGAAAGCCTGAACAAGAAGTGGTGCAGAAAAAAAGCAGAATAAGAGCCATCTCAAGAGCATGTTGTCGCGACAGCTATCAAGCAAGTGGCTGATGGCACCTACAGCTCGATGAAGCTATTTTCGAAGTTTGAAAACGGAGATTCCATCGAGAGTACATTATTGTGATGGTAGAAATAGAACATGCAGATAATATGGGATAACCTCAACCGTAGATGCGTACAAGCCAACAATGAGCTTTTTTGTTACAGCTGGTTTGTTCGGTGTGCCCCACACGGCTCGTTGATGCGACGAAACGCCATCAGTGTCTGCGGGCTACTGGTGGCCTGTGCCGAAAACAGTATCAGGACCAATTTGAAACCAGGAAGCACGATGATCGAGGAACCGCAAGAAGCTAAGTGTACTACGTTTAGTAGCAGCATGGCCATATTGATGTCGCATCCTTAAGACCATCTCGCAATTGATGATATGCTCCGACGGACTGATCATGATCGGTACCATCTCCATTCAAACAGAAGTGAATATACCATATTGATGAAAGGTGACAACGACCCAACCCAGCCATGTTACGAGGGAATCTGGAGGCTACCTCCTCGATTCCAAGCTCCCCATGGGAAGACTTCGTGTAGGCGGTTTCATCGGATGGCCCGTGGTTTCAACAAGAAGCGCAGGGCGGTTGTTTCGGATCTATCTTTAGCCGATCTCCAACTAGCTTTGGCCTGGCCGCGACTAATCTCAAAAGAGATTAAGCGAAAGACCCCTGCCAAGCATGGAATGGCCGATCAAACCACAAAACTTTGTGCAAGCATATCCCAGTCCTTGCTGAATTCTTTATATGTGGCAGTGTACTGGCTTTCAGGTCCAACACAATTAATTCGACGAGGTCCTGATTTGAGTACACGTCTAGATGAAAGCATCTCATTTTGTGCTTTCCAGGCGCTCGACGAAAAGTGCAGCACCACCACCAGTGGGTGTAGTAAATGACGGGACGAGTTGCGTAGCAGCTGCACAGTGATTTCTGTACAAACAGTAGCACGATTTCACTGGTTGAGGTAACGGTTGTTATAAGCCTCTTATTATGATTGCCGTCTAGGTGGCCCTAGGCGGCCGGTCGTCCAGTCATTTACTACACCCACTGGTTCCGAAGGCAAGCAGATACCCCTACGATATCATTGTAGTCCATTATCAGGATGATTCACGTAAGGACTAGGCAAGCAATACTATTTCTGGCATGTAAGACTGTATTAGTAACTTATTCAGGGGTCGGTTAGTGTTTGATAATCTATTCAAATTTTTCCTTCACTCGACCTCTATTTGAACCTAATACGTTCTCTGTGGAAGCGACATTCACTTTTGCTTTCACGTCCCTCTGCTGTTCTCATGCTATGGTATGTCACGACGATTCGGGTCTCAAGATGTTTGTTCCATAGAGATCACTCCTGTGCTCGGTCGGTTCAAGAAGGGGGCTAGATACTCGCTATCACGTGCAATTGTTGCCATGTTCGTCTTCGCAAACTCAGCAATATTACTATCGAGCCCGTTCTTTTCATCGCAGAATAGGGAAACAACCTTCGTGAACCACGTCGGTTCTCATCCGCCAACGCGACTCCAGACTGCACAGGACACCGGTTTTCGTCGCGATGTTCCCTGCTTCGAAGTACCGAAAAGCCACAAGGATATCTCCATCTCATCGCCTCATGATCGTCGTCCGACAAACCTCGAATGGATGAGCTATGACTGCGCAGTCTGTAAAGGAGACCTCATCTGGACGATGATTCAGGAGGCGTTCAATGGCCATACAATCGCTGTGCCACAATTCCGACGCGAAGACTTCACTAACGGCTAGTCTCTGAAATTTGGAAACAATCAGGGAGAACTAAAGGACAGGTAGTAGGATGCTTTTATCGGTTTCGCTTATGATCGAATTCTTAGTAGAGATTAAAGGCAGCAGTCACAGTGCAGTGCAAGATAAGAATTTTACGTCGTCAGCAGGAAAACTGGTGACTGTAAGTCTCTTGTGGTGTAGTGGACGGTATTGGCAAAACATGACTAAATCAGATACATTAGAGACCCACAGGAGCAGAATACTCGCTACAGTACATCCCGAAAGGGTCAGCCATGATAGCGAATTTCGTCAACCGCCCCTCTTACCGCCTGACGAGACCCTTCTATACGCCGTATCCTGACCCTATCAACCAAAAGGACCTGCCGTCGCTCATCCCACCTCTACATCGCCTATCCGATGTCTCATGGTCTGTCTACAGCTTGATCAGCAATCCTGTGGGTCTTCGCTACATCGGTCACGACTGGATCGGTAACGGTGACACTTCGAATATCATTGAGGAAATATTCGCTGCCCATTCCGGTGTTGCTGGCCCAGATGCACCATGGCCAGGCTTGGAATTCGATATCGCCAGCGACGAGGGCAAAGCATTATTCGCAACTCCGAATGGTCTGGCGGTTGCGTATATTATGAAAGACGGCCTAGAGTCTATATCTTCACTGATAGCGTTGGTCAGCTCTGTATGCTTTGGGATCTTGCCCCCGTCAAGTAATTATTTATTTATTTAGTTAATTTGTTTTGGTTTTGGTGCCCGGTGAACCAGTGTCAAGTAACTATACCGATGTCTGCGGGGCCGTGGTAGCCCGGGGTGAGTTGAAAAGAATCGAGGGTAGTATCAAAGGTACCAAAGAAACCGTTGACGATGATATTGGCTTTATGATGCAATACCGGGCCTTCGAAAAGATAATACATGCGAAAAAGGTGCTGCCAATAAAGCTGTTTGTTGTGATCACCCCGAAACCTCTGGAGTACCACTTCTGTGTCATTCACAGCAATCCTCCGCAGCAACTCTGCAGCAACAGTGGGACACACTGCCGTATTCAGCCCGGCCCCTTACAGTGTCCCGCATCCTTCCCGCCCGCCGTCTGCGTCGCCGCACCAACATACGATCTCGACCCTACAGGCAACTGGCCAGTCGCATACCACTGATACGACACATCATCAGGCGTCCATTTGAACTTCCACTCCGTCAGCGGTCCGCATCCCTGAATCTCCTTCTTCAGACCTTCGCCTTCAGCGCCCAGCTTCCCATCTGGGAAATTCTTGCCTCGAATCTCAAATTTGTTGAATGCCAACTTATAAGTGATATCGCAGCTGTTCTCCGTCGGTTTTAGTGCCAAAGGTTCGATTTTGAGTTCCCAGCCGCTAGAGGGATCGGTGTAGGTGCCGCCGAACTTGTAATTGTGGGGGTTGTTGGTGGGGTTGTCGCCGTCGCAGCTGTCGATGATGAGTTTGAATTTATCAACGCAGTCTGACATCTCCGAGATGGGTTTTGCGAGGTCAATGTAGGTGAGGGTCAGCTTGACTTCGTCGACGCTTCCTTGGAAATATCTGGTAACGTCAGCTGTGTGCATTCTTAGTGCACCTGTATCACTGGGGTGAGTCACTTCTTCTCCTTGATGTCTTGCGCACAGAATTGTTCTGCGGCAGAGACGGCCTGATCCCTGTGGATCATCCAGACATCACCACCTACTCCGTGGCACTTAAGAGGGTCCGAATTATCCGCTGGAGAGGTAACTTCACCGCCTCCTGTCTCCTCTGCTTTGTTCCCACCACCATGGCCGTCGTTCTTCTTAGGATCGTCCGGTGAATCTGTGGTACAAGAGGTATCTTCCATCCCAAAAAAACTGTCCGCTTTGTTTTCTGGCGGTGGATCTTTCAAGTCCAGAGAAAGCCGGTCAATCGCGGCCTTGCGTGCCTCTAAACCCTTGTCCATGAGGTATTTTCTGATAGCTTCCTTGCTTTCCAGGTCATCTTTGATAGCATTCGCAATTGCTGTAACCGCTCTTGACAACGTATCCTCAAACTGTTTTTGCGTGTTGATCATCTCTCGCAATACACCCCAAACGTTACTGCGACGGTGATTCCGGTACCATTTTGGGCGCACCTATGGAAGTTAATTTTCTCTTCCTTTGGTATAGTGAGTAACTAGCCATTTACCGTTTCCTTTTCATATACCCATAGCATGATGAAGTTCTTAATTGCATTCATTGCGTATGTCATCCCTCGAATGTTCCTCGGGTTGTCTGGAATGTATAGTAAGCATGAGATCTCTTTGGATATATGGTCTGGAACTTACTAAGAACGCGACCGAGCACTAGAGTGTTTCCTGTGGGCTTCGCGTCTTTGTCGCCCTGGGCGTTGAGGGATTAGCCTAGTTTACAGCTCCCAGAATCCGAAGTAAACCACAAACCTCTTTCTTTACGCCAAGTACAGTATCCTGCACGGTGGTCCAAGCAGCTTCTTTGATCCCGAGTGGATTATCCACCTTTACGAGCGATGGCATATGCCAAGATCGCACGTATGATCGGCCTGCCACTGTCCCCAAGGTTCTTTGTAGAGGACTCGTTTGAGTACATCACCTGTCTCAAAAATTCCTCCAGGTTTCTGCTTGCTTCGAGGGCCTTGGGACCGGATGGAGACGAATTTCTTCTCAGCAAAGGCGAGGAAAGCTTTCCTGTATGTCTTTCCTGTATGAAACAACCAGTTGGTAATAGCTTAGTCCTGTACAAGGATCTCTTCGCAAATTACCGTTGGAGGATATTGCTCTCAAAACCTTCGTAGTACCCTCTCTGACTGCTCTTTTACCGAGAGCGTCTGCGTTCTCTTCTCCTTCACTGCCCTGGTCGAGATCAAAGTCTAATGGCAGCTCAATTAGCGCCCCCTCTTGTCAGCATGCTCGCGAAAGTGGGAGCTTCAACGGAGGTTCAGTGCTTGCGATCTAACGGTAGGCTCTGAACAGCTCCACGGGTGTAGGTATCCGACAGGGAAGACAACTAACCTGGACATGTCTTTACCTCCTCGAGACTGAATGTGAAATCGTAATCTTGAATGGCTTCTTCGGGTCTACCAGGCGGCAGCCCGTCATCTTGCAGGATCGGCTGCAATTCGGGAGGAAGTCCATCGTCACGACGAATCAAAGAAGCGCCTTCTTGGTAGGTTGGGATTGGATGGACGAGATCAATATGGCCAAGTAATGCAAAGAGGAAAACAGAATGACAAGCGGCATACATGATAGGCGATTGGATACTGGGAAATAAGCTTAAGGACTCTGGTACTATGTCAAGTCTGTGGGCGATTTGAAGAGAGATTTACGCCTCACTTCCTCTACTTATACGTCTTTCTCCAACAGACCAACCAAGATTTCCAACACTTTGGGGATACATTTGCCGTTCCGCTGAGCTGAAGTGTTGGATGTATACAATATTCATGGCGCAGTACGCAAGCCCCGAAAAGAAAGCCTAACATCTCTTGACTTTGCTTTTTTCGGATGAGCTTGCATTGCACTGCTGCGTTCATGACGCAGGCCTGGTAGAGTATCCAGTGCTTGCGTGAAGACAGCTCATGTATGTTGGAATCCACACGTTTGAAGTCGTAGTCGA
Source organism: Rusavskia elegans (assembly GCA_011316305.1). Taxonomy (NCBI): domain Eukaryota; kingdom Fungi; phylum Ascomycota; class Lecanoromycetes; order Teloschistales; family Teloschistaceae; genus Rusavskia; species Rusavskia elegans. The sequence goes on from SAUG01000108.1 coordinate 29,899, forward strand.
AGCTCAGCTGAAGTGCTACGTGCATGCAAACATCTTCGGTAGTGGATGCTGATTGTAACAACAGGCTAGCACACCAAGCGGGGTGTGATCTGAAAGACGGATAGGTAAGTACCGCCCAGATATGGCTGGAGCTGCCATGTCGTTGCCCAGCAACTTCATGTGTAAAGATTCGGACCCATGCAGTGCTCCCGTGGAAGATCTAGTTAGCCGCGGGCGCTAGTCAAACGTCGCGCTTGGCGCCAAGAGTCTATCCGTTTCATGTGTCGTCTTTTCGTTGCCTCACGCTTGTCAAGACTACTGCAGCCACCTCTTTCATAATCCTGTAAGCCTGAAATTGCGAGTTCGACCTGGTGACGACTTACCACGCCATACTCTGCGGTGCGTGCCTGCCGCAGCTCCGCGGTCCGCCTGTTGGAGGATACTGCAGGAGGCAATGCTGCCTTCGCTTGGCCATAAATCCCAGGGACAAGGCACGTCACTTTGCCAGTGATTCCCTAGGAAGATCTCACAACCCCGAAATGCTACTCCATCGAGGCAATCATGCTTGGAGGCTGCCTTCGTACTGGCTTCCTCGGCTTGACCGATCCTTCCCCCGCAAGCTGTCGACCGGCCTGTTTTGGTTGTCTGCCAGATCCCTTCTTGTCCAGCCGGACGACTCAGCAGTCCAGAACCTCAAGGCAATACTAGCAGTGAGCCACAGTCAACAGCTTCGAATATATGACGTTGTTGGAAGCTTCCACCAATCTCGCCCACCTGGCCTTATCCTTTCTCTTATCCATGATTTGGGCGGATTGAAGGAGCGAATGGTCGAACGATTGCATTCTTTGCCGCCTGTATCAACCCGTGTCATTATCGACGCGTGGCAAGAAAAGCTCGATGCCATGAAACAAGACCTAATCGAAGCCATCAAGGAGTGTAATACGGACGATGACTGCGAGCTTCCACCAAAACTACAACCAGAGCCTCTGGTTAATGATCTACCCACGCTTCCGGACGACGAAACTTGGGTTGACGTAGATGAGTATGATGATGATGAACCTGATTACGATGCTTTTGATCTGAAAAACACACCGGACTTTGATCCGGATCAAGATTGGGAAGCCCAATTCTACCTAGACGGACCATGACGCTTGGATCAAATCGGATGAGCGAGAATCTTTCAGCGGCGCATGGCCAAGGTTTTACGAACTATCAAGCATACCAAGAGGCGAGCATGAACAAGACGTGGTTCGATCGAAAGAATACCAAGGCAACTCGCCTGTAACCAGTACATAAACCCCTTACATACCTTATCCTTGCTCGAAGTTCTGAGCAGGTTTTATGTATTTCGCTGCTGACTCATTATCTAGCACCTTCTATATTAGCTCCGTGGCTTCTGATCCAGCAAATCCCTTGCAAGCCGGATATCGCGAACGCAGAAAGCGACGCACAATTTACTCTCATGTTCCAGCGGTACGCTTACCTCGTATCGCATGAAGAATATGTTCGCGTAACCTGCTTCAAGCAGGACAACGCCTCTTTCCCGCGCTGGCTTCTTGTACAAGAAATCATGTCAATGTGGAACGGCACCGAGTTCAGTCTTAAGAAGAAGGAGGTTGAATATTGGTGGCGGAAAAATGGATGGAGTGGAGTGATACCGGAATTCTTTAAGCTGCGTGAAACGCCATGATTTGATACAGCATGTTCTGGATGGTAGAGTCAGATCACACCAACCCTTCATTGGATTGCTGTCATGGGTGAGCGAATTAGGCGCCGGCACTAGGTCGACGAGCTGGGCGCCAGGGCGCAATCCGTTTCATGTGCCTGGCTGTCCTGCACGTACACCAACAATTCCGATGATTGGCAACGTTGGCGGAAGCTCGACCAAGCCTCACAGATGGCAAAGTAGATATCTTACTACCCAACTTCGCCGCAAGGGAGTAACTCAAGGCTCACGGATGCCACCGCATGTCGTTGTAAGCAAGGGTTCGCCGCCAGGATACGGGGGAAGCTGCGCCAGGGACAATGAACCCTTCCAATCCGATAGTCGCATTGAGCCAGCATCTAGGTCGACTTAGGCGGTCACACAAACTCGTCCTTCCAGATCTTTACGCCTCTCAAGTCGTAGTATATCGACCAGTCTCCTCTTCTTATCGACCAAGCCACTCGACCATCATCCAAGCGTCCTAGCAGCGATCGCGATCAATGATCTCTTATAACAAGAAGAGTGGGATCTCCAAATTCACCATGTCATGCAAAGAGGTGAGCAGTCATCTCACGGGTCTTGCGCTTTCGTTCCTCACTCCTTTCCCCACCTTAGGCAAACCCATCGACCAGGGACTCCGGTCATTCCCATCAATACCGCCAAATACGATCATTGACGCATGGCACGATGAACTCAAGCTCATGAAATTGGACCTGTTTGAAGATATAGCAGAGTGTAATGAAACCGATGATCATCAGCTGCCACCAGAGCTCTAGCCCAGAAAGACATTCATAAAGTACAGTGTGATAGGCGATTGTAAGACTGTAAGATCCAATTTGACATCAGTTTATCACACGCGTTCTTTTGGTCTGGGTGTCAAATCCTATATGGTAGCAATGATGGTGCAGTCGTTGGTGGGGTTCTGCCTGTACGTCCAGGGTTCGATCCGCAGTGATTATTTTGGCTTGGTGTAGGCTCGAAGCTCGATTGCCGAGGCGCTTGCAAAAGCGAAACCCGACTACACGTTCCCGTCTAGCTTAGACAAATGGCTTATTGACCCAGTTGTCGAAGCTGAAGGGGTATGTAAGACTGTAAGATCCAATTTGACATTAGTTTATCACACGCGTTCTTTTGGTCTAGGTGTCAAATCCTACAGCGATTTACGCATATGTTCTATCATTATGCTTATTTCCTTGTTTCATGAGCATTATCGTCGGGTAAGCTGCTTCAGGCAGGATGACCCTTCTCTACCCAGGTTCCTCCTCGTGCAAGAATCCACAGGCCTCTATGACGACTACCAATGAAGAAGGTAGTCGACTACTGGTGGCGCAAAACCGAGTGAGAAGGAGTAGTGCCCGAGTTTTTCAAGATCTGCAAGGCCAAGTAGGATGATTCTGGGTATGATCATTGTATGTGTGGATAGTATCTACCACTACCCGTCCCGCTGAACACTACTATCAGGGTCAACATCATTCGGACAGCAACGACGCCTGGTATGCCAAAGCGAGATGTCCAAAAATGTAAATCTCAATTCCGTCCAGACAACCCTCGATGGAAGTTGCTCTTGATCGCTACTCTCCACTACGACTTTCACGATCATGGACTAAAGGTGCAGCTTCGGCATTGGTAGCGTTTGTAGCAGAATATTGCGTTTAGGCATGGGCAAGCAGGGCGATCAGAGCCGCTCTATGCACCTCGGTTATCAGTGACACACTAGGAACACAGTGGGGACTCTGGAGATCGGGTGACCTACAAGACGGCAACAAATGGAGTGGCCAAGCCAATGAAGATTCTGATGCCGGATCTGTCATCACTGTGCCATCCACTTCCCAGGAGCGCAATACAGACGATCATCAGTATCGTCCAGAGGAAAGCTTTGCAACATTGAAGAACAAGACGTCCATAGGGTTGCAGGTCGTATTGAATTGCCAATATGCCCTCAATCATAGTGAGAAAGAGTAGCACAGCACCAACAGCTTCTCCGAACAACCAGGTGCTACAACAAATCGTATTAGCTTGGTCTCTCCAATCATACGGTCGTTGATTGTGCCGTTGTGTCAGACACAAGGAACAACATACCCGAAGATGGGACCATAAAACTCGATCTTTGCAGAAAGGACCGCTGCTATCAACGATGATGAGACCATCAAGGCAACAACAAGTAGACATGCGACACCGTGCAACAGCAACATGAATGGTGCCAAGGAAGCCATATGAACGGTCCGAATCACTTCGATATACTGACAGTTAGACTCCCTGGTGGCTACTGTTGTTTTGGATAGCGAATATGGCCTGGGTCCGATAGATACACCTGAAAGACGAAGTTCGGTGCATTATCAATCGCATCGCCGCGGACGGAGGTGCACTGTATTTGTGATTCGATCCTTCAACAACCATGCGCCGACCGATACGCCACCATGCATGGAACGTCCAATCGACTGTGATCAAAAATCACGGCATGCACTGCGCAGCTGCCTAGTCTGCGGCTCAGTCTTGCAGGGGCTTTTACGAGCAGCTTGCAAGCAATAGCGATTACCATCCTGTCTCAAAGGCACTAGCGCGAAACGCCGGCGCTTCCTGCGGGCGCCTCGAACGCCGTTACAACAACATGCCTTCACCGCATTCCAATCTCGATGTTGGACAGTGGGAAAAGCTGCTATGTTGCTGATGAGACAAAGCGTAAGTATTTATGGAAGATCAAACTAAAGTACGGCGAGTCTATCATGGCCACATGTCGTACCTTAATAGATCCAGAATCCAACAGCCCAGGTACAAAGCAATGAATCTCAGGGGGCTAAGCAGCATCGCCTATGTTTGCCAAAGACCGAGGCACATGTCTATACCAAGCTCTGTCATAATTTTGCTAGTCACTATGATTTGGTTACACTCCCAACAAAGGACACCCAGGGCAATATAACAGCCCATCCTCGACAATTACTGTTGGCTCTTGCTATCCGCACAGGCACTCTAGGCTGCGCGCACAGGGAAAGCGCCAATTGATCCAATTATATAGCCTATAGCCTCGGCAAAGGGAGTAGGCCTTGGCATTCCCTATCAAAATCCGGCTACTACTACTAAAACCCCATGAAAACAGTACCTAGAGCTATCTTTTGATACTAAAAATCGGGATTCTAATATCTAAATATAATACAGTTATTATCTGCAAGAAATAGTTTAATAGACTGCTATTTTGTAGTTGCTAGCAGCTATTAAAGGCAGCGTATGCGTACGACTCGGGTGCCTGTGCGCGCAGACACCGATGCCTGTGCGGATAGCAAGAGCCTTACTGTTAGGCCCCGCGATTCATGCTCACCCGAGCAACTTATTCTGTAACATGCGAGCGGAAGACCTGGGAGACCTTGCTCCTTGCTTCTCCGGCCAAAAAAAGCCTCGACGCCTCGAAAGACGTGCCGTAACGCCAAGGTGGCTATGGCGTTTCAATCGCTGTTCTTGTGCAATGTGCAATCAGAACCTTGCTTCTACGGTCATCAAAGCACCGCTCTTTCGGATCCTTTGCGGCTATGTTGTTCGATGTTGCGATGAGAGCCATCAACGCCGGACGATGACGGATTAGAATGTATAAATCAGAACCAATCCACCCTCGTATGAATCAAGTACAAAGCCCTTTTACCACCGACGAAATGTTCTTTTTAGCACCAATTACCAGGAAGAGACTCATCGTAACAACGGTCGGCCTCTTGAATCTTGCTGCCCTCACAGCAGCAAGCACAAACATCGAGGACCTTCCTGATAGCCCGGTCGCTGATCCGGGACCTCCTAAAATTGAGATTGTCAAGACCCAAGGCCGGCCTGGTATAGTCCACTGGACATCACTCGGAGACTCTTACGTAACAGGAGTAGGAGTGGGCGAGATCAAACGCTTCGATAGATGTGTCCATTATTCCGATGGTAATCCCCTTTTAATGAACAATGATTCACGGATGCCGGGTGCAGCCGAAGGTCGAAAGCTATGGGATTGTACATGTTCTGGAGCTAGCACTCAGAACATCCTCGATCATCAATTCCTTGATCAACCATCCTCGGATTCAGTGTATGGGCCCCGGAGTGTCTTCGGCTCTCCCCAAATTGCCACTCTGAGCGCTGGTGGAGATGATATAGAGTTTTTGTCCCTGATACTGTATTGTATCCTCCAGATGTATGGCTTCAGTAACCCTTGCGAGGAGCAAATCCAGCAATCAAATACCAAGCTCCAGGACGACAAATTCTATAATTCTCTTGACATGGTCATCAAACAAATACTTATCCGAGGCATCACAGCAGCTGGCGAGGGGTTTTAAACTCTTCGTTACTGGCTATGCCCAGGTTTTCAATGAGAAGACCCACCAATGCGATGAAGTAACCTTCAGCTACTGGGACCGAGGTGACGAAGCAAGAAAACTGACCAAAGATTTGCGCCAAAAGCTCAATAAATTAGCGCTGGACCTGAACGATAGGATCAAGGCAGTGGTGGAAAACAACAAGCGATGGGGTGTTGAATACGTGGAGATCGATACCCAATTTGAAGGACACAGATATTGTGAGGATGGGGTCACAGAACCCGATAACAACAACCCCGACATCTGGTTCTTCCACCTCAGTACGGATGGCGACGGACGAACCAAAGAATTCGACGACCTCCTAGCTTCGAAACTTGATCCGGACGGCGACAAAGACAGATTCTACAGGACAGTCAAGGACCCTTCGGCTTCGGGCGGCAATAACCTAGATGAACACAATCCAACTGAAGATGCGTAGGGGAAATTCATGTTTGCCGATGGGGAAGACTTCACTGTCCAATCCGGGCACATACGGATCTTTCACCCTACCCGCCCGGGCATCGATGCCATCGTCTCTCAAATCTTCAAAGCCTTTCCAGCATGGCCCAAGCCCGACGCTACTGCCATAAAGGAGCTCGACAGGGCTCCTCCGCCACCCACATGTAAGCCACCAGAGGGCAGCAAGAAATTCGACATCGCGGACGCCAAGAAGGCGATCGATGAGTTCTGCAACGATCAACCCTACTGGCCATCCTACATCGTCAGCCCTGTTGCTCAAACCAAAAAGGGTGTCTTACCCAAATCTCCGGGATTCACTAAGGCCGTGGATCTCCCCAACAAGGACAGGGTGGTTCTCCAAATGGCTTGGGATCAGGGGAAGGGTTGTGGTGGTTTTTCCCTGTTTACCGGAGCCAATGGCGACAGTGAATGTCATGATAGGTTCACTTCCATCCTGGATCATGTGAGTACTAGAACTTCACCCCCAGCATACTTCAACCAAAAAACAATGCCTGGATCATGACTAACATGGAATACATATTCTAGTGCGACCCCAACTCCACCATCAAACAAGGCGGCTACCTCTCCAAAAACTCCTGCCTCATATACCGTCTCGGCGTTTTCCCCGAAGGCACCTTAACCGAAAACGGCATCGATCCTTTCCCACTCAAAGATGCAACGAAGCCCGAACATCTCGGCGCTTTCAAATGCCAAGATACGTATGTTGCCTTCCCTCTCCTTCCCCCGCCCCCCTACCTCCTCTGGGATCTCTCTCCTCTCCCTCTATTCATCAAATGTACATTGACTCACATCATTCCCACCCCACAGCGCAAGCCCCACAACCCCCGACGTCTCCGACTCCCTTGCCGGCACATGCACATGCCACTTCGAAGCCCTAGAAGCTGACACGGAACTTTTCGACCTCCCAGGTGGGGTCGCAAAGTGCGAAGATATCAAAGAGCAGCCTGAAACGACACATGGTGATAATATCGAGAAATTCAGAAATAGATCTGTAGATGCGGCGCCCAGGCCAGACAGAGCGAGGGCGAAAGTCCGGGAATTGGAAGCGTTGGTGAGGAGAGGTGAGCGTCTTGTGCAGAGAAGAAGAGGGAGAAGCCTGCGAGGTTGGGTCGAGTAGGAGGGGCTTGTGTATTGTGCTTGGGATGGTTTTCTTAGACCATACGTCTTATGGCTGATGGGAAGGAATTGAGGTGGGATGTGCTACAGATTTAAGAACCCCACTTGAGGGTATACATATACTCTTCAAACTCCACCGCAACCTCAAGAGAGAAGTACAGAAAATAATACGATGAGCACATGGCAGCGCTTTCCCAGCATGCCAGAGTATCTAACGAAGTTGTATAGCATCTACCATAATATAAGCCGTTCTATTTACCATATCAATCCACGCCTTCAACAAACATATACTATAAATCCCAAACAGCTCTCTCCCAACTCCTCGATTATAGTGACTATGCAAGCGCACTCGCTCGTCCAGGTGGGTCACATTCTATCTGCTTCAACCCTACAACGCTACAATAGCATTCTAGCCTTCCCTACCCGTTCACGGTATCATAACGACGCATGATGATCTGCCTTACGAACGTGTTTCTAGGTCCGGTTGGATGAAGGTCGTCAGTGTTAGCTTTATAGTAAGGGACTGGGTATGACAATCTTCGGTTGGTGTGAGAGCACTGGATATTGCTGTTGCCTTTAATGTTGATCATCCAAGTTTGGTAGTCAAAGCAGAGGCAAACATTCAGCCTGTACAGTCAGTCAGTCAGTCTCGCACCCATTATTACAGCCTATTCTTTCATTCTCCCTGCCACAACTATCATACTCTGGCCTTCACCACTACCCCCAAGCAATACATCCCCCTCCCCTTCCCCTTCCCCCTCCCCCCTCATCATCGCCCCGGACCAACCCAACCAATACCTCCCCACCGTCCTCCCCTCCGATTCCTCGTACGCAAATCCTTACCCCGTTCAACGAGTTCTCATAGCATCCAAGTGACATTCCAACCCCACACTCCCACTTACCGCAGTCCTCGCGTTCGTATAACCGACTACAATGACATCGATTATCTGAGCCAGCACCAGCTTAGTCCATTTCTTATTCCAGACTCGCGATAGGGATTGAGGGTTATGGTTACCGTCATAGCTGGCGTCAGAGCGTTCGCGGAGGCGTGAAGCGGGGTGTAGAAACAGTCATAAGCCGCGTCGGCGCAATTCGGAATATTGGCGCCTGTGGAGAGAGGAGGAGCTGGATGGTTGGGGGATGGTTTGGGGGTCGCTGATAGTGGCTGCGGTGTAGACGATACACACACAAATGTGGCTCTCTCAGTCTGGCCTCGAAGTCGCGTGACTTTTTGAGTATATGGATGGGAATAGGTGTTTTTGTTGAAGGGATGGGATGGATATCGGATGGACGTACGAGGGGGGAGGCCACGATCGTCTTGGGTGGGGGGAGACTTTTGCTCCCTTAGAGAGTAGTTTCTTGATTTCAGCTGTTTGCTGAGGCGATGCGAATGGCGTGATGGTTTTTGGCCTTGGTTTTCGACGGCGTTTATTGTTGGTGTCGAAGTTGTTATCGAGGGGGAAGTGCTATTTCGAGGTTGTTGGGGTGAGCGGTATGGTGCGGTGTGCTGTGGCTAGTTTGTATGGCTATCGTGGGTATGAGATTGGAGTGTTCTGGGAGTATTGATATTGGCGTCTCTGGCCGTTGCGTCGATCGTGTTCTGCTTGCTGGTGATGATTGGGATGCCTAGGTTGTGAAGGTACTCCATTGTATTGTAGCCGTGTTGGGTGGCGGATAGAGTATCATGACTCTCGATACCTTTTTGATAAAAATCCCGCCCCCTGACATACAACCGTCCCACGAGTTCAACTCTCCAACCTCGCAGCATAGTCGATCTACAAACCTCACCTCAACCGTGAAATCAAAGACTCAAGCAAAACATCGAACTTAAAAACAAACTCAAACTGAAACCCCCCAGCATCACCCCTATGGGGATCAAACCTCTCTCCAGCAATAACAATCAAGAGTCTCAATCCCTTTTACCATTAAAACCTCCTTATCCTCCAGCACATAAAACGCGCATTACACACACATCCCCCCCCATCTACACCACACGCTCTACACTCCTTATCCAGCAAAACTCTGACAGCCTCCCATACGCCGCCTCATCCAACGGCATCTCCCACCCCTCGCGCTTTACCGAGTTCCTCAAATCGATCTCCGCTCAATGAGCGAGCAGACCACGAGATACCTCAATAGAGCTCAGCGCTGCGGCTATGCAGAGCCGAGCATTCCTGTGTACGACCGGCTTGTAGTTGATATTGATAGGGCAGGTCAGAGCAGCTATTAGCCTTGCGATATTGCATCCAGCGGCAGCGGGGCCGTAGTAGATATTTTCCATTAGTACCTTAAAAGGCGGGTTTCCAATCTTCTTGATCTTGGTCTTTCACTGGGAATCAGGCGGCGACAAGGGTATTCTCCTTATCCGATAGGGATGGAGCTGGGAAGTGAGGAGGAGGAAGAAAAAGAAGAAGAAGAAGAAGAAGAAGATTCAATATCACGATAGGGGAAAAAGCCTAGTTTGTAGGCGTGGAACTGACGGTCGCCATTCAGAGTACCTTACAGTGACGGAGCAAGGGTTTTAGGCATTCATTCGTTGGAAATGGCATAGCCGTATGCCTGCTATCCCGATGTAGAAACATTGCTATTTTCTATATGCTATCATCTGCTCGAGATCTGGCAATAATGCGCGGTGAGCTGTAGTCGAACCAACCTGACTCGCTATGAACGATCTACATCACGTCATCCTGAGGAATCTGAGTCAGGAAGTAGGGCTAGGGAATTGATTGGCAGGGGTTAGCCCCTAAGGGAATAGGGGTAAGTTCCTTACTCTTCCGCGCCGCACGTCCCCTCGACCCGTCAAGCCATCTTGGTCAAAATTAAAGGGTAATGCATCTTGATCAGTCAGCCATACGTTAGCACATGTAATTCAATTTGCTATAGAGCTCTAGCTCAGATCCCATAACGATCGTGTTCGAAAAAAAGAGAAAAAACAAAATGTAAAAATCACGCAACTCCCTCAACCCCTCCCCAACCCGACGCTGCTGCAGCACTCCTCACTCCTCACTCCCGACCCCCTCACGCCAATGCACATCTATTTACCCGCGCGATACATGCTGTACATCTGCTGCATCCTCGTGGCCTGTCCAGAAGTGAAGCGCGTATAGCTACGTCATCACCAAAAGTTAGCCACGTCTCACAACATCCACACACCAGGATACGCTTACCAAGAATCATCCGAGTAGTCCATGTAGTTGTGGATATCGTCCAACCCGGCCGCACTAGGGCAACTATCCTTGCTCGCCGGGCACCCGCTCGTCGGGGTCTTCTGGATTGGGGTATCGCTCACGGAGTCTCCATTTCCAGTGCAGGCTGACCCCTGGAAAACATGGAAGAGACCGAACCAATGCCCGATCTCATGAGTAGCGGTACCACCCTGGTTGAACGGTGCAGCTGTTCCGCCGGGGACGGATTGCGCCAGGACATTGCATCCGTCTTGGTTGTAGGTGGAGCTACCGGGGGAGGCGTTGGTTGGGAAGTTGCAGATGCCGAGGAGGCCGCCGCCGAGGTCGGAGAGGAAGTAGACGTTGAGATCTTTGTAGGTGCCTTTGCGAAGTGCGGGCTTCATTTGGGCGTCGTAGTTGCCCGTGGCCCATTGATCATTGACGGTGAAGTCGCTGCTGACGAGGGTGAAGGCGATGCCGGAGGGGCCGTAGCTCCGATTGAGGACGGTGAGCTGGACCATTGGTTAGTCATATGTTGTGTATAGTGTGGGAGACACATGGATCGTACCTGGTTGTTGAGCTGTGCTTGGGTCACGCTGCCTCTTTTGGCTGCGGATTCGACGACGTGGAAGTAGGTGTTGATAGTGAGAGTAGCAAGAGCGGCAGCTTGAGGCTCAGGCTTGACGGCCAACTGTTGTGCTTGTTGCACGAGCGCAGCTGGTGGGTCGTTGGTACCGCAACGAACGAAGGCCGCCCTCTCAACTGATGGTGCTGCCAATGCACTGGTGGCCCAGAGGGCGCAAAGAGCGAAGGAATGGATGTTGCTGTACATATTGATGAACGATCGAAGGCTGTGTGGTTGATGATTTCAAGGGGTCTTTGGCAGGCTTCTTATACATTTTCAACGTCGCTGCACCTGCCTTAGTCCTTATCTTCAACTGAGCTGATCTTGCCCGCCGTTGCCCCGACAAGACTGCGGAGAGATGCCCGCAACCGGTAGGATACATCATATGCGGCCCTCGGTTGGGCAGAGTCGCAACGAGGATGGTGAAGATCGCACTCAAGGCTCGGAGCGAATCCGCTCCTTAGCGCCTTAGCGGGTGACGAAGCCAGTCTAGGAAGTTGAAGGTAGCCAGTCATGACAGGATGCAGTGCCTCGGAATGCATACCAGAGCTTCGGCGCAGATCATGCCCAGCTGTGGATGATGAATAGTGGCAGAGATGTGCAGAGCCGGTGATCTACCTGAATGTGTCAATAGTTTGGATAAGGTGACAGTTGGCCGAGAAAGGAGGCTTTGGCAGGAAGCTACGTTGGAGGAAGCCATGGACACCCGATAGGGGTACCGAGTTAGGATCAGAAGGGAAGCTGGACCCTATTGTTATATCGCAGCTGTCAAAAATCCCTGCCCGCTCGGAAGGGAGATGATGCATGCCAAGGTATGGATCTTGGCACCAGCACGCACGCGGAAGGAGCTTCGACCGATAGGCGACGGGAGCAGATAGGCCACACATTCTCGGGTAACGCGGACCTCCAAGGGGGGAAGAGCTGAAGATAAGGTCCAGACCGAGGCTGCACCCGATATAAGCATAATCCAACCAAGAGTCCGCCACCAGTGACCCCCGATGCAGGTCCCCTCAAGTCCCGGCCTACCCCGGAAATGTCATCTGTGGTTGGACCAAGAATTCTCCGGAAGACATGACAGAGCTTGTGAGACCCCAGATTCGCTTGCAGATCCCGATTCCGCCGCCACGAGCGGTATTCCAGTCGATTGGGAAAGGTGGAAGAAACAAGGCTACAGGTCGCATCAACACCGGCTGCCATTTCATGACTGATGAGAAAGTGATTTTCGATATCGTAGAGATAGGGGCTTTGAAAAGCAAAGAATTAACTCGGCAACGAACGCCAATAGTGCTTTGCTGATGCACTCTAACGATTTTCTATCACGACGGGCTCTCGTTGTGCGCTTCGCAGTAGAAGTGGAGGAACAGTGAGTGGTCTATGAAGCGGAACGACTTGCCTTTACGAGCGCATTCAACGCACACACGGCTCACGTAGGATATCTTCTTATCGAACAGAGTAAGAAGCCGAGGTGCAGTAAATAAAGACTCGGAGAAAGAGGTTACAAGGCTACCTTTAATCTGGGCTGGGTTACCTTAAGTGCGTTGATATATCAACTCTCCGGCTACGCTAAATTCGTCTAGTAGGTTGTCGCTGGTTGTCATTTTCTGCGTTGAAGATGAGGCAGCCATCTCATCACTTTCATCGTGACTGGACGAATTATGACAAAGATGTCAACACCATCGTGACTACTATGCTCCTATGCTCCTCTAGATACCCTAAACTTCACATCGGTCGCGATGAGTCAGGCCACGCTATGACCCATGTATATCCATCGCACTGTCCAAAATATTGACCGCCACCCCCGCCGCCATATTCAAAATCACATCCAATACCACCCCACTGGCCGGATGCTCCAACCACCCCTGGAACCTTACCGCGCTTCCCCGTTGAGCCCGGAGCAAGAACATTCGGCATACGTATTTGGCCAGCGCTATGGGCACGAAGCTGTTAGGGTAGTTGTACTGATCCCGTAGTCGAAAGACGAGTTCGAAAGGTCCATTTGGGATGCCCATTTGGAGCAGTTGAGCACGGAGGCCTGCGTATTGGGGGCTGGAGGTGGACTCGATCATGCTTTCATAGAAGTCGACGAGGGTGCGAGCGGCGGACTGGACGTTGCTGAAGGCTTGTTCGGACTCGATGATCATGATCCACCCGCCGGGGAGGGTGGTGCGGTCGCGTTTGATGAGGGCATGACTGGAGGGTCCGGTGTTCCGAACATGTAAGTTTGAAGCATATGGATTCAGATCCAGGACGTTTGGGACCGGGAGCTTGAGGGCGTTGGGACGATGGGTGTTGTACGGTGGTAAGGACACGGGCGTTGAAAGTGCGAGAGGGAAGATCAGGAGAAGGAATGTCAGGAGGTAGAGGCAGGGAGTGGACAATGGAATAGAGAGAGACTTCATGCTCTCGGGGTCATTGAGGTGAAGACTTGGAAGTGACAGTCAGCAATCAAGGGCCTCAGGAGTGGGCAATGCTGACACTTGCTAGTCACCAGATCAAGAACAGACAACAAAGAAGAACTGTGGACCCAAGCTCCCTAAGAGCACCTTACTATAACAGCTTGTCATCGAGCAAGAATATTAATAGCGACATCGAGCACGGAGTTCGAGGGCTGTCACACCAGCGCCTGTCCCTACCGTGTTTCTGCGGCCGTCGTAATCATTCGTTGCTTTGGCATTAAATTCTCAGACGATGGTCAGGTCTGGAACAGTGTTCCAGCGTGTAGTGAGGGATATGTCTCCCCGAAATACCTTAATGTCCGCAAGATAGCTTATGAGTACTATTAGCGATCTTCCGCCTGTCCCGTTGTATTACCCCCACTGTTATGCGCCGATGGTTGAAACGGCCACGAGGCTCACCGGCGAGTTGGCAACAACTGAAAAGTAAGAAGATGTCATGTATTTGATCGAACACAGTATATGTGGTGAAAGGAAGTGCCGTCTAAGGAACCATGTACGAGATGTGGTGAGATTTATCTTAGTCATGATGTCGGGTTGGGGCAAACCCGAATAAGGCTAGCTGAATGTGTTCAGAGGCATCACATGCAATTATGCAAACTACGTATCCTTGCCCTGGCCAGGATTATAGACAGCTTGCTTGCCCGCGTTTAAGTCGTATCCTAGCTAGCCCTACTATAATTTAGTATAAAAATAGCTAAAATCTATAAAATAGTACAGCTTTAATAAATAATATCGCTATATATATAAAAATATAATTAAATATAGAAATTTTAAAACTATATATTAAATATTATATATAAATTATAGTATTTTTATATATATATATATAAATTCCACTATTCTATCTATTTCGACTACTAATTCTATAATAATAATCGAATTATTATAATATAATATAGATATAAAAGGATAATATATAAAAATATTAAATATTTTTTTTATATATATAATAATAAAGCTTTATAATTAAATAGTTAAAATTCTATCGCTAGAAAATTAAAGGTATATATATTTAAATCCTATATTTATTAATTTAGATTTTTTAATCTAAAAAATAATTTTCTATATAATAGTTTCGAACTATAATAATAAAGTAAATAATAATAATATCTAATTTATAGATCTATATATTATAATACCGATAATATTTATATTATATAAAGAGTCCTAGTTAACGCGTTATTTAAATAGAATCTAATAAAATCTTTTTTTACTAATATATTACTATAGAAAATAGTAATAGTTTATTAGAATCTAATATTACTTTTTTTTTTCTATTTAATATAAATTCTACGGGCTATATCTATACGGTTTCTCTTTAAACTATATATCGAAGTATCTTTCCTATATTATATATTTATATTCTTCCGTTTCGATTAATATATTAGTTTTATACTAGTATATTATACGTCTATATCATTTATTATTATTATTTATATCGGGATCGTTTTTAGCTTTAGAATTAGTATATAATATACTAACTAGCTATTATAGTAAAAACTCTAACCTTTATTATTTTAGCGGTATCGAAAACTATATATCTATTTATAGAATTTAAATATTTTATTAACTATATTACTACGGCGGAGTATTGAAATCTAGTAGTAATTTTATAGAAAATAAATTAATCTATAATAGAAATTAGATTTATCTAATAAATAAAAAAATAGAAAAGTAAAAAAAAGATTTTATTTAGATAATCGCGGTATATTTAGTAGATAGTAAAATTCTAATTTAGAAAATCTAACGTCTAAAAAGCTGACTTAGAATAGATTATATTATAGGATAGATAGAAAAGTTTTAAAATAATTTTATTAGTATCCGGATATATATAAAACTAGAAATTAGTTTTTCCGTTACTATTTAGAGAAATATATAAAACCGGATTAGTATTTATTATTAATATTAATAGAATTAAAAGTTTATATCATTTTAGGTAAAGTAGATAAAGTTAAATATCGTAGGCTAAATTATTAAAAAAAAGTTTTTTATTAATTCGCTTCTTTTTCTAGAGTCTAGCTTTATAGTAGAGTTTTATACAAGGTTCGATTACTGAAATAGTACCAGAATTCTTAGTACTATTGTATATAATTAATACTTTAGTATATATAGCTCTATAGATATAACTTTTAAAATAAATCGAATACTTTCGAATAATATAAAAATATCTAAAATTAAATTATATTTAAATTTAATATAGAGTATATAAGAATTTTAGATATTATATCTATAGATTTAGCGTTTTTTAATAGATAACTCCGTATTTTATATTTATCGAAAATTCTTTTTCTTTAACTACTATCTTTAACCTTATACTATATACTAATTATATAAATTCTAAAGTTAAATCTTTTAGATATTATAACTCTATATCTATACTATTAAATTTAAAAATTTCTAGTATACGCGATTAGATTTAGATAAATAGTACCTTTTTAATATTATTTACTTTAATTTTAGAAAATATTCCCCTACGTTCTTACTACTAAAAGTTACTAGAAATAATTCTTTAAATAGAGCTAGTTCTACGAAAATTCCGTATTTTATAAATAGTTTTATTAAAAACTCCTTTTTTTTAACTACTATTTTTAATTATATATCCTATATTAACTATATAAATATTAAAATTAAAACTTTTCGATATTATAGATATATATATATAGTATCCGATTTAAAAAGATCTAGTATATACGACCTAAACCGAGTAAATAGTATCTCTTTAATATTATTTACCTCGATCGTAGAAAACAGTCTACTACTAAAAAATATTAAAAAATCTATTTATTTAAAATTATATTAGATATTTAATTTAGATCTATATATAAATTTTAGTAACGTTATAGAATTTATTATATATTTAAATAGTCTATAACTATATCTAAAAAGCCTATAATTACTTTATATATAAATTCCGTCCGATTCTTATTATTAAAAGATATTTCTAACTACTTTAGAATTTAATAGGCTTCCTAGTCGCTTCTATTTAGACGTCGGTATAGATATATAAGTCTCGCTATAGTAAATAGCGGAATCTATATAGAAAATCTATTATAATTAAACGTTCCTTCTAATATAATACTATTAATTTCCCGGACCTATAAAATAGCTATATAGATAAAACCGGGGGTAAAGTTCTTTCTAGTTAAATCTAGTATAACTTTATTTAATATTAAACTCTGGCTTTTATATACTATAATAGCGAAAGCGAAAGTTAAAAGAAATTATTTCTATTAGCTAATTTAATTTTTAAACTCGATCTACTATATTCGCTATTTAATAGAAATAAATTATCTACTATTATAATCGTAGCCGAGTTTATTTTTATATTAATCGAATTCTATAAAAACTATTACTAACGGTATTTAAAATAGATTCTATATACTATTATTTTATAGAATCTAGTATACGGTATTTATTATACTATTAACTAAACTTTCTATAACGTTTATATTATATATAAATATAACTCGAATATTTTTACTAAAAAGAAATTCGTTTTCTAAATATTCTATATTATCGAGATCGACCTATTTAAATTTATTACTATTATTCTAGGCGTAGATTTTAATAATAGGTCTATCGAAGTTTCGTAGCCTGCTTTTATTATAGCTACGAATAATCTCTTTATTAGGATATAAATATAAAGTATTATAAAAACTTATACGATTTTTAACTAAAAGTCTAGACTCTAAATATATAATTAGAAACTTTTAACTTTTAATTACTATAAAACTATCCCGGAATTAGTCTAATATATAGCGGAACTATTAAATTTTTAGAATAGTTTCCCGAATATATATATTTTTATTAAAGAAGATTATTTTTATAAAAGTATTATAAACGTTTTTACCTATAATAACCTCCGATTTAATATAAAGCTTTACTAAAAAGTATATTAAAACGTTTATAACTAGAGTTAATTAAGTAAAGTCGCCGTATAGTAGAATATTTATACCGTTAAAGTTTCCTTTAAAGGGTTCCTATTTGGAATTATATTAAGTTTTCATATATATATATATATTTTATTAACGTTATATACGGCAACGATTATTATATTTTACGTATAAAGAAATTTTTACAGCTAAAGATATATAGTTCGTCAGGTAAAGTTTATAACGCAGTTAATTATTTCTATTTAATTATTTCCTTTTTTATTCGATTATAAATCTTCTACTATATAAATATAATTTCGTTACTCGTAGTCCTCGGTCTACTAGTCCTTCTTCGACGTTATATATAATTATCAGCTTCTAATATTTCCGCTATATCTTTTTACTATACTACGAAATAGTTATCTATATCCGTCGCCTCGGTTATATTTATTATATAACTTATATCTAAACGTTCCGCTAAACTATTAAAATACTTTTTAACCTATCTAGCTTTAAAAAAGTTACTAGGTAGTACGCTAGCTACTATAGCTAGAAGCTTTATCCGGTCGATTAGATTAAAAGGAAATAGGGAGATCGGATAGCGCGTTTTAAAGGCGGTAAAAAAGCTATTTTTATCGAAGTTAAAATAGATTACTCTAGCTATAACGAAGTAGTCGACGACTGCGCGGGTAGATATAGTTATTACGGATATACTACCGTTTAGTCTAGTTTATAGCTATAGCTATTAGCGGGAGTATATACGTACGTAAAGGCTTTTAATAAGTCGTAGTACTTGCGAGGGGTATTATAGGGCTTGTATTACTAATAAAAGAAAAAGAAGCGATAACTGCGAGATATATTTACCTATAAAAATTTCTACGTTAGTTAAATTATCGGTAGAAGGATACGTTATATTACTGGATAAATTAAAATTAAAATTCTATAGAAAGAACTATTATTTACGTTAACTAAATTTAGATATAAATTCTGTTACCGTATATTTAATACTGGTATACCAACGCTTGATTTGTTTACCGAACCACTGGTTTACCGGGCATCAAAACCAAAACCAAATTAACTAAATAAATACCGCTAAAGTATTCGTTAGATTTATTCTAAATCTGCCGAAATCGCTAGTCGATAAAGTAAAACTATTTAAAGCTAATTATAGACTTTTTATTAATAATAATAATATTATAGTACTTTAATCGAAACTAGGTTTTACTAATTTAATTAGCTATAAAAAAAAGAAAAAGTTTATTAACCGAAAATTTAAATAGTAAATAGAAAGTTAAACCGTTATTTAGATAAACAGCTATATCTATAGGAGTTATATAATAAATAGAATACTATTCCGAAAGCCTACTATATCGATAGTATAAGAATTCCAAATATATTATAATAGTAAAAATTTTCTAGACTTTCCGGTACCGGCTTCGCTATCTAGATAAAGTAATAACTATAGACTACTAGAATCGGAATAACTTTATATTATCTTTTTAAAAACTTTATATTACCAGAAATTAAAGTCTTCGGTACTATATCTATCGATAGTAGGAGCTACTATTTTAGATTAAATTTAGTATTATAATACCGTATTCTTATTAGAATAAATAAAGTTAATTCGAATAAAAGAAATCATAAGCCTGCCGTTATTACTAAACTAATTCAAGTTTCTATTACCCGGATATTCGCCTAGATTAGATAGTATAAATATATTAATCTCGTCTCGATTAGGTCTATATCTAGCTATAATTTTATTAGGATCTTCTATACGATTATCTTTTACTTTATTATCGCTAGATTCTAATCTATTATCTTTAAAGCTATCTTTAAAAAAGGATTTAGTACCGAATATATTATTACTATAGATATAATTTATTTTATAATATTAGTAGATCTCTATCTAAAAAATATACTCGATTATATCGATAAACCGGAAGATATCGAAGGTTAGATTTTAGAAAAAATAGTATAATATTAGTTTAGCTCTATAGAAATTAGACTATTATTAATCGAGATTAGGATTATAATAAAAAAAAAAGGAGATTATAGTAGGTCGAAACCGTTTATATTATTCTAATTTTCTTTTAATCTAATCTCCTATATATTAGAGTAACGAAACGTTTTTTATAGCTTTATTTCTATTATAGTAGCTTTTTAAAGCGGTTATTTTAGGACCTTTATCTAGATTATCTAAATCTAGCGGTCGACTACGTTTTTCTAAAAGCTTTAAATCTAGAAAATAGTATATACGGTTTAAATTCTAAAGATTTTTATTAATTAAATAGTAATAGATTTTTTAGGCCGACTAGTTATACTTACTAATAAACTTATTTATTACTTTCCGGATTAGAGAAACTATTAGTAAATATAAATTAATAGCAGATAAAATTTCTATAATTAAATCGTCGAGTTTAGCGAATTTCTTTTTAGCCTTTAAATAGTATTTAGCTAAGTAATTAATTACTATTCCTAGATTTATATATAGAAAAATATTAGTATTTATAAACCAGATATTACGTCTACGATTCCACAGAGGTTTTCTAAAAGAATTGGCCAGGCAAGCGAGCCTAATTATCTATAGCCGCCTATAGTCGTTATAGCCGCTCCTTCTAATAGGACTTTTAGTAGACGGCTATCTATCGGCCTTTATAGCTACTTTTACTATATATATCGCTTATTACTCCTATAGATAGTTTCTCTCGTTAGTTATTAATATAATTATTAAATATATTTCTACTATTCTCTTCTTAATTATCTTATAATAAAGACGCCTTATAATATCGTAACCGTACCTCTACGGCTATATAAGATTAGTTACGATAACCTACGCTAGAATTCTCTTACTATTTAGTAGTTCGGACTACGTCTACTGCTGTAGCTAGGCTCGAACGTAACGCCCTCTGATATACAAGGACGTTACACCAGACTATAATAATAGCGGGACTATACCTATCTATATAGCTATTATTTTATATCGAATAGAAGAATTTATATTTAGAATCCTCTCTACGAATAAGGTATAGAGCGTCGATATATTTAAAAAAAAAAAAGCGAAAACGGTAGATATCTTTTTAAAAGATTATATTAAAGTATTTATAATAGCTCGTTATATATTTTATATATCGTTAGTAGCTATTTTAAATATTTGCGAGCTCGGCTAGAGAATTCGAATAATAAAGGAAGGTTTTATTTATAGGCTATTTAGCTAGTAGGCCTGCCGCCGTATTCGGATTAAAGGCGAAAACCTTTAACTTCTAGTAGAATAGAAAATTATCTTTATTAATAGTTAAAAATAAAACGCTATCGAATTAGAAAAGATTATAAATATAGCCGCTGCTTTTAGTTTACTATTTAAACCGAAACTAGTAATCTTTAATAGGCCCGAAAACTATAAATAAAACTATTTTTAAAAAAGTATAGAAGCGAATAGTAAACTAATATACTATAATTATAGATTTCTTTTAAAACTATTAAACGGCTATTTACTACTGCTCTATTTTATCTAAACTAATATATTTAGTTTTATCTTTTTTAGAAAAATATTAGTAGAAGTCGTTCTATTATATATCGGCGGCGTTTAATAAAAAAAAGATAGTAGACGTTCCTAATTAATAATATATCGTATTAAGTTTATTATAAACTTTTATCTAATAAGGCCGTATCTCTCGTAATATAGCGGTATAGCGGCTAATTAGATTATAGAAAAATATATATTTATCTTTAATTAATATCCGGAATTTATTTTTATCTAATATAGAAAATTTATAATTCTTCTATATATAACGGCTAGCTTTACTCGCCTATTTATATAAGTTATAATTAAACGTCTAGTAATAGAATTTAGAATAGCGGACGAAACGGCCGACTTTATAGCGTATTAGATAATATATATATTTAGGCTCCGAAATAATCTTCTAGCAGCTCGCGGTAAAGGAAATTATTCTATTTAGAAATAATATAGAGAAAGCGAGGAAGGAAATATAGTTAAAAGAATTATTTTTACTAAAAAGAATATCTTTAATTATTACCGCTAAAAAAGTAGATATAGAAGTAAATAAAATAGAATTAGCTATATTTTAATTATTATTATAAAAATAATCGAAGGCGGTAGTAAACTATTTACGTTTAGTTCTATTAGTAGCCAGATTAGGTATAACAGACTCTTTAACGAAAGGTATATTATTGCCGTCTATATCTATTATTTCTATAAATAATTCCTCGGCGTTTTATTTATTATTAGTAATAGAACGCTTTTATTTTTATTAGGATAGTCGATCGTAGATAGATTTATCGAGTAGTAGTTAAAAGAGGTATTTTTTATCGATAGTAATATTATAGTATTCTAGGTAATAGATAATAAAATATCGGAGCTAGATCTTTATATAGCTACGGCGTATAAAATACCTCCTTTTAAATTTACGCCGGATACTACTTTTAGAGTCGATAGATAAAAGAATGAATTTTAAAATCTCTAGTTTATTAGAAAGAAAAGATAGTTTTATTATAATCTTCGCCGTATTCGCTATAAAGCTATATACTATTATAGGATTATCTGGAAGTCCTAATATTTCTAAAGATTGGTTAGACTTATTAGTATATCTATAAACGGAGGTATAACGGATAATTACTTTAAATTAATATAAAAATAAGTCAGTCTGATTACTAGAGCAGTATATAGCGATAACTAATAAATTAAATACGAGCTATAAAGGCGTCGAATTCGGAATTTATATAAATAATAAAATCCTCTACTATTTAGATTATTTATTAACTAAAATAATTAAGATAACTTTATCTTAAGATATTTATTTACTAAAACTACTAAGATTAGGGTATTTATAGTATTTATTTACTAAAACTATTATAATTAGAATATTTATAGTATTTATTTACTAAAACCGCTAAAATATTTTTTAATATTAATATTAAAGCCGTCTTATATATCTTTATCTATCGAAACGTAATAGAAAATCCTACGCTATACTAAATACTATCGCGTTTCCGAAGATATACTGCCTATATTTATAATATTAGATTCCTTCTTTAGAATTTTCGTCCTAAAAATCTATCGTCTCTTCTTTTTTATAAATAAAAGGAAAAAACTATTAATCGAAGATTATTATAAGAAAATCCTATTACTAGATATCGGTATATTAGTTCTATATTTTTATTAGAATTATTTTTAATCGGGGAAACTTTATTATATTAGCGAAGGTTTCGAAAAGTATATTGATTATATAGAATAAGCCTATTTCTATAATCTTATTCTATTAGATACTACGCGTTAGTATAGTTTTAAAGATAAATATAAAAAATTAAAGTAAAAGTTATATAAAATATATATAAAATAATAGTATTTACTTTATTATTTAAATTATATTAAAAAAGAGTAGCATATTATAATTAATAGTAAACTATAAAATATTAAATAATTAGAATATAAAAGTAATACCGCGGATCCGTTTTTTTCTATAGATCTAAATTTTTTTATCGATATAGCTTCCGAGTAGATTTTTCTATCTAGCAATTCTAGCTAATCGATAACTTTTTTAGTTTCTTTTAATAGAACTATTATAAAGCTTTCTAGCAATTTACTAAATATTTTTTAGATTTTTAGATATTTTCCGAAATAGAATAACCTTTTTATTTAATTAGATAGTTCTAACCTTTCTATTATAGAATCTTTTCGACTATAAAAGTATCTTCCTTTTATATTTTAAAATTAAACGTCTATTATAATAGCGTTCCGGTATCGGTTAGTTCTAAAAGAAATATATAGAATACCGGATATATTTTAATATCTTTAGATAAATTAAATTTAAAATTCTAAAGTCTTCTAATTTCTTTAATTAAAAATAGTCCGACTTTAATATAATTAAATTTTTTACTTAAAGTTTTTATTTTTAGATTTTTTATAAAAAGGTATATTTTATTTTCTTTTTTTAACTAAAGTACTATTTTTTGTTTTCTATTCTAGTATTTATCTAAATATTTTTATATCTTTAAAATATTCCTATATATTTTTTTTTAAATATCGATTTTTTAAATCGTTAATTCCGCTAATTAATATAGTAGCGGTTATTTAAATAGGTTCGGATTTCTTCAATTATCGGTATAGAATAGTATTTCCTTTATTATATTAGATTTTCTTATATTAAATACTAATTATACTATTAGTAATAGTTAAATCTAATTATTTTAAGCGTTATTAATATAGTATTTTAGATATTATTTAAGTATCTAGTTAGTATATTCTATCTATCTATCTATTATTAGATAGAAAGCTATTAATATTTTTAGTTTAATACTAAATAGAGAAATAAAGGTTTTCTAATAGTTTAAAGTAAAGAATTTATTTCTATTATTTATTAATACCTCCGGTAGTCTATAGTACCGAAATAATTAATCTAGAATAATAAATCTAAATTATTTTACTATAAAATCTTCTTTTAATAGAATTATATAGATATATTTTATAAATTTATCTATTATATTAAATATCGAGTCGTATTTTATATTTATCGTCAGGTCTTTTAATTTTAGGAATTTAATAATAAAGTCTAATATAACTTTCTTCTATAGTAAATCCGGTAGTTTCTAATACTAGATCTTTTTATAACGAGTATATATATTATATTTGTTTTATTAATAACTAAAATATTTTTTAATATATATTTCGACGTATTATCTTATATTAGAAAACTGGTAATACTATTATAAATATTATATTATCTTCGTTATATTTAGATATTTTTATAGTATTTTATTATAGTACTTTCTACTATATTTGTCGATTTTTTTATCTAGTATTTATAGTTTTCTTTTTTTAATAGAAAACTATTTCTAGTCGTTTAGAAGTATTTATAGTATTATATTTATTTTATACTTATTTACTAATAGTAATTTATTTCTATTAATTTTAAAAATATTATTACTAAAAACCTCTTTTATTTTTATATAATTACTTTTTTAATTTAAAACGTCTATTTTTCTATTTTTTTTATCTAGAATATAATATATTTTAAATTTATACTAACCGAAGAGTTTAGACTATCGTATTTATTTTCTATTAAATTATTTTATTATTATAAAATATAAAAGATTTTTATAGTTTATAAAAATTATTAATTCCGGTAATTCTTTAATATATACTTTTTACTATTCTAGTATAGCTACTATAGCTAGTAGTTTCTTATTATAGATATCGTAATTCTATTTCGCTAGCGATAATTTTCTAGATATATATACTATCGGGTACTATTTACTATTATATTATTATAGATAATCTGTATCTATAGCTAAATCTAATAAGTCCGTTTCTATATATAATAGTTTTCTAGAATCGAATATTTTAAATACTAGATCTTTTATATATATTTTTTTAAAATCTTTAAATATTTATTATTTTTTTTCTCTCTAATACTATTCGGTAGTATTTTTTATTAAAATTATTAAAATAAAAGCTTTTTTAGGATAGTTTTTTATAAACTTTTAATTATAGTTTATAAATCTAAAAAAACTTTAGATTTCCGTAATATTTATTAGTATTTCCTATTTTATAATAGCTTTTATTTTATTAGAATCGATACGTAATCTATTTCGCCCTATAATAAATTCTAGAAAGTTAATTTCTTTTTTATAGAATTTATACTTTTCTAGTTTAAAACGTAAGTCTTTCTTTTCTAGATATTTAAAAATCTTACTAATATATTATTTATATTCTTCGAATATTTTAAAAAAAACCAGAATATTATTAAAATAGGCGATAATAAATATATCGAGATATTTTTTAAATATATTATTAATTATATTCTAATAGATTACCGGGGCGTTTATAAATCCGAACGATATTACTATATATTTATAAAAACTGTATTATATTCGGAAAGCTATTTTCTATTTTTTTCCGGCTTTTATTTATATAAAATTATATATTTTTCGAAAGTTAAACTTTATAAAGTATTTTATTCTAGAGAATCTATTTTAGAGTTCGCTAATATTTAGTAGTAGATATCGATTTTTAATTATAATATTATTTAGCTTTCGATAATCGATATATAAACGGAGTATTCTATTTTTTTTAAATATAAAAAAAATCGGGTATTCTACTAGTAATTAAAATTTTCTAATAAATCTCTTTTTTATATTTTCGTCTAGGTATTTACGGAATATTTCGAACCCTATTATAGATAATAAATAGATAAATATAAACGTAGGTTATTTATCTAGTTTAAATCTAACTTTATAATCCTATATTTAATATTTAGATAGTATTTTTATAGTTATTTTTTCCCGAAATAAATTTATCTAATTTTTATATTTACCCGAAACCTTTTTTAATAGATTTTCCGGTAACTTTTTATTAAATAGTATAGAGTTCTTAAAAGGTTCGTAATTTTTTTTTCTATCTCTATTTTATTAATCTAGCTAACCTTTACCGGTATCTAATAAATCGAATTTAAATAGTTTTTAATTATCTTTTTTCGAAGTTATAAATTCTAATTTTTATTTATTTAAAATTACTACTTCGGTATAGATTAGATATTCCCTATATAAAAATATTATTTAAAGCTAAATACTTTTTTCTCCCAGTCTATTACTAGATTATAATCTTTTAACTAAAGTATTCTAAATATAATATCGTAGCTAGCTATTCGAATAATATTAAACTAAAGTTTTTTTTAGTATTAATTAATTATTATTTAAAGTAGTATTTTTTTTTTTTAACTTTTCCGTCTTTACTCGGTATTTTATTTCTATCGATAACTATTAGATTATATAGGTCTTTTTTTTTAATTTAAAGAAACTCTTTCCTTTTAGCTAAATCTTTTAATATAAAATTTCCGGTTGCGTTTAAATTAATAAATACTTTAATTTTCTATAGTCTATTATTAGTTTCGATAATTATTTTAATTTTAAATATATATATATAGCTAGTTAAATTTAGTTTCTTTTTCCGGTCTATAAAATTATATATTTATAGTATATCTATTACTATAAATTTTTAACTTTTTCCGAATTATTACTAATATTTTCGTATTTTCTATTTTTATAGTTTACTTGCGAAATATATCTATAGAGATTCTAATTAAAGGTTCTATTTCTTTTTTACTATTTCTTTTAGTATTTATATCTACTATAGATAATATATCTAGAATAGTTATAAATATTATAACTTTCGATTTTAATAGATATAATAGAAATATATCGGTATAGTTCTAATAGATACTACCCGGTTCCTTTCTTTTCTAATTTATAGATTCTACAATTATTATTATAGTAGACGATCTAACTAAATAGTATATATTAGTCTTCTATTATAATATATTTATTTATTATAATATCGGTTTAGAAATATTTTTATCTTTAAAGATATTACTTCCTAATCCTACTAATTATTCTATAAAAATTTATTATTAATATATATTTTATAAATATTTTTAAATCTTTTATAGATTACTATAAACTTTTCTTTTATTAGTTTTTTATTATAAAGAGTTTAAAAGTATATTAATCTAACGTTTTCTATTATTATAATTTTTTATCTAAAAGCAGCTTTCTTTCTAGTAGATTTTATTAATATTTATAGCGAAGTATTATTTATCGTAGCTTTCTATAGTACTTTACTATTTTCTATAAATATAAATTCTTTATTTAAACTAGCTTTCTAGAGTTTAGAACTACTATTATTATTTTTTAAAATAATTTCTTACTAGTTTTTAGGTTTTTTTAATATAGCGTTAAACTATCGTTACTATATTTTATTTAATCGATACTCTTTTATAAAATAATTTAGTTTACTATAGTTATAGTACGTCTTAGAATTTTTATTCCCTTTACTATTTCTAGGGTTCTTTTTTTTATATCGCTATCATATAGAATCTAGTTCTATAGATATAGGTCTATAGTAGCTATTCCCGGTCCTTTTACTTAGTAGCTATTTTCTATATAACTTCCTAGAATAACGTTCCGTATTAATTTATAGTCTTTTATTATAGCGTTTTTCTATATTTCTTTTATATAGTTTATTATCGAAGTCGATAGATATTTTAATTAGATTATCTAAAGTTTCGTATATTCGACTATAATATATAAATTTATTTTTTACTCGCTCTTTTAGTTCTTGTCTATATATTATATATAAGGTATCGTTATTCTATTCTATTAGTAATAACTATTCCTTAAACTATATAGTATATTCTAATACTATAGTTTTCTATTAAAGATATTAGATAATATATTTAGTAGTTAAAATTTTATTCGAGATTCTAAAGATATTATAAATAGCTTTTTTAAATTTTATAAACTATATAAAGATATATTTATTATCTTCTTCGTCGTCTATATATTAGCGTAGGAGCGGTTTTATCTAGTACTAGATTCGTCCTCGAAAATAGAATATAGTAAAGAGGATTTTCTTTTTTTCGGATAGAAAATAGAATATAAAGTATATATCTAATTATATAAGCTAATCTTTTAATTTATTTCGATTTCTATAATATTTATTAGATTTATTAACTTTAATACTATAGTTATAATAACTAGTAATAGGAGTACTAATTTCTTTATTACTACTATTATCTTTTATCTAGATTTCCTTACTTTTAGATTCGAACTTTTTTACTATAGAACTGGAATTATTTAGAGTAAAGGTTTAACGTTAATCTACGATAGATATTTTAAAGGTATTTAAAGTATTATAAAGCTATCTAAAGATCCTAGTATTTCTAAAAATTAGTTAGACTTATTAATATATCTATAAACGGAGGTATAATAGATAACTATTTTAAATAAATATAAAAATAAATTAATCTAATTATTAGAATAGTATATAGCTATAACTAATAAATTAAATATAAATGTTATAAACACGCGCGGCGTAACTTCGAGAACGTAGTAGTACTCAGTACAGCACCGGAACTCCTTATTATACCTAGATAGATAGAAAGGACTTGGTATTATTATCTCAGTTGTCTTAGCGAGTAAGGTATCTAAGGAAGGTATCTTAATTATTTTAGCAAGTAAGATACCTAAGGAAGGATATCTTAGTTATCTTAGCGAGTAAGGTATCTAAAAAAGGATATTTTAGTTATTTTAGCGAGTAAGGTACCTAAAGAAAGGAGGATCTTATTATCTATATAAATCCCGAACTCGACGCCTTTATAGCTCGTATTTAATTTATTAGTTATCGCTATATACTGCTCTAGTAATTAAACTAACTTATTTTTATATTAATTTAAAATAATTACCCGTTATACCTCCGTTTATAGATATACTAATAAGTCTAACCAACCCTTGGAGATACCAGGACCCCCAGGTAGCCCCATAATAATAAACTTTAAAAACGTCGAATTCGGAATCTATATAGATAATAAAATCCTCTACTATTTAGATTATTTATTAATTAAAATAACTAAAATAATCTTATTTTAGAATATTTATTTACTAAAACTACTAAGATTAGAATACTTCTAGTATTTATTTACTAAAACTATTAAAACTAGGATATTTATAGTATTTATTTACTAAAACCGCTAAGATATTTCTTAGTATTAATACTAAAGCCGTCCTATATATCTCTATCTATCGAGGCGTAATAGGAGATTTTACGTTATACTAAATACTATCGCGTCTCCGAAAATACGCCGCCTGTACTTATAATATATACGTAGCCGGAATAGTAGAATTAATTACTTTTATATTTCTAAACCGATATCTAGATACTAGCCCGCGTAATTAGGTATTTTTCTACTATACTAAATTCTAGTAAACTAGAAAAAATAGCGTCTAAATCTATATTTTTAGCGCTATTATACGGGTTAATTATCTAAATTTAACTTTACTTTTTAAACTTCCGAAAACGTTAATATCAGGCGTAGATATCTTTACTATAGATAGTTTTAACTTTAAAATTAAATACCTTTTCGGAATAAACTATATAAAACTCTATTTTTATACTAGATAGCGAATTATAAAAGGCTTTAATAGCGGCCTAATTTTACTCCCGAATAATAAAGCTGTTAAAATCTATTTATTTAATAAACTTATAATAGTTATACTCGGTAGTTAGAATTTAAAACTATTCTAGTTTCCGATAATCGCGGTAATTTATAAAATAGTAATTATAATTAAAAAAATATAAATAAAAGGCTTTATAATCTCTATTATAATATTACTATTTTTCGGTAACCGTTCTATATATTTCAGTTATATAAATAATATATAAAGGATTAAGAAATATTATAAATTAGCAGCGACTATAAGTAATACTATAGATTCTATATTTTATAAAACGCGGGAGCGTTTAGAAAAAAATAGATAAATCCGATAGTTATTTTTTATTATATTAATTTTAAACTAGAAGAAAAGCTCGAAGTAATATAGGAATATTCTATAATAATAAAAAAGGAAAGAATAGTAGCTATTAAAAAGAAATAGATAGGCCGGTAGATTAGTTCTAATAATTTCGATTAGTAGACGAGGAAAGAATATTCTATAATAATAGAAAAAAAGAATCTAGTATTTCGCCTACTCTTTTTTATTTATTTCGATATCTATTATATCTATTCCTTTTTTCTAATAGATTTTATTTCTTCCGGTTAATAGAATTTAGCTCTAATCTATTTTTTCTATCCTTTATTATAACGTATATTCGTAGAAGAATATTAATAAAATAGAATAGATAAAGTCTTTTTAGTACTAGAAATATTTATTATAGAAGACTTTTACTATTTAAATCTTTATAGATCTAAAAATCTGATTTCGGTATAGAAATCAATACGATTAGAAAGAATATATACTATAATAAAATTTTAAAAGCCGATAAAAAAAATAGTTATTAATATAGCGGCCGGTTTTAATTTAACTATTTATATTAAATATATAGTCCTCCGGCTATTTAAATTAATAAAAGCTAGAGCTTTATATTTCTAGATAGAATAAAAAAGAAATAGAACTATAAAATAGAAAAAAAGGTACCGATCGAGATTTAATATATTATAAATAGATTTTATAGCAGCTATAGCTGTTTTTTAGCGGTAGAAAATCGCTAAAGTCGAAGGTATTTTTATAACCGCTATAGAACCGGGTAGAAGATTCTATAATAGAAGAATAAAGCTTTAAAATAAAAATATTTAGTAGAATATAAATATAAATAAGCTAAATAAATATTATAATAGATTTAAATATTTAAAAGTATAAAATCTTTAATAGTCCGGCAGATATATTAGATATAGCCGATAGTATATTATAATTAATCGATAAATAAATAGATATCTAAAAGTTTCTAAAAAAAAATAATAGAAGCTAATATTAAAATTACTATATATTTAAATTAAAATATTTAAATAATATTTCGAATATTTAGTATAAAAGTACTATATATATTATATAGTTCTATTTAAACCGAATAGCTAAACTCTATTTAAATTTTTATCTAATAAAATAAAAAAATAGATATATTATAAATATAGCTAATTAAATTTAAATTTCGGCTATAATTATTAAATTAAACTAACTTTTTTTTTAAAAGGCTTTTTACTATAATATATTTAATATATTTAAATATTTTTAACGGTCGAATTTAAATAATTTAAATACTAGAATACTTTATATAATATTTAAAAGAATATATTTATAAATATAAAAGTTTTAATAGTCTACCGGATATATCGGATATATATAATAATACTTTATAGCTAATAGATAAACGGTTATTTACTAGCGTGCTATAATAGGGGTAAGGAAATACTAAAAATCGACGGTAAAAAGACAGCTGCGCTGTCTAATTATGAATTTCCGACAATAAACTAACTTAACAGCCACGATAGCAGCGACACTAACGGGTCCATTACTCTGAAGAGCTAGTCCAGCACTTCCGTCTCCGCAATGGATTATCCAATTAGCTCCAATGAGATCGTAGCCCGGCCCCCCATACGGCTCCACTAATCCGGGCTCAGAACGGTTTCGAGCTCACGGCAAACCCTCCCTTTGCCATCTTCATTTGGTAAGCCGACAGTTCCCTCCTCTCGCTCTCGAATGCTAAATCTGCCATCGCGCGTTCTCTCCTCCCTGCCTTGCGCTGCCGGACACAGTAGAAAGCCGCCAGAGCGATGAGGGCGACAGACGTGACGCCAACGGCGCTCCCCACCCCGATCTTGGCGCCCGGGGAGAGTTTATTCCAGCGTTGGGAGGCGGTCAAGGGAGGAGGTGCGTTAAGGGTTTTCAGGGCGGTAGAGTTGCCCCTATCATCTCTGAAATTAGCTTTTGCACATTTGCCGCCAGAATCAGGGGATGAGGAGGAGAGAATCAAGAGAACAACATACGGGACGATTTCGATACTGTCCCAACTCCCAGTCATATCCCCGTAGACGTATTCCTTCCCCTTGGAGTAATCCTTTACTCTCACGCTCTTGATGCTCATCGTGAATGGACCCTC
Organism: Rusavskia elegans; assembly: GCA_011316305.1. NCBI lineage: Eukaryota > Fungi > Ascomycota > Lecanoromycetes > Teloschistales > Teloschistaceae > Rusavskia > Rusavskia elegans. Next base: position 62,055 of record SAUG01000108.1, read on the forward strand.
ATCATAATCCGTCTCACCACCGGCCCACTCGACCGTATCTTTCGGATTGTCTTCGTCACCACCCGCCCACACACCGAGTCTCACATTCATCGGCGTTTGCGGGAAGTTCTTGCCGCCGTTCGCTTCGGCGGACCTCAACAGCCTTACGCTCACCCCATCGACGTACCACTCGATCTCATCTTTGGTCCAGCGCGTGGTGTAGTTGTGGAAATCGCCTTGGGGCTGGAAGGAGGTTGGATGCCAGATGGCGCGGTCGTAACTGGTCGTGTTTCCTTTGCCGAAGTAGTTGCTCTGAACATGCGTGGCGTTTCCGCCGAGGATCTCCCAGTCGACTTCATCCAGGTCATCGCTTTGCAGGACGATGCTGCTGACGACGCCGGTGCCGGTGGCGGCGCGCATCCAGACTTCGACTTCGCCGCCGAAGAGGTAGTATTCGGATTGGATAGTGGGGGCATCGCCGCGCATGGCGATGGTGAAGTGGGCGCCGGCGGTTGGAGAGTACCTTAAGGAGCCTGCACTGGTGTTCCAGGTTGAGTCAATGGAGGAGTTGGTGAAGTGGTAGATGTGGTCTGTGGAGAGAGCAGGGTTGGTGGGACAGTCGGTGGTGTTGAGAGGATTGCAAGAGGTCCATGTTTGGGCGACGACCGGCGACGCGAGGAAGGTGGAGAGGAGAGAAAGGGTGGTGAGGGGGGTGTTTCTCGAGGGTGGTGACATTTTGCTGGGCTACGGTGGGACTGAAGGAGTGATTGCGGGAGAATTGCAAAAAAAAGAAGGAATGGACGGTACAACTGTGCACCTAGAAAGAACGTAGTATCGCAATGCGAGGAGGAAAGGACCATGATGAGCGATGGAATGGAGGATTGTGAAGGACGAAAGGGGGAAATTTAGGGATCAATTGGTTTGTTCCTTGCGTCGGCCCGTGCCGTTCGCGTGCAGATCATATTGCTTGGCACCAATAGATCCACTCTTTGTCCACCGGAAATCCAATGACGAAACACCACTATGCCTTGGGAGGTCCATACCGCGCCGATAGTATTGGCAACTCATCTCGTCAAGCCCGCCGTCACCAGAGCAGGAATCATCTGTCCTTCGTATCCCTCGACTGTTGGGGTGGGCATCCAATACATGAGCTGCCAGTCAAATCGGATGCCGTTTCAATGCATGAGATACAATGTTCAAAGATGAGTAGCTCCTAGACTATGCTACACTGATGTGGATCTCAACAGGATCACTATCCCCAGAAAGGCGGTAGTTCTAGCAGCTATATTCCGCCCTCTCGACCATCTTCGTCGGATTCATAACCAGGATCTCAAGGAGTTCCCAACTGAGTACATGTCTCACTCTTCTGCTGGCCAGTTATGAACCACCAGTAGTCGAACCTCCATCTTTATCGCCATTCTTCACATCCGCTAAGGCACTTTGCCGTGCATCAGCAAGCATAGCATTATTGACCACACTCGATCGTGTCAACGCATCCGCCGTTTTCGAGCCTGGTATCAATGTCGCGTGCTGTTCCAAGCAATCAATATGGTATTGGACAAAATCGAACAAACCCTGAAGGGGTGTTTCAAGATCGTCAGACAACTCTTCGTGGTCGTCCTCAACGTCTGAAACATCATCCTCAGTGACCTCCTTGAGCAGTTTCTCAATCCTGCCGAGGATCCTGGGAATGAGGTCGCGAATCTGGCGCAGACTGGTCCGTCGAGGGGGATCGCGTAGAAGATGATCAAGGGAAGCATTGCCCAGTTCGAGGGCTCCGACATTGAATGCCCAGGTTCGAAGACGGTCCAGTTGAATGGTCCACGAAAATTTCGGGACTTCGTCTTCCTTGTCGTACTCGGTCGTTTCAGTGTATTTGATGAGGTTTTCAAAGGCTTCGAGGCAAGATGTGAGAGCTGCGCGAATAGACATCGTAAGTTTTGGCTGATGTGGGAAGGGGTCGGTAGGTTTTGCGCGACTGTGATATGAATGGACGTTCTAGTTGACAGGGTTAGGACGAATTGGCTCTGCGAAGACGCCATACTTTATACTTATGCCAACATTACACAAAGCCGATGGAAGTTCGGTTCGCCGTGTTTCGCACATGCTCCGAATTTGCGGATCGAAACACTGGGAACCAATCACGATCCGTTTCGTCCGCCTTTTGGATATCGACCCCGGCCCCATGACGTCCATCTCCAACTCATGCCCCAGGATACAATGGCAAAAGCAATGTGAGAGTGGACTTGGACCTGGCGTACCTAGGAGAAAGCCAGACGTAAAATACTAAATCCTTAGACACCACTTACCTCATACACAGCAACAGTGACCAACGAATAGAGATGTCGGAAAATAACACAGGGTACCTGATATATTACTTGAAGGACGAAGAGTAAAAAGTCACATGAACCTTTCTGATCTCTTGAGCAAGAAAGTCAATCGCACCAGTGGCTGACTCGATCGGGCAACCTTCAACAATGCAGAATCGACAGCCAGCCCAGCGTGACCAAGTCTCAACCACCTACTACTACGATGCTACACTGTAGAGAGATTGGCCCAGCCACCGGCCAAAGCACTGAGGCGTGGCCCCTTGCGACCCATGAGCAATCAGAGAATTGAGAAGAAAGAGCGGCAAATGTACCAAGAATGTTCAGAGGTGAGTATCCGTCCCTAAGTCCGCCATTCATTGCATTTCCCAACACTTCCACGCACATGGCTTCTATGAGCGGTCTACTACGATCCACCTTCGATTCTGTTGGCTTAAATATGGAATCGGTATGATCGGTATGGTCAAAAGATGTGTTCTGACTGTGGATTCTTTATAGGTACCAAGGCAGTGGATCCCCAGATCCACCAATTGGCGAAAGAACGATAATGTGAAGAGAATTGACAATGATGATAGACCTAGACGCATGGTAATTCGTTGATCATGCGGATCGTTCGAGTGGGAGAATCGATGGATTGCAAGACAATTACAAGATCGTAGAACAGGGAAATTTCGTCCACCTCACCGATGTCACTTTCGCCGCCTTACTCCCATCTCAACTGGCTGGCTCTATAGTATCCCTACAGTCCTCCGTTGAGCTACACCCATTGAACCTTCCGCCGCATCTCAAACCCCTTCCACCACGACCGAAAGCGCCAACATCGCCTCTCACCACCGCCGATACCCACGTCCCTGTCCTTGGAGGGCTCTTTCACGACCATATGTATCCTCTAACTTCTTTCCTCAACGCCGCTCATCGCCAAAACATCTTCTCCAGCCTTCGGATTTCCTTCTGAAGTCCCTCCTTCTCCCTCTCCACATCCTTCACCTTCTTCATCCACTGTTTCTTCTGATCTTCAAGCTGCTTATTTCGTCTCTCCAGCCGAGCGTTCGTCGTGGCGATATCCCTTTGGAGACCTTCGTTCGCAACCTGCAGGGACGAGCGCTCGTTTTCGAGGGTGTCGATGCGTTCGCGGCGATAGGAACTCGTTTTTCGGAGGGCGGCATTTTCGTTGCGGAGTCTCGTGTTTTCGGTACGAAGGTCTGGGGTTTTGTGTTGCTGGTTGGCTTTGGGAGGGGGAGCGGCTGGGGATGGCATTTTGTGTTGTTGATTTGGTTTGGTTTGAACGAGGCGCTGGTGATATATAGAGTGCTGTTTTCTGTTGCGAAGTGAGGTCGGGTCCGCTCAACTAGAAGGGAGTGAAGAGCTCGGATTGTGTTGTGGCGATGGATGAAGAGACGGTTGCTGAAGTGAGTGTGCTGTACGGAATTCTAAGCCAGGAAGGGAGGAAGATATATAAAGTATTGTACCACCCTTTTTCTTAAAGAGATAACGGAATAAGCAAGGCAAAGGAAGAAGCTGCACGTAAGATACACGTAAGACGGACTTCACAGAGTGCTCTGATGGAGCGACGATATGCTTGAGCGATCATTCCTGTGCGTACGCCTATTGGCTGTGCCTCATGCACTGCCCAATTCAAGGCTGCACCGATGGGGGCCGTCCCTGCGCCACCAGTAGTAGGATCTTAGGCAGGCGTTGAAATAACGTTGCATGCTGACGTGCAATCCCAACCTTCAGCCTCGCTTGTTCCGACCCTTGACCGTTAGATATCCTCAACTCGACACCGCATGTCGGGTAATCTGAATCACTCTGTTTCATTCGTGCCCTTATAGGGTATAGCCATGTCGGTTCCCATCTTATTCTGTTAACCATCTCCTACTCAGTAGGGCCGAGGCTGAAAATACCACGAAGGATCCCGAGATCATAGTCGCGAGCTCAAACGTCCACTGACTTCAGGCAAAGAAACGATATAGAGAGCTACCTTTATCCCGGCCTGTTTCGCCATGGATATGCAAGGTACACGGGTGAAGTCGAGTGGTAGAAGACATCTTCCTTACTTACCCGTATTGGGATATTCCACCAGCTAACGTTCATTCGGAGATGGATGTCAATAGTACTGCTTCGCTTCCACGGCAGACCCACTATAAGGCGCTCACTTCGCTGGGAGCTCTCTCTGTTGAGATCTGCTTTGGACGGAGTATCTCAAAATAGCGAACGACTGAAGATATCGCCGTAAACGAGGTATTGACGAGCTGGATTACGGCTATACGCCTCTCGCCACATATCGACATGCAAAGAAGGTGAAGATAGGGTGACGTAGTCAGACGATGCGTGGAATACCCTTTTGATGTACGACCTTACCGCCCGACATATGTACGCGATAAGAGCCCGTAATTGAAAAGTCCCAAAGAGCTGTATTCGACTCGGCTGTGTTCATGGGTGATGGGATCGCGTGGCGATGTTTATCAAGAAATACCCAACTGTCCGGAAGAGGCCTTTATTCACGGACGCACTGATTTGCAGGCCTTGTGTATACGACCGAACTTGAAAATTCCCCATCCATGACATTTCAAAGAGCTCTCAAAGCGTCTTCTTTGCTGCTGCACTCACTATCGGAGCAAGGTATGAATATGCCCGTTCTTCCTCCAGTCGCGCCCCAATTCGCTCTATCCCCAGTCCAAATAGCAAAACTCCCATTCAACTTTTGCGAACGTCAGAGCAAAGCTTTCCCGAAGTGAGTTAGTTCACAGTCCAGCCACATATCTGCCTAGCACGGCTGGGTCTCTGATGTGAGATTCCAGCGCCAGGGCACCAAGAGCCACAAGATCGTCGCCGGGATACGAGAGAGATCGCCGAGAGTAATCATGCACTGTCTTAGCCCAATTGTTGAAAAGATCTGCCTCCGAATGCTGCGAGCGATCATGGGCATCTGGGTATGCAAAGGCGGGGTCTTCGTGAACCGGATCGCTGAGTATCTCGCCAGCTAGCTTTACCTGCCGCTATCATAGCAGCACTAGTGTCTCGATTTACGTCTGTATACGCCCTCTATGAAGCTAGATAGATTGATTTGATGGTCTTGTAGATGTGGATCGAGGTATCATCATGGCCTTTTCTAATTGGTTGTGTGAATGCCCTTGAGTGATGACGTATACTATTTCTTGTTCCGCATTGGAGATTCTTCTGATTGTAGTTGTAGGAGAGATAACTGGGATTACTTATACCCCCCTCTTTTGAACATGGATATATGAGATACATGGGTGAAGTCGAGATAAGGTCAAGAACCGCTACACTCCGGGGACACATCTAGCAGCCTCTGTCGATATCTGTCTCTAGAGAGGAGACCGAAGATCTGGACCTCTTGGGAATATGTCTACCCGCTCACTACATCGGTAACCCTTTTTTCAACAGTGCGCCTATAAAATCATCCTCGATGTCCACCCTAAGCGCGTTGCTTTCAGCTCTGGTCGACGTTAACTCGTCAGGGCTTCGTGCTCCGGTATCATTTACAGATCAGGGGAGGAGTCAACTGCTTGCTAAGTCGTCGACCTCAAGCACATCAGGCTGACTGTGGATACTGGGTCCTCTACTGGCCCTTTTGCTGGCCCCTCGTGATTGCGGATTGGAAACTCGCGAACGGCTGGAGCTATGCCCTTCGTCTCCCGAGTTGTGACCGGACGTACGCCGATGGGTGCTATCAACGCAAAATTCTGGTTGAATGGTAGAAGAGTGGATGCCATATTCGTATAAGCAGAGACGAATCGCCTCCGCCAGTTGTATGTACCGTGCTGAGCCTCGCCCCCGAAGTCGAATTCCACTTGGATTTGCAAGGACGCAGCATTCTTCGTATCACTCAGTTGCCATATATGTAGATGGTGGCAGCTAATTACCCCAGGAAGACCTTGGATGTCTGCTTGGATATCGTCGACAAGCTTTACATTGGGAAATCCTGAGTCCCCTGAGTCCTTGGGTGATGGCCGTAGACGCATTGTTATACGCCAGCCTGGTTCAATTACGTGTTCCCAGTCTTGGGGAAGGATAATCTGGTTATTGGGTCCCAGCAGGTCGTAGCAGCCTTCAGCCACATGAGAGCGAACAATATCGTCTATATTGCGGAAGGCTTGTTGAATGAGGTAGGTCATACCCTAAATCGAAAAACATAAGTAGATGTAAATCGGCCGCCTTCTCGTAGTGGTGTCATTGGACTTACATCCCAAGTGCTTGTTAGATGAAAAGGAAATCTGAATTTCCGCTCAATGCAGTCCTTGAACAGAATTGGCTTCTTCTTCTCTTCAGGTGGCGGAGTTGCCTCTGGCGACGCAAGATTGATCTGCTGCAAGCTTGATGTATCAATATCGCCGGAGTCGGGAGCTGCGGTCATGCAGGTCAGCTTCCTGGGAACAGGCTTGTTGACGAACGTGTTGCCTTGACTCTCAGTGGGAATAACTCACGCGCATGAGATGGTAATTTGCCGTAGATCTCTGCACCACTTGTTATTGCTGCGTCACGACAAAGCTGCGCGCCGCTACCCAGTTTCTGTCCGGCGAAGTAAAATTCTAGACTGTCGGCTTGAGCTGCGCTTATCTCCAGGCCTGGGAAAGAAGTGAATAATTTGCGAAACGCCTCGAACCTAACATCTTGGATAGCGAGATTACCGCTGGCAATCGAATCAGTGGGAAATTCAAGGCGGTCGATGGCTGCCACCATGGAATCATCCCAGCGGACTATGATATAATCATATTTTCTGTCTGGATTCTCGCCACTTGATACGGTTTCTTTGGCCTCGCTATTGCTGTTTTTTGAGACTGGTGATGGCTTACGTATTGTGACCGAGTCTGCAGATGAGCGGGTGAGATCATCGGGATCTTCATCCGTGACAGTACGCTGAGACGTGTTATTCTGTTTCTTGTGACATACCTCGCACTGACACGGCAATTCTCTGTCAACAATTCTGGGACTCATTCCTTCTTCGCAGCTATGCGCACCCCGTTCTTCCTTGTTAACGCTGTCGACCCACTTATCTGTGCCGCCAGGATCAGAGTATTCCCCAATGTCCGAAATGTCCGACCCAAGGTTGTCTGAACCTCCTTGTTCACCTTCGTCATCATCACCATCATATCGTGGCAGGACAAAGAGTGCAAGCTCTTCCAGATGGCGGGCGACATGCCGCTCATATAGCTTCACTGTTCCCAGTGCCACTTTACAAAGGGGACACAGAAGTCCTGTAAGAGCATGGACACCGTATACATGGTTCACCCAGTCGCGGCGACTCGAATATAGTTTGTCAGGTGTGCGGCAAGGGTGTAGGGTGCAAGTATAGGGTCTCAGGTCCGTAAAGACATGTCGATGCCAAGACTGAGTGGTTGGAGCATTGATGATAAAGTGGCAATAGGGACAGGAGAACAGGTTTCCTGCCATTGATTCCTTAGGAGGCGCAGGAACAGTAATAGTACCGCCTGCCACTATTGATTCGGCATAAGACGTTTGAGAAACACCGGAGTCTGATGAGGGTTCATTGTAGTCGACAGGCTGTGGCTGCAGATTCGACGCCATAGTCTCCGAAATGCTCGCGGCAACTCCTCCACCGCCGGTCTGAATATCTTCGAGTCCCCTTTCCAGCTTCATGCTGTGACGTGCTCGGTACTTAAGATAGCCTCTTCTTCGGGTCAGCGCTTTGGCAAGGCGAAGAATGAGTTCTTCTTCGGCCTGCGGGAATTTGCTGCGAACATGCTGTTGGTCGAAAGGCTCGTATGCTAAGGTATCTGTCTTGTAAGACTCGGTGAGGAAATCGTGCTGAGCCGGGCTGCGGATGATCATTGCAAGCTTGTATAAGCATTGGATTATAGTGACAATTTCTCCGAACAGGGCTTGAAACTCTGTTACAGGGTCTTCATCCAAAGAATCATCAGAGGACGAACTGGCACAATCATGATGTCCTGCGGAGATGTATCCTTGAGCTTCATCCAATAGTCGCTCGAGGTCTGTCAATAGCTTCGTCACCTCGTCTCGAATGTGCGAAGCGTCTCGTAAGCGAAAATCCAGCGAGGACGGGCCGGTCTGGTGAGCACCAACATTGCCAGCCCAGATGCGGAGACGGCCCAACTCATCCATCCATGAGGCAGGCGCCACTTCATCTTTGTAGCTGTACTGTGGAGCATCAACGTCTTTGAGAAGCTCCCCAAATGATCTCAGACAAGATAAAAGCAAGTTGTTCAATGGCATGGTGATCGTGGTGATTCTTGGTGAGCCCGACCCTAGCCGTACCTATTGGCTCTTACCAAAAGCTTTCGGACACGTTGTAAACACCTTGGCAGTCACTTCCCCCAACACATACAGCAACTGCTGTTGTACCACCTTTCTGTACCACTGGTACTACCCGGTTGAACGGGCGGTTGTAGCAGTTGGATAGAAAGACCGAAACGATCCAGTGATCGATATCCTATATCGAGGTATCGAATGCTCTCCGCCGTGATGACGACTGTTGCGTAATACAACACGGTGAGTGTGTCATACAAGATGAGGTGCCAAGATTCTTGGTTTCGGGAGGTTTTCACAAGAGCTTACAGCATCGACATCTCGATAAGCTGGATCGCGTATCTCTCAAGAGTTGGTATGTGGCGGGAAGCGAATGTGGCCGCAAGGTATAGTCGCAGTGATGTAGCATTCCTAATCCTCATACTCACAATGGGGTGCGTCCCCATCGTCTTACTCTGCGGAAATGTAGTCTGCCACGTAATTCTTGTGTTTTCAGGGCTGGATTTCGTCCCAATCAGGCAGGACGTTGGCTGCAGCCGCTTGATCTCCCCTCACATCCCTTAGCCTATCACATCGTTTCTCAGCCTCGTCACGACTGTGACATTCATCTTCAGTCTTCGCGTCACCATTAGAAAATGTAGCTATCATGGCGACAGGGATCGAGATTGCTGGATTGACGCTGGCAGCGTTCCCCATTGTGATCGATGGACTTGCGCATTTTGTCGAAGGTGTCAGAATTATCAAGCGCTGGGGAACATTTCGGTGTGATTTGGCCAGCTACCAATATGGTCTCCGATCTGCTCGTGCCTTCTTCCAGAACACTGTAGAAGAGCTTCTAGAAGGTATCGCTACTCAGGAAGATATTATGACATTTCGGAGCGATCCGGATGCAATGGCCAAGCCCAACCCTCTGTACGAAGAGCAATTGAAGGTTCGTCTGGATCACGACTACCACAACTGTGTGGAAGCGATGGGCCGGATACTGAGCGCCATGGAGACACTGAGGAGAAAACTCGATTTGGATGCTGCTGGCAAGGTCCGAACCCTTACTGCTGGAAAGGCATATTCGTCTAGCGGTTACTCTGACACTTGCGTCCTCATCTTAGATCATGTGGGACGATTATCCGACTATCAAGCGCGAGGTCAAACGCATGAAGCTTGTGTTGTCATACAGAATCTACAAAGAGCTGCTGGACGAGATCGACAAAGCCAATCGCGACCTCCTAGAACGTACCTACCAAGGTCGGCGTCTACAACCCAGCCGATCAAGACGTCGATCGAATAAACGAGTGGTCGACTTTGCAATAATCCGAAGTCGCGTGAAGAGCTTATGGAACTCACTGGTTACAGGGAAGTCGTGGCGTTGCGGCTGCCGAAACTATCACGCAGCCAGCTTACGCTTGGAACCACGACTGTGGGGAAATAATACCCGGGACGAAATGGAGCGCATCCGATTCCAACTGCTGCTGAGTAGGCACCCCGTCACACCAGACACCGATCCTTCATGGAGCAACCAGGTGATTGAAGTTCTCTCCTCGGAACGTTTGAAAGCCGTAGAACAAGGGCTGGCCGCAACGGCAATTGATCAACGGTACGTGTTGCTAGTGGTCTCATGCACACTATCACCTCCCCCACCAAGGCATTGAATTACAGGGCCTTATCGTATTCAACAGTCGATCGCAATAAGGAGGTGCAACAGTCGAAATCTCGATGTAGGTTATAGTTGTATCGATTGCTTAGATCTTTCGATGTAGCTGCCTATAAGTATGTTCGTGGTTGGTATGTGGCGGACATTGCGATACGTTTCAACGCAACGAGAGACGCTGTTGACCACTGTATCGAATGCCACTACTAGCGGTGAGGCTGATAGCATGTCGGTACAGTCGCCACGCAAAGTACTGGGAAGTCTTGATGTGCTTGCGCATGGCTGCCTCGAGCAACACCAGCGCTTTGATTTCAAGAAAGCCGGTGTTCTTTGAGCCAAGAATTGCTAACTTATGAGGCCATATAGACCGATGATCGGAAAGAAATCGGTCAGCTTATCCGCGCTACCGGCGAAGACATCACCATTGGCAGCGAAGCCGCAAACACCCCAGTCATCTTGCGTCGCAGGAATCCCCATAGAAGACATATGCACAGCCATCCGAGTCTCAGTAGGATCAGGTACTGAACGGTGTCTGGGCTTTCTTCCCGACGACGGCAAAGGCCTGCACCAACATGAGGTCTTTCTGATAAAGAACCCCAAAGTGGCAGCCAGGAGGTCGTTACAAGGATTGCTTGAGCATTCAAAGCAACGGGTCCCCGGTCAGGGTCTGAGCTGGAGAGACTCCCTAAACCTTGCTGTCACACTGGCATCTAGCATCATACAACTCGATGGTACGGGGTGGCTGAACCAGCAATGGGACAGTGAGGACATCGTCTTCCTTACCCAAGACTACACCCATCCTTACTTGTATTGGGATATCCCATCAGCGAAAGACCATTCAAAGACGGATGTCGACAGCAGTCCTTCGCCTCCGGGGCAGATCCGCTGTAAAGCACTAGCTTCGCTGGGTGTTCTCCTCCTTGAGCTCTGCTTTGGACAGAGTATCTCGAGATTGCGAGTGGTTGAAGATCGCGCTGTGAACGAGGCGTAAGTAGTTTTCGGAGCTCCTTTACCCCAATCACGCTTGACTTTGGAGCTATCCCTGGCAAGGTAGGCTTCCGAGACGTCGATCGAGACGTCGATCGTATGCCCTGTCAAGCCATGGGATGAGATATACGATGGTCAATCTATACGTGCTCCGAGAACAGTTGTATTGCAGGTATGCTGACTCCTAATTCTATTGCAGATTGACGAACTGGAATACGGCTATGCGCCTCCTGCCGTACATCGACTTGGAACGAGGGGAAAGATATGGGGACGTAGTCAGACGATGCTTGGAGTGTCCTTTTGACGTCCGCGATAAGAACCTGGACAACGAAATATTCCAAAGAGCTGTCTTCGACTCAATTGTGTTACCCTTACGCGAGGAACTCGAAAATTTCATGGGTGTTGGGATCGCATAGCGATGTTTCATTAAGGGATTTGAATCATCTGGCAGACGCCTCCATGCCGAGGAACGTGGGTTCGAAGGGAAGCAACCGGGTGGCCTGCTGAATTACATCAACGAGCAGTAAAGGGCTGAGATTCTGACAGCTCTGTGGCCACACTGCTAAGCCCAACGAGGTTTCGGCGGGGCACTAACTGGACCCTGATCGAGCTTCTTTTCTTGCTTCCCCACATCTCCATCGCTTGACGCGTTTGCGGCATGCTCATCATGATGACATCAACGAATCATGGATGTAGGCTCTCGTCAATTATCTTTCATCCTTCTCCTACATTGCAATGCCATCTTCCTCTCTCCTACGAAGAACGATCTTCAACTCCTCTAAAAGTTTCCTCGGCGTACCACTGCACTACTCTTCCGTCGTACAGCGCCTCAGGGTAATCCCACGACCAACTGAGCACAGCCTTGGTAGACGTCAATTCAGCATCACTCGAACCGTCACCATGGCCACCAAGTCCCATTTTCTCGATACATCCGGAGAGACTGATCCAGTCTGGATCCACACCGAGCCCTACTCCAATCGTCCTCAGTTCAAGCCAATTACCGAGGATATCAAAACCGATGCGTGCGTCATTGGTTCCGGCATTGCCGGTATTTCGGTATCCTATGAGTTGGTCCAACGTGGTGTTAAGGTCGTCATGCTCGAGGCTCGTGAAATACTCTCAGGAGAGTCCGGTCACTCTTCCCAATCGGAACCGAGACAACTCAAGGAGCTGACAAACGACTAGGACGCACCAGCGGTCATCTCTCCTCCAGCATAGACTCTGGCTTCGTCGAGTTGGCAAGCAAACGCGGCCAAGACGGAGCCCAGATGGCCGTCGATAGCCATACCTACGCCATCAATCGGGTTGGCGAGATCTCGAAAGAGCTGGGGATTGACTGCGAATACCGCCAGCTGCCGGGCTACGACATTTCTCAGTACGAAAAAGGTCAGGACGGCCACGAAGACGACGTCAAGGAGTTCAAGGAAGAGGCCAAAAAGATGAATGAGCTAGGTATTACAGCATCCTACCAGGAAGGTTTCGCTATTAGAGGCTGGGATGGCAAGGTGGATCAACGTGACGCAATCACCTACCAAGGACAAGCCACCTTCCACCCAACCAAATACATGCTCGGGGTACTCAAATGGCTCACTGAGCAACCTAACTTCCAGTGCTTTACCCGCTCCCGTGTCATGTCAGTCGAGGAGAAGGGGTTGCTTAACAAGGAAGCCAAAGTTACCACCGAGTCCGGCCACACCGTTACTTGTGTCAATGCCGTCGAAGCAACCTGTGTGCCACTCCAGAAGTTGAGCGTTGTTGCTGAGATGGAATTCTTCCGAACATACTGCATTGCCATCCGTGTCCCCAAAGGAAGCATTGAAGACTGCCTCCTCTATGACTCGAAAGACCCCTATCACTACGTTCGCTTCACTGCCTGCGACGACAAAGATGACTACCTCATCATCGGCGGCAACGATCACAAAGTTGGCCAAGAGCCTGAAGACGGCCGCTACGCGGAACTTGAGTCTTGGGTCCGCGACCGCTTCACACAAGCCGGTTCCGTCGACTACAAATGGTCGGGCCAGATTTTCGAACCAGTCGACTACAGTGCCTTTATCGGCAAGAACCAAGGGCAATCGAATGTATACATTTGCACAGGCGACTTCGGCAACGGGCTTACTCATGGCGTCATCGCTGGCAAGCTGATTGCTGACGAGATTATGGGCTTGCACAACGAATGGAGCAAACTGTACAACCCAAAGCGTATTCCCACCCTGTCGAAAATACCTGGGATGATCGCCCATGATGTCCAAATCAATACGCAATACAAACGGTTCCTCCAGTCAGATATCAAAGACATCGAAGATCTCGTTCCTGGCACCGGCGGTGTTCTCAATCCGACCATGAAGACTCCAATGGCTGTGTATAAGGATGATGATGGCAAGGTATTCAAGTTCTCGGCACTGTGTCCGCATTTGAAAGGCGTTGTCTGCTGGAATGGAGCCGAGAAGAGCTGGGACTGTCCGGTGCACGGGAGCCGGTTTGGGCATGACGGCGTGGGAATCATGGGACCTGCGAAAGGAAATCTGCCACCTGCCGATGACGCCGCTGAGGCCCTACTGAAGCAAGGCTCTGCAGCATGAGTATACTCGTCGGATGAATTTTTTTTTGAAGTGGAGCACAACGTTCTTATGTTGAACATAGGTGGGCGCTGAGGCTTCAAGGGGCTCCAAAACGTAAGCGATACATGACTCAATTTTTGACCTCAGATCCCAGGCTTCTCTCTAAAACACAAAAAACATTAGCGATTGAACGTACCAATTCCTCAATGTGTTTGGGAAACAACTTCATTGCCCCCTTTCCTTTTCATTTCTACCCACCTGAAGCATTCCACAACTTCATACGCTCATAGATAGTTGCAACATGTTGCCCTCGCCGTTTGCTTTTTGGTCTATGCATGGCGATGATGTTATACTGTAGTGACGGTCTTGCCAATTGGAGACATGTACGTCTTGGAACGGAGACGGGCAGCTTGTAAGTACCGCCGTCTAATTGCCTTGTCTCAGTTGTTGTATTTCGATCGTTGGAGTAAGTTTAGCTACAAACACTGGTAAGTCGTCTTCACAGCGTCCACAATCGCAGCTGGGCGACGCTACCGGTCATTTCACGAACGACTTGAACTCTCCAACCCCTATTCTTGGCTCCGTCTAAAGCACCCTGCTGAATCAGCAAATCGAACCAATCGGGCGCAAGGCAAATAGCCTGTTTATGGTTTATGACGATCATAGAGGGGTCTGAACTAGAACACCCTCTCATCTCTTCGCAGCCAGCAGCTCAGGCACAAAACCATATCTCAAGAAGAACCATCCTACAAATCTATCAAATTACCACCGACAATGCCCCAACAACAATCCGGCAAATCCTTCCGCTCGTTCCTCGGCCTCCCAGACTCAAAGCCCACACCCACCGATTCCGTCCTCATCATCGTCGACGCCCAAAATGAATATGATCACGGCCTCCTAGCTATCCATGAAGTGCAGAAATCTCGAGACGCAATCGCGAAAGTACTAGAGAAATGGCGAAATGGCGGTGGGGATATCGTACACATACTGCACAAGGTCCCGGATGGAGCACCGTTGTTTACGCCTGGGACGGAGTTGGCGGAGGAGTTTGAGGAGTTGAAGCCGAAAGATGGGGAGGAGGTATGTGACGTATTTTCCTCCGAGATGATGGTGGACGAGGGCGGCCGGAGGGGAAGGGAAGGGGAAAGGATTTTAGGATGAGAGTAATAATGACAACGGTAACGCAGGTAATCCATAAACCACACCCTTGCGCGTTCACAGACACGACATTGGATGCGCACTTGAAGAAATCGGGCAAGAGTAAGATCGTGCTCGTTGGTGAGTCGTCCTATTCCCATCTCACGCCATTCATTGCATTGAAATAAAAAAACAACACTGACTGACTATATTGTCTCAGGGTATATGGTACTACCGCACCAACTCATCTGTACCAATTCTTCAAATGGCTTATATTACTGCTGTACAGGCTCACGTCTGCATCTCCGCAACTTCACGAATCGGCGCAGAATTGGGCTATGATGTCTCGGTCGTCAGCGATGCGATTGGCGATAGGGATATCCCAGGAGCCAAGGCGGGGCAATTGGTTGATGTGAGCATCCCTTCCATGACGCGTTTCGTAGAGGGAAGGGAAATACTAATGTGGCGTAAAAGACGGTGCTTGCGGAGTTGGGGGATGTGAGCGCTACGATTGTGAAGAGTGGAGAGCTGTGAGGTGGAGTGTAGATGCTGGTATGGGATGGAGAATATCGGTATGGCTTTGTTTGAATGATAGCGTTGATGATCAAAAGTGCAGAACATCATCTTCTTTCCCCAAGATACCTTCTTCCCCAAAACTCTCTTCCCAAACATATGATCACAGTTTCACATTGTTCACCGCAAGATCCCTCCGCAAACCTAAATGCGCGTACAGAATTCTGTGCGTATATCAAACTATATTGAACGAATCCATCAAAAGCAGACCAGATCACAAAAGTGGTCGACTATCGCAGCAAACAGAGAACAGGGAAGAATTGGGATCCAGACCAAAATAACGTGTTGATGCTTCAATACAAGGATTGATAATGCTGGAAATCAACCACCAGCCCAGGTGGCATAATCGGCAACGCATCAGAGCAATACTCAGCAGCCGGGGTCCGCTCCACCTCTCACACGTAAATCTTGGTTTCAATGCGACTCCGAGTGCTGTGAGATCAGGCTGCTGAATTAGCGACTCTGAAGGTTCCCGGTTCGAGTCCGGGTCTGGGTGACTTTTCCTTTTCACCCCTATTTTCTTTTCGTGGTGTTTTGACTGACTGAGATTCTTGTAGATTTTCACTTGAGTTCCTTCAATATAGCTAGCTAGCTCGCAGGGCGACGACCTCGCTGCAGAAGACAATCTCTAAGGGCTTCTTCTTTTGGTGCACTGTTCCATCTGTTGTGTTGGTGTTTTGTGGTGAATGAACGAACATCAATCCAATCAATGGGTAAATTACTCCTGGTTTTTTCTCTGCTTTCACAGGCATACCCCACCCACCCACTCCTACATGTTACGAAACGTTGCCATTAATCTTATAAACGCTTTCACAGCATTTGAAGGATATCCGATTCGAAAAACTTTTATATCCTACAGTCATGTCTATTCGCGCACGCAGAAGGTCACAACCTTATTATCAGTTCAAGACCTATCACATCACCTAAACACCCTCTCGATTATACTCAACTCAATCAACGCCTCCGCAGCAAAGAGTTCGTCTTGGGTGCGTCCAGACATTGGACCCTCTTCTTCTCCGACGGCTGTATCTGTTGGGGATGCGTCCTGCTGGACGGTAGCAGGAGATTCAGAGCCGGGTCGATTACTCGGGTAACCACTACTGGTGGTGTAAGAAGTGACCGAGCTAGTATCGCGATCATTGCGGTGGTTGGTATTTATATTAGACATCGTGGGAGCGGACGACTGTTTGTGAATGCTGGGGAGTTGATGTGGATGGATTTTAAGCGATGAAGAGTATGAAGAGAATCCAGCCGAGAGGGATGATGGCAGAAGAGGAATTTTGGGACGGGAGAGGTGATAGGTGTGTGGTAGGGCTTTGTTTGATGATGAAGGGATGTAAGGCTTTGTTCGGAGGATTTGTGACTGTCGAAGTTTGCAGAAGTGTATCTGGTAATTGTGATGCAAGATCGGGAGGAACATGCCTTATATATGGATGGCAAGCTATATGGCATTTCACCACTTCATCAGAGGATACGTAAGAGGCTTCTCGTCAGGTTGACAACACATTTTGAGCCAGCGATACAAAGGTATGACAACGAACAGGCTACTGCCATACTCTATATAAAACACCTTTGAATCATGCACGGATCACCTACCCTAATACGGCCCTAAGAACCCTCACGTCGTCTCAACCCCCCACCTACCTTCGCCGTTCGTTTTTCCTTCCCCTCTCTTCTGTACCATTCACCTCTCCGAACCTGTCTTTTGCCAGTAACGGTATCGTTCGCCTTACCAACAGCGCTCCACTCCACCGCCTCGCCTGTTCCGTTGGAGACTTTCATTATCGTGGAACGGTGGGTTGTGAGTTCTTTGATGGAGATTCGGATGGTGTCGGTGGATGCTGTTTCTTGGGGAGTGGGTGACGAGGAAGAAGAGGAAGAAGAGGAAGAAGAGGAAGAAGAGGAAGAAAAGGAAGAAAAGGAAGAGACAGAGGAAGGATGAGGAGACTTGTCGTGCATCTCACCTGCAAGGAGAGCGTGATACTTGCGCTACTGGAAATACGGTAGAGTGAGTTGATAGGTGATCGGGAAATGTTGTTCGTGTACTCTCTGGAAGCGTTGCAATCTGCAAGCAGGGTCTGAGCGGGCTGAGTTTAGTGGTTACTGCGCAATGCAGGAAAGCACTTGGAACATAACGAGAGAGCTGTTGAGGAGCCAGATCAGACATAGAAGTTCGTTAGACTTGACAATGCACATTGTGTTTCTAGCGTCTTTTCCGGACAATGGAAACATGATGGAGACAAAGGAAACCAGGGACGGGATATGACGCAGAGCGATTGTGACCTTTCTCCAGAAGTCATCGTGACTGGAGGCTGAGTGTCACTCTGATCAGATATCCAGAGCGACATGCCGTAGAGTCAAAAGGCCGTATCGTGATGAAACATAGACACTCTGGGATGGACGCCCAAGGATAGATGCGTGATCATAAGCCAATTGCTACCTGGAATGCCTGTGGTCGTTATCACGAATGTTTTCAGTGCCTCGAAGTTCACGAATCACGACCACAAGTCAGCGTTCGAAATCGATGCTACTCTGATCTCGTCGTGGCAGATGCAGAGAGAGCAACATCCCCGCCCCCAGGGGTTTGACAAGCAGCCGACGTAGCCGACACCCGAACCGCGCTTGACGCGTCATAGCAGCCGACCAACCTCCAAATTATTCGCAGTGTTGCAGTCCCGTTGTTCACATTGCACATTCCAAATCAATAATTGACCGTCATGGACCCCGCAACATTCGTAGTCGCCGAGCAGGCAGTCTCTACCACAGTGGAAGGAGCCGCCATTGCAGGCATTGGCCTCGCTCAGTCGACACAGCCTCTAAACGCTACCTTCACACGCATCACCAGCGAAGCTTTCCTGCCGCGATCGTCGCATACCATTTCCGTTGTTGCTGGTAAAGCATACATCTTTGGGGGGGAGGAGTCAGCAGGTGAGTAAGGTGATCTTGGCAGCTGCCGTGACTCCAGAGTTCATTTGATCTGCCAATGGAGGTATCGATGTTGTCAATCGATGTATCGGATGCTTAAACATCTGCAAAGACTTATTATACACGCTCACTGGTACTGCATGAACATATACTGACCACCACATCTACTCCAGGTTCTCTGGCAGATGACAACGTGCATATCATAAAGCTACCTTCGAAGAAAGTCACCAATATTGGCGAACCTGAATACAAATGCGTACCGTCATTAGGCGAAGCAGAAGCTGGGAAGGGCAAGACACCCGGTCGGAGAGCTGGCCATACAGCATGCGTCATTGGCCATCGAATCTACGTCTTTGGAGGCAAAGGCCGAGATGGGAAACCTGTTGAAGAGAACGGCACCTTGTGGGTTTTTGACACTGAGTCACTGAGCTGGGTCTGTCCCCCTTCTCACCATCGTCCCTATGTTCTGGCATGGTATTCGGTTGATATGGTAGTCGCGGTATCGGATTTCCCTTATCGAGGTATCGGATACCTAAACACTACCTTTAGGGCTGTTGTCAAGCCTTGTCTCAGCCGTTTGCCACTGGCACCCGAAGATATGCTGACTCGGAACTCCAGAGCGGCTTGGAAGTCTCAGGAGACAATCCATCCACATACCCCCAGGCTCGCTATTGTCACAGCGCTGTCGCGAGCGAGTATCCCCCACCCCCTAGCGCGACGATTTCAGATACCGCATCCTACGCCGAGCAAATCAAATCCACCGTTGCCAAACTGCCTGCCTTGGTAGGCAAGGGTTCTCCGCCTAGGGAACCACATGGAAGCATCATCATCTGCGGTGGGCTTTCATCTTCATCGCCAGAACCTTTGACCGACATCTGGACTTTCACCGTTGCTAGCAACACCTGGTCCATCCTCCCTGATGTACCTGCGTTGTCAACACTCCCGACTCTCGCTCAGGCCAACCACAACCTGTACGTTCTAGGTGGCTCTTCGGAAGTAGGAAGTGAGATCTATCGGTTACAATTGCACAATGGCAGTCGTGAGTTCGCCAACACGGCCATCAGAAGCGAGCAGACTGAATGGTCAAATCTACCTTTCCCCACGAACCCACTCGCACCAGGACCACGCCCGCGAAAGGGAGCCGGCATGCTTCCTGTCACCACGGGGAACGGGCGACTTTACATCCTCTACTTCCTAGGTCAAAAGGCGACAAAATCCGAAGATAAAGAGGAGATAGAGTACTGGAGCGACACCTGGAGCTACCAGGTTCCCGCTGTGAACATCATGCCCGCTGGCATCAAAGATAAGACGCGATCCCTGATGGGTATCTCGACGGGGGAAGGCACTTGGGCCGAAGTTAAAGTCGTACCAAATGAAGAGGGATCTGGTGGATTGGAGACAGAAGGCAAGAGCCATCCCGGACCTCGAGGTTGGTTCGCCAGCTGTGTGCTGGGTAAGGACTTCGATGGAGGTGGCGTGGTGATTTGGGGGGGTATCAATGCGAAAGGAGAAACAGAAGGCGAAGGGTGGATTGTAAGCGTCAAGTAATACGACTCTGTATCCCCACAGTTTCTGTCGCCTTTGGTTCCTTGTACTAGCACAGCATTCGATTCAGCTGCTGCAAGTCGTGGCATCGGATGCTGAGACTGCCCTATGGAGGGCTACTGCTAGGGCCTCGAGGTGTAGGCCGGCCGAAGAAGTGTCGTATCAACATTCCATCATTCTTGCTCAAAACTGTTGACATCGTTCGAAGAGGCATCACATTTCGTCATGGACGACTTATATGAGGGCAAGCAATTTCTTTTCCTACGCGATATCCTTTACCACGATCGAAGACGCCATCTGGACGCGCATAGATGGCGAACCTCACCTCCCTCCTGTACCACAAGTACAAAAGCTTTCAATCCCCTGCCTTCGCTACAGCCATGCCTACCAAAGATATCAGCCTACCTACATCTTCTCGCAGCGGCCATCCCATCTACACCGTCGGTAGCACCAACACCTTGCCGTCAACAACTCCAGCGAACGAAAAGCCCGCTAAGCAATGTCCAACAATAGAGGTCTCTCCAAACGGTACCTGGAGATCTCTCGCATCTCACTCTAGCGTCCCCAATATCGAACACATCGACCTAACCAGCCGCTTCTCCTACACCGCCAACAAGGCCCCAAAGGCCATACGACCTCGACCGAAAAACGCATCAAAGAAAAGACTCCGGCCAACCAAAAGCTTCGAGCTACCTCCCGCCATCAATTCCAAAGACGCAATGGCCGCTACGCGCAAGATCTACCGCCAGCACAGCCCATCGATGGACGACGATGAAGAGGGTATTCATTCGGAACCTTCACCCAGCAAATCCAAAACTATGACGTCGAAGCTGTCTACCGATAACCGGAACAAAATAGCTGGGATCCAACCATCGACCGTTGTCAAGTCTATAGCGCACAAGCGGCGAGTGGAAGAGATCTCATCGGATGAAGATAACGATGACGATCGCACACTCTACGAAGCAACACCCCCGCGCCGCACCAAAGTCGCTCGCTTGACGGCCGCTTCAGATCAGGCCACGCTGTCAGCTCCTCGTACAGATGGACCTCTCAACCAAATACCCGGCGCTGACCGGCATGTTCAGTCACCAGGTCCGGAAGGCCCCGCTCTTCATACATTTCTCCCACCAGCGGTACCGCCTACAATTACTCACAATTCCAAGCCACCCCTTAACCCAGACCATACACCACCTCTTCTTCTCCCTCCGCCAACAGAAAACAACAAAACCATCCTCCGCATTGACCTCCCCCTCCTCTCCTCCCAGATACGCACAAAAACATACATTCCCCTCCGCCTCCAGTCCTGCCCCGATATCCACACCCTCTTCCAACACGTCAGCGCGATCTGCGACGTCCCTGTACAATCCCTCTCAGTCTTGAGGATGCATTTCGACGCCGAAGATGGGGAATTCGAGGAGGGAGGGAAGGAAAAGGGGGTCATGGGCGTGAAGAGAGGGGTTGAGGAGAGTTTTATTTGTTTTGTACAGAAGGTGATGGCATTAGAGGGGGCTGGGAAGGGAGGGGGTGTGGCGGTTGAGGTTGAGGTTGTTGGGGTTATTGGGGTTGATGAGAGTGGCGATGGTAGTGGTGGTAAATAGGGGGGTGAGGGGAGGTGGTTTAGGGAGTCGGGTATGAGGATCGTTGAGGAGCGAGGAGCAAGGGGTGGCATGATGTTACGGAACTGTTTGATGTCTTTTTCTATGTTCGATTCGATGATCCTTAAAGATACATAGGCTCGCCCTCGACTGAAATACCAGGGTAATCGACCTCGACAATACATTGCCAACCCCGCGTGCTTTCCCTGTCCATATCATCAGCTTCCACAATGACAGGTTGCGATCCATCATTGCCTAGCGGCAGGGGCAGCTCGCTCAAGTATATCTGGAGCGGAGAATCGTCTACTCTTGCGGGATAGGTTTTCGATAGATCGACTAACAATAGACGCGAAATGGATGCTTTTGCTCGGGTTTGGAATGGGATGTATTCGGCTGGAGAAGACGGACGGGCTGGGTGTCAGGGTCATGGTATCAATTTCATTCTTTGGACGTCTTGAGGATGTTCAATGAGCGTCTCGCTTCCAAGAGAGGATATGTATGTCCGTCTTCCTATTTCGTCATCTCGTCTTCTCTCTTCTTCTTCCTGGCCACCAGGACAGACTCTGGACATCTCCCATCTCCTCCTCAATTCCGCTACCTCCTCCGACCATAAAGACGGGCTCGGTACGTCTCCCCATTCACCCTATCAATCACCCCGCCACCGGCTCTACCCTCACCGCATCAACCTCAAACAACGTATCCACCACCGGCCTCCCCGTAATCCCCGTACACTGCACCAAGATATCCAACCGATCCTCCCACTCGCCCTTCTGATTAAGCACGCCATTATCCCTAAACGGTTTCCTGGTGACAGGGCCAAATTTCTGGAACTGGTCGCTGAAAGCCGGTGTCTCGAAACTGGCAATGGAGCCTTCGAAGTCCGCGAAGAAGGAGAGACGGCAGGACTGGGAGCCCAGGGATTGCAGCTGGCGGGCGTAGAGGGAGAAGGCGTAGGTGGTGCCGTTGCAGTAGGTTATTGGTTGGGAGAGGCGGAGGAAGGCGCCGGGGAGGACGTTGGGTTGTTGGCCGGTGAGTCCGAATGCGCTGGTGCGGGCGGTGAGATGTCAGTCTTCTGTCTGAATGGGAAGGCGGTATGGAGGGAAGAAGAGGATAGGTTAACATACGCCACGGTTTTCCCAACCCCGTCGACACCGGCGGGTTCAGTTCTGTACTCTCCAAAGGCGTTCTGGGAATCTCGAGTGTTGAAATACCAGGGTGGCTGGATATTGAACACGCCTACGCCGGGTGGGGGGTAGTCTTCGAAGTTCCCGTTCCTAGTGGCCGCGTTGATGACTGGGGATGGGACGCAGGTTGGCGCTGATGTTGGAGTAGAAGTCACAACGCATGTACAGGCGGAGCTGACTCTGGAAGGGAGATTGGAGCAGAAGGAGCCATAGGTGGGGATCGCGGTAGCGGTTTGTTGGGTTTTGGTGTAGGTTGCGCAGAAGGAGGAGGCTTTGGTTGGGGTTGCTGCGAGGGCCCGGAGGCAGTTGTCACGGTTGCATGTTGCTGAGGCCAGGCTTAGGAGAGATGAGAGGAGAAACAGGTTAATGAGCTCCATGGTGTGTTGAGTATTTCTCTCGGAGCCGCTGCGGGTCTCTGGATCGAGGAGGCCATGACGAGGCTTTCTTTATATACGCTTGACCGGAGGTTGAAGACCATTGTACCTCGTATTGCACGCATAAGCCGAAGCCTGTTCCGGTGTAGTCGAGCATCCTTTCGCTTCTCGAGGCTGAAGATGCAGCCATGCAAGACGGGTCAAACTTCAGATGGAGTTGTGGGGTCGCATTCAATATTACGCCTCTCGCGTATCTGACGCCAATCGGAGGCTGTTTCTGTAGGCGCCAAGGCCGCCCAAAGGACCATCTCCTCGACGACACCTCATCAGCTGCTCCACACATCCAGTAGTGCTCAGCCAAGGCTTCGTCCAAGCTGAGCCGGCCAAAGAAAACTGTTGCGACAAGACAGCGGCAGTTGTCTTGCTGACGAAACGCCCGCAGAGCCAGCCTTCTCGTCTGTGGAACCTCGATGTGCTGGGAAATCACGACTACAGAGACTATGGTCCTGGTCAGCATGTACACGTTCCGTGGGAGGTCAATGGGAAAGACTCAGTGAGCTGCGGAAGCTCACTCCCTAAGCAAAGCTCAAGACCGACGTATAACAACACCGCATTGCGCCTCCAAATCTTTTCCACTGATAGCTTGCGCGACCGAAGATGCCATGACAGCAGTCTTGGAAGGTAGGAGTGCGGTCTTCGGGGTTGATGATCAAAGGCAGCATCACTAGGACAGCACACAAGAAGGATGCAAGTCTCGATTTTTCCCTTCTGGCGCCCGCATGTAGCGAGACTGCCAGATGGGGGAGAGCAGATGAGAAGTAGTAGGAGGGCGGGCGCAAAGAGGTTGTAGGTAGGAAGCATGGGGGAAGGCATGCGACCAAGAGGAAGAAGTAGGAGGAGGGCGGAGCGGAACAGCCAATGAGCCTGGAACCATGAGGGCGAGCACCAGGCAGAGAGAGACCGAAGTCAATCACTGCGGGCATCAAACCCCCAGGGAACCAGACCCAAGGACCGGAGAAGAGGTAGGTAGGAAGCATGGGGGACGGCATGCGACCAAGAGGAAGAAGCAGTAGGAGGGCGGAGCGGTACAGCCAATGAGCCTGGAACCATGAAGGCGAGCACCAGGCAAGGAAAGACCGAAGTCAATCAATGCGGGCATCAAACCCCCATGGAGCCAGACCCAAGGACCGGAGAGATAGGTAGGCGGGAAGAATGTGGGAGAGCATTCAACCCAGAGGAAGAAGCAGTAGGAGGGCGGAGCGGCGCGAAGAGGTGGATGCTGAGGCACCCGAGGGGATGGTTCCAAAAATTTTAGGAGACGGAACGCATTTCGACATAATGGTATCCGAAGATACCGTCGAGCAGCGCCTGAGTGCCTGGAGTAAACTTCCGTGGGCCGCCTTCCTCCGAGACAGACCGAAGTCGTGGCTCGGGCGACACAGCATTGCGAGCCTGTAGTCGCTCAATCTGCTTGCCAACTCGTTCGAGCTCCGAATCCGTTGATGAGACGGATGGCGACGGACTGGCCGTCGGGCGAGAATACACCGATGAAGTCTTCCGTGGCCCGAGCCGTTGCTCGTGGTCTCCAATCTGGAGCCAGGCCGGAATCGGTGCGCGCGTAGGAACAAACGGTTCCCCGTACGTATCGTACTTGCGCTTCTCCTGGTATGGTTCATGAACTCCATCGGAGATCCACTTGCCATACGAGGGATGGATTCTCGACATCTCCATGGGGTCTTGATGCCACTCCTTGAAGTGCGGGATGGGATGTGAGATGATAGGCCGAGGTGCTGGAGACGCAGTCTCCTCCTTTGACTGCAGCGACGTACAACCGCAGAAAAGAACCTTGCACGAGGCAAGGAACTTTGAGAAACCAGGCATTTTGAAATGATGTGACAGGTCAAGACAAAGATGCAAGGTAAGAAGTGATGATGACGAGAGATGAAGATGGTATGCAATGGAAGCAGTGGTAACGATGGTGAGTCTATCGATTCCGAATCGAAAGTGAGCAGCTGGAGCAGATGGATTGGCTGTGCACAAGCTGAGAACGGTGAAGAAAGAAAGGTGAGATTGGGGGAGAAGATGATTTCTTTAGTAGTAGGGGGATTTTACAGACGTCTGGTTCGGTGAGCAGATTGTTGTGAGTCACGACTGTGCAGAAATTTTCTGTTGTGGTAAGCTGGAAGAGTTTTTCGCAGGGAGAGCTAATTGAGGCAAATCCCCGAATGATAGGTATAGAGGAAATTTCAACTTGCCAAATCTACGCAGTTCTACTCGGTCGCAATCGTGTTCCACTGAGCTCAGTCGGAGTGGAAGATGGTCATTGCTCTCAGAACAAAATATCCAAAAATTCTGGTGATATTGCCCTTTCGGGTTAGCGCCGGTGTTCTGGCTTCGTACGCAAGAACAATCCCATTTCCTATCACCACCTTTAGCAGTCGATATGACAGTCCTCGCCCTCTCCGTCTGTTAATGACGCCGTCCGGGCCGTGCAAGAGCGGAAAGCTTATTCGTGTGGCATCTGATATCATACAGAAGTGGAGTGAGGTATACCGTCACTGGGGAATCTAGAGCAAAAGCGCGCAACCTTCACAGCTAGATGATTCTAGTCGACTCGAAGAGAAGGGCGCCTCATGCAGCAGTAGCATACCAAATCATGCTATTTGGCTCATATTGCGCCGATTGCAATTCGTGCAATGGACGTCAGAAGAAGCTCTCAATGTGGTTCAGAGGTAATACGGATGTTGTCACCCTGCGCTATCGCACTTGGCAGACTTTTCCCTTCTGATGTTCGAGAGTGAGGAGTGAGTCAACGTGAAATTCTCTGATCTACTGTTTTCCGGCTAGTGGGTATACATGACTTTCGGCTAGTGTACTAAATGGATTTCTTTTCAATTTACTTAGAGCAGTTAGGCGCTCGACTTCCACAGTTGAATATTACACACGTCCTCTCTATCCCCAAATGATTTTCATCCCCTCTTCCCAGTATTATACACTTGCAATTTCCCCGCATTAAGACCAAGTAACAATGTCGACGGCTACTAGCAACACCATGTTTTTGAAGATAATCGCGCCTTCAGAGAAAACCAGGCCTTCAGAGAACACCATGCCTTCGAAAAACACCAAGCCTTCTCCATTCTTGCAACTCCCACTCGAAATCCGTTGGATGGTCTATGGCTTGGTGTTGCCATATCATGATGGGACCGATCTGATGGACATGTATCCCATGGGAATCCAATACTTGTTCACTCCTCACGGACCAAAGCCATGGAACGAGCTACGGAGGATCGACATCCTGGCCACGAATCAGCAAATCTACTGCGAGGCTGCGCCCATGCTCTACGCAAATATGCGTTTTAAAATCTCCATTGCCAACGATATGACCATTCTCAGCAGCCCGACCCCTGAATATCACATGGTGCAAAATGAAGCATTGGACTTGCCAAAGCACGCTGTGTTCGTAATACATTGCGAGATTGTCATGAAATTCGATCCAGCTCCTAACCCAGGCAGCAGCCAGATATCTGAGGAAGACGAGGTATGCATGCTGGAAGCAAGCAATGATGTCACGACTGGCATATTTGCCAGCGTCAACGCCCTTCGCACATTGAGCTACCTCAAAACAATCACGTTCAAGCTCATATGCTCGCGTGAGACAAGGTTCAAGTCTACTCAGGAGGCAGTTGACTTTTGGACCCGAACACTGGCGCCCTTTGAACAGCTCCAAGTTAGCCAACGCTGGGCAGTCTCTGTTGTCGATTGCTGGGCTAGGAGTTGCCGCCGCGATCACCATGATTGTGCGGAGGTGGAACATCTACTACAGGAGCATTACGCGGAAAAAGTCCAAGCGATTAGGGTCTGACGCAACGCTGATACAGTTTGGCTTGTGGCAATGCTGGCGATCAGACATTGCTGTGCTGATGAGTCCCAGGACCGGCGATCTCTAACAGAACATTCAACGCGGCATGATCTTTCGGACCAAAGTAATGAAACCATCGGCATCTATCAACTACCACTTCATACGCTACAGTACCCATCTCCGAGACTTGTGTGATCGTTTAGTCGCAATTCGTCGCGAAAAGGGACGTACAACAGTCAGTACCTCGACATGGGAATCTGTTCTAACAATTGCTCAGATCTTGCTGCTATGTTGCTACTACAAACAGTATTGAACAGAGCGGTGAAGTCGTGACATGAAAAGTGTTAGGCTTTCAGGGAGTTGACTAGTAGTTACTGTACGGCTCCAAGTAACGACATCAAGATCGGCCGCCACAACGAGCGGAGATGATGCCTACAAGTCAAAGGCGATGGTGGATCAAAGATGGTTGACGCTACAGATGTACACAACAATCCATGAATAAATATCCATCTCTGTGTAATTTCTTCGTCTACTTTCGATACCAAGGTATCTTGGTGGATCACGGACTTTAGACGGAGACAGTCCAGAAAGATGGTGCATGCAGACTTATGCATGCCTGCATAAGTCTGCATAGGTATCAATCGGAAGATCGGCACGCATTTCTCGGCACACGTTCTACTCCGAGAGGAAGAGGATAAATGCCATGGTCCCTCCGTCGATGGGATGCATGCAAGAGACGAAATTATCAGCAAAATCGTGACACTCGAAAGAGACGCTTTTATGACCTCTACCATTGATCCATCTGGAACCCGTCTTCTGCTTCCCAGCACCCCTTGGCACTGAGGATCTTGTGTTGGCTTTTACTCTAGCGCGCGGAAGGGCCGCTTTTTGGCTGAAGCTTGCTCGGACGTCATCAATCTTCGACGGTACAGTACTCTCTCTGCCCTCCTTCTCCTTCTTGAGCGAGCAAGCTACGACTTGTCTTTGTTCCAACGTATCGCACCTGTCTCAATTCATCATGCTGATGGTCATAGCTACCGGCCACACCCGCCATGGGCGAGCCAGCCTCTACCGCTGCTCCCAACGATCTGAAGGACCCGCAAGAGAAACACGCGGTCCGGGAGAATCACGATGCAGACCTCCAACCAGACGATCAAGCCCCGTCCACCCTAACAGATAACGACCACTCTCAAGCATCCACCGATGCCGATTCGGACCAAGAGAAGGGAGACCTTGAAAAGGCGGACAATGGCGCCCCCCCTGCTACGCAGGACCAGCACACAGACCCCAACCTCGTCGATTGGGATGGCCCAGACGATCCAGAGACGCCCACGAATTGGGCGAACGGACGTAAATATGCCATCATCGCCATCATCTCATCCATCACTTTCCTTACGTCCGTCCCATCTACCTATTCTTTCGCCACTTGCTGACGCTATCTAGGCCTCTCGCTTCCTCCATGTTCGCCCCCGGTATTCCAGAGCTTATGGTGGAGTTCAATTCGGACAACGTCGAGCTGGCCTCCTTTGTCGTCTCCGTCTTTCTCCTAGGATTTGCTTTTGGCCCCATGGTCATTGCCCCGATGTCGGAGGAGTATGGGAGACTGCCTGTCTACCATGTGTGCAATATTGGCTTCGTCATTTTCACTATTGCTTGCGCCGTCAGCAGCAATTTGAACATGCTCATTGCCTGGCGCTTCTTTCAAGGCATGTTCGGTTCCTCTCCTTTGACCATCGGTGGAGGAACAATTGCAGATATCGTCGTCCAAGAAAAAAGGGGCGGCTTCATGGCTATCTGGGCCATGGGTCCGCTGATGGGTCCTGTCATTGGCCCAGTCGCCGGTGGATTTCTCTCGCAGGCCAAAGGCTGGCGCTGGGTTTTCTGGCTTATTACCATTGTAGTAAGTTTGGCCATTATCCTATCCATTACGAGCCCAAACTGATCAGCTCGGCAGGCCGGTGTAATCACCATCTCGGCCTTCGCCTTCCTCAAGGAGACTTACCCCCCAATCCTTTTAGAACGCAAAGCCAAGCGTCTTCGCCAGGAAACCGGCAACCTCAACTTCAAGTCTAAGCTCGCATCCGACCTATCCAAGGGCGATCGCTTCAAGCTCGCCATTGTCCGACCCCTGAAATTGCTGGTCCTATCTCCGATCGTTCTCGCCCTCTCAACCTTCATGGCCGTAGTCTACGGCTACCTCTACCTCCTCTTCACAACCATGACCGAGGTCTTCGAATCAACCTACCATTTTTCCTCCGGCGCTGTCGGCCTCACCTACCTCGGTATCGGTGTTGGCTCTTTAATGGGTCTTTTCGTCTTTGGAGCAGCTAGTGATCGACTCGTGAAACACAAAAGCAAGAACGGCGAGATGAAACCCGAATACCGTTTACCACCCATGATACCGGGAGCTTTCATCATACCTTTAGGCCGTGAGTATACTCACGCTTGATTCTCCACCTCCCCTCAACCCGGCTGCACACACTGACGCACTGGTGCAACAGTCTTCCTGTACGGCTGGTCGGCCCACTTCCACGTCCACTGGATCGTCCCCATCATTGGCACCGGCTGCGTCGGTCTCGGCCTCCTCGCCACCTTCATGCCCGTATCCACCTACCTCGTCGACGCCTTCACCTTACACGCCGCCTCTGCACTCGCCGCCAACACAATTCTACGATCGCTCTTAGGAGCCTTGCTGCCGCTGGCAGGAAGAAGCATGTACCAAACGCTGGGCCTCGGATGGGGAAACTCGCTACTGGCCTTTATAGCCGTGGCATTATGTCCAATTCCGATTGTGTTTTATAAGTATGGGGAGAGGATAAGGAAACATCCGAGGTTTCAGGTCAAGCTGTGAATGAGGTATATCGACATTGATTGATTGCTGATTGCATGGTGGAGAGCTGGAAAGGAATTGGGGTAACCCATGGCGGCGGTTAATTAATTCGCCGGCATGATATAATTGCATGAGTCTTCACTCAGAGCTTATAGCACATTATAAATCCGCCCAAGACACTGTGTGTTTCCGCTCTTCTGAAGAGTGAGCACTCGCAGAGGGCATCCTCGTTGCTCCTGCTTGATCCAAACGTAATCATGCCTGAACAAACGATATCAGCATCATCCATCATTCCCCAACGGATTGCCCCCGTGGCCGCAAACTCAATGAACCAAGCCCATCCAAACCCGGTATTAAGTAATCCATGAATCATCCTACCATCGCTCTTCGACAACAGAGATTACGTCAAACATAGGAATGGGCAATCAATGCCCCAGACGAGATCAAACACACCAACCAGTAGGTGAGCGGGAGGAGGGAAACAGGATGCTGCATATATTTCCTGTGCTCACATCACCATCCCCAGACGGAATCAAACTATATACACCATGGACGAGCAACCTGAACGCCAACCATGCGAGCCGTCCACCGTCCATCATCATCTACGCACCTCCATCATTCTCTGAATCGATATCCCAATTCCCTGCATCAAGAAAAAGCCATACTCTTCTTAATCTCCGCAATCGCCTTCCCGGGATTCAACCCCTTCGGACAAGTCCTCGAACAATTCAAAATAGTATGGCACCGATAAAGACTCATACTATTATCCAACATGGCTTTCCTCTCCTCCCTTTTCTCATCCCTACTATCGGCCAACCAGCGATAACTCTGCAGCAGGACCGCCGGGCCAAGGTATTGTTCGCTGTTCCACCAGTAGGAAGGGCAAGAGGTGGAGCAGCAGGCGCAGAGGATGCATTCGTAGAGGCCGTCGAGTTTCTTGCGGTCGGCGGGGGATTGGCGGTTTTCGCGGCCATCGGGGGAAGGGGTGGAGCGTTGGAGGAAGGGCTTGATGGATTTGTATTGTTTGTAGAATTGGGTGAGGTCGGGGACGAGGTCTTTGACGACGTAGGTGTGGGGGAGAGGGTAGATGCGGGCTTCGTGGGTGGTGTCGGTGGGGATGCGGCCTGTGTGTGGTTTGTTAGTTTTGGTGGATAGTGATTTGGTGGGATGTTGTGGATGTGAGAGAGAGGGAGAGAGAGGGAGACATACAAAGACAAGCTAGGGTATTGACCCCGTCGATATTCATGGCGCAACTGCCACAGATACCCTCTCGACAACTCCGTCGGAAGGTCAATGTCGGGTCCACCTCGTTCTTTATCCTGATCAACGCATCCAAAACCATGGGACCAGTCTTGTTCAAGTCCAATGTGTAAGATTGCATCTTGGGCTTTTCGGTGGGGTTCTCCGGTGACCAGCGGTAGACGTGGAAGGTTTTGGTCTTCGCGTTCTCGGATTTAGTGGGCTCTTTGATGGTTGGAGTGTGTTTTTCGGAGAGAGGAGGCTGGGTTGCGGACATGGCTTCGCCGACCTTTCGAATGGGGTTGAGCTCAACTGTAGCATAGGAGCGGGCAGCGATTGAAGAGCGAGCGGGACGAATGCTGGTGAAGAGGAGGCGAGAGGTTGGCGTTCGTAGAGCGGCCATTGTTGCTGTCTGTCGATTTCTCGAATATCAATGAATAGGCGAGACTCCCTGCGGGTGTAGATGTCTTGAGGCTGGAGATCTACCAAGGATCGGATCGTGGGATCGATACTGGAAGACTGCAACAAAGGACGATGATGATCTGATGTGGAGTGGCAACGCATCATGGATCCGACTCTAGCGCGGACCTCGGCTGCTCCCACGTGATAGAACCTCTGCCAAGGCTGAGGCTTGGCAGTAATCCAAGTCCGCTCTCTTTTGATTGGTGGAATGGACTACATTTGCACAGTCACTGTTTACTCTTAGACATGTTTCTCCAGACATACATCACCCAAATCTTTTTGAATAGGGCAATACTGTACAATCATCCCAAGGGCAAAATTGCACATACAATGCCACCAAACGATGAGGAATTGAATCCATTCTCGGCGGTCAAAACTTACAACGACCTCCTTACAGACTTTCACAACCAAACCTCATCACGCAGCTATGACAAGGATTTTCCCTACATACATCCTCGCCTACTGTCGTATACCAATGCCTCTTCAAAGAAAGTACTGGACGTCTCAAGGTTTGGATCGCGCTGCTGAGCGCGATATCTTCTATCACCTCTGGAAGGATCAGGCAGGAATCAAAACCCGGATTGGCGTCTTCGCGACATGGACTCGAACCCACGTGGGCAGCGGAATTTCCTTAGAGGACCAGGTCTGGCGCTGTTGGGGAGCCGCCTTGGTTAATAATTTCTTGGGCCGCGGTAAACACCTCTACATCTTTGATTGTGATGGCGACATGGAAGCAATCGACTTCCAAGCTGTACGTCCTCGCAACATCTTCATAGGCGCTCAACAGAATCTGCTGGGAAGCCGTCAAGAAGAACTTCAGCCTTCAGAGCCTCTGGTATCTCGGCTGCAACGAATGCCTCGACAGATCCCTCGCATCGACCGGCAAATGGGCAACCTCTATCGCCAATACACCAGATGCAAGCTTCCACCAGGATGATCCTCCGTTCAAGGGATTTAAAGAAGTCATGCGTCTCGCCCAAGCACTTTGGTTTTCATCGACACTGAACGTCATTTTCTGTACACTGCCGCTGTGGGTGGTTCAACTGTGCTGTAAGGCCTCTGATCTTTCAATATCTTTTATGAGGCCATGTAAACATGCCTACTGGGTGAGCTTTGCCTCACCCTCGCTGGTGCATGTAACTCTCTCCCCTACAAAGGTATTCTAACGAGTACACGTCCTGCGAGTCCCTGGTTTGATTCCATTGACTGTAAGGCGTTCACGACAAGGTGTTCCTGTGGAGTATTGAAAATTAGTGGTAGAAAGCTTGCTCGACCATCGTTTCGCAGCTCGGATTCCTCCAGTATTGATGACCGGCTTTCTTCCACCTTCGCTTTATTCTGCTGCATTGCGCCTGATTGATGGGTATGATCGGCGTCCAAGGTTCGAGTGCCTGTTTCGATCTTTTTTCTTTAGACTCTGCGTTTCAGCTGCGTCATGCTCTTGCTACTCCATGACACTGGTACCTACCATGACTTTTTGGGTATTCTTACAAGCTCGTTAAGAGTATTCCTAATTGCTTTTAGAACGTTCCGAACCAAAGACTGATGACCCTCTCGAACGTCCTTTGGTATGACTCGTCAAAGTATATTGCTTTTGATGAGTCGCATCCACTCTATCATCGGCATCCACTCGATGAGTCTTCAACTAGAAATACTATAAAACTTGTCTGTGCTTCTTCCTGGGCCTCTTTATCAGGGTGTTCTACAGCGATAAAACATGCAGCCAGAGTGTAAAACAGGACATACAAACTAATCCGCAACCCTCGACCGAGGTGTACCGCACACCATGGCGCCGATGGGTCGAAAATGCATCACCATCACCGTCGGTACAATCGTAATCGTTGGCGTAGCTTTAGGCACTGGTCTAGGATTCGGTCTGCGGAACCAACATGGGTAATCCACCGTCTTGGGTGTCAAGATCGTTTTCCCCTGCTTCTTTGACTGACCACCTAGATCCTCGGGAAGTCTCAATAACAACCCGTCCCAAGGTGGAGGCCAAGGCGGAGGCCAGAGCGGAGGCCAAGGCATCGTGGGCGATCTGACCTACTATGCCCCCGGCCTTGGCGCATGCGGTCGTTACAACACTGAAAACGACAACATCTGTGCCATCAGTCACATCACCTACGACAAATATGCCAACGGACCAAATCCGAATACTAATCCCTTGTGCGGGAAACAGATACGAGCGACAAGAAATGGGAATAGTGTAGTGGTTACGGTCGTGGATCGATGTAAGCATGTGCCCGTCGTTCAGTCTTGTTGTTTCTGCAGATTTCACGGAGGGTATTTGGTCACCATGAGAGTAGATGCTGATTAAAGGTTGATAGGCGAGGGATGCAAGGCGAACGACATCGATCTCAGCCCGGCAGCGTTCAATCAGCTTGCGGAGGCAGCGGAGGGAAGGGTCCAGGTTACGTGGTCCTGGATGACTTGAATTGGTTGTGAGAAAGGAACGATGTTGTATGCGTCTGAACCTCTATTGACAATGATTTTGACTTCCATCCATGTGCTGCGACGGAGTTACGCAATACTATTTCAAGACTGCATTGGCATGCATGCAGAAGCAGATATAATAGTAGCCAGTCGGTAACAATGAAGAGTGGCTTCTATATGCTCCTCTATTGGTAAGCTTGCAGACTGGATCTCCTATGCTGACATGAGTCTTGACTTGTCGGTCCTTCATTATCCATCTCCTCTCTTTGCCCCCTACTTCGAGCTCTAGACAGCAGAAAGGCCGATGCTGACTCAGTGCGTGGCACTATTCATGCCCTCTGCGTTGAAGACCAGACGCTCTTTATGCCGTCGTCGAACACTTCCATTCCGTATTCTAATTCAGGGGTCCATGTGAGTCTAGCAGCTTCGAAGGCGGGAGGTTGTTCGTTTAAGGGGCAACAGGCGGCTAGGTGAGGTGGGCTTGGCGCCAAGGATTGACCTCTTGGCGGTGCACGGGCCAAATGTTCTGTCGACCTCCTTATTATCAAACATCATATCATGTTTCCACGACAGCTTTCCTCACCTATGATTTGAGTGATTGCGTGAGGCACTTGCTCAGTGCGTGCGAAATTGGTGAGCAGCACAGGTGGGATCAGTAATCTCGCTATTGAATGATGTTATCTGGCTCGTCCGGAAACAGCTTGGGTCGCTTATATCCCACGCGATGTTTCATCCATTTCGAAGGAGCTTGGCCCGCACCAACACCTGCATCCTGCACCAGGATCACCGACAAACGGATCAATAACAGTCGAGGAACAAAGTGGTTTCAGAGATTATCCGGGAATCCTGCTGTTAATTGAAACCAACCAGGCGGTCATCTGCTGACGCGAGATTACACACATCCCATCACGTTGATAAAAGGTCTTCTCACACCCCTTCAACAGTAGTCTCACTCGTTGCTGGCTTCTCTGAGGTGTAAGTTGCGGGACATCTTACACTTGCGCTCTTTTTCATTCTCTTGAGGGTCATATCACTTTCATTTACACACTCGTTTACCATCGAAATCGACCATGCCTCAATCACTCTTCTTCTCATCTCTCCTGAACCTGATTGCCTCGTGTGCCCTCGTTGCTCGCGCTGACGATGGCCCTGCAAATGTTGGCATGCCCACCGCCCTAACTGGCCAAGGTCTTCAAGACGTCCCCGACGAACCCAGAGCCGTCAACACCTTCAGCAACGGTCATCCTCAGGACAATCATGGCTTCGACTGGGGCTGGGATGCCAACAAAAAACCTTTTCCTATCCCTGATCTTTATCACCCCAGAGACATCGACATTCCCTTTGGCCGCATGTACCACGGAAACATCTCCTTCTTCGGTTATGGCCAGTACAACGACCCGACCGACAACACGGCAACTTGGGGGCCAGACGTACTCGACAGGGCTAATCAGAGGTCGGTGGACCGGATTCTGCCGCTGTAGTGCTATCTATCTCGACCGCTGACATGGTGCAGTGCCTGCGGCATCCCGGACGACTCTTCTTTCCAGACTAAAGCTGCCATTCATCCCTACTTCTTGAAGTATGCGGGTCTTGATCGTAAGTGAATTATCACTCGCCTGCAACCTCCCACCTATCAGCCATCCCTATGACCTAGGTGAGGTATTTTCGGCATTCGAGGAATTCAACTCAGTCATCAATTCATTTGGACAACACAAGAGCTCACCATAGACAGGTTACTGTATGCAGGATGTCTGCATCTCTTTCTGGCCAGAAGGTCCAACTCCGGATACATCGACCTTCCCGGACATGATCGCCAAAGTGACCGACATCTGCAGCACTGATCCAAATGACCCAACCCACTGCGCCACTCCGTCCGACATCAAATTAGACCGTGCCAAAGTTCAAGTCATGTATAAGGTCCCTAGCCCTGGGAAAGATGACCCTGATCTTCAGAAGCCTGTTTACCCCAAGGGCACATTCTGGCATCTGACCAAATGTGTAAGGCAAACCCCTGAACCTCATCACCATTCTTGATCATCCATATCTAACATCGATCATGATCGCAGTGGACCAACGGCCTCCCCCAACCGGCCTACCAAGACAACTGGTGGGGCCAACCTCCCCTCCCCAACAATTTCATGTGGAGTGTCGACGCCACCCGCCAGCAGTGGAGAAACAACCAGAAGTCATACCCAAGCAAAGGCTGGGAGACCTACCAGAACGGTATGGAGATCCCCAACGCCGAGTCCATCGCCGCCATCACACCTCCCAGCGATTGGGTCCCTGGACAAGAACCTAGATGGGCGCCCATCGCTGGGGGAAAGGGATGGGGGACCCCCGAAAGGAGTAATGGTCCGCCGCCAGCGATGTGGCCAGGAAAGAGTACTGCGCTCGCTGGTGGGGGAGGGAAAAGTTCGGATGTTGAGGTGGCAAGTAATGATACCTCGAGCCAAGGGAGTGGGCAAGGAAAGATGGCAAGTAATGATACTACGAGTCAGGGGAGTGGACAAGGAGGCGGCCAAGGAGGCGGCCAAGGAGGAGGTCAAGGAGGCGGTCAAGGAGGAGGTCAAGGAGGAGGTCAAGGAGGAGGTCAAGGAGGAGGTCAAGGAGGAGGTCAAGGAGGCGGCCAAGGAGGCGGTCAAGGAGCAGGTCAGGGAGGAGGTCAAGGAGGAGGTCAAGGAGGAGGTCAAGGAGGAGGTCAAGGAGGAGGTCAAGGAGGAGGTCAAGGAGGAGGTCAAGGAGGAGGTCAAGGAGGAGGTCAAGGAGGAGGTCAAGGAGGAGGTCAAGGAGGAGGTCAAGGAGGAGGTCAAGGAGGAGGTCAAGGAGGAGGTCAAGGAGGAGGTCAAGGAGGAGGTCAAGGAGGAGGTCAAGGAGGAGGTCAAGGAGGAGGTCAAGGAGGAGGTCAAGGAGGAGGTCAAGGAGGAGGTCAAGGAGGAGGTCAAGGAGGAGGTCAAGGAGGAGGTCAAGGAGGAGGTCAAGGAGGAGGTCAAGGAGGAGGTCAAGGAGGAGGTCAAGGAGGAGGTCAAGGAGGAGGTCAAGGAGGAGGTCAAGGAGGCGGCCAAGGAGGCGGTCAAGGAGCAGGTCAGGGAGGAGGTCAAGGTGGTGGTCCGGGAAGCGGTCTAGGTGACAACCAAGGCGACACCCAAGGCACCGACAGCACTGGCAGTGCAACAAAATCCACGACAACAACGAAGAAGCCAAAATGCAAACGCCACAGACATGCGAAGCGTCATGCGAAGGTGTCCTAATATCACCCTGTCATCACGTCGGCGGCATTTCTCGGTTTATATGGATTAGGACACTGCTACAGACCGCTCAATCCCATCAAGAAACGGCTTCGAGTTCTCAGGAACCACTCATTCAACGCGGTGTCGCAGATTGGCACTGCTCGGCTTTTGAGTGGGCTTCTCCTATCTTCACTGACCCTTTTATTTATCCTCTTACTTCTCCATTTACCTTCCACCCTTCGTTTTACTCCGCAAACCTTTACTTCCAACGCATAAAATCCCGTATGAATCCAAACGAACGCACAGGCAATGCGTCACGCCGATTCGAGACACATGCAAATACGTAATGTTCTGCGGCCGACGCAAGTTTCTCTCCACCGTTTTGCGCTTCTTACTTCAGAATATGTGAATTTACATAGACACCACTTACAGAGCCACTTCAAATTACCGATTCGCCTGCTACCATGAAACCCATTATAATGTAACCCAGTACCCTACTCTTCAGATCTCTCTTAATCTCAATAACCACCGCCGTCCTAGTCAACTACGAGGTACCCTCAATCCCCCTTTCCCTTCCCCATCCGATACCAAACCCCCATGCTAAACCCACCCCAGACCAACTTCACCGCCGCCGCCTGCTCTTGAGCCAACATCAACGACACCGGCCCCACAACAGGCAGCGCCTACATCTGCCGCGACCCCCGCCCCGGCCCCATCCATCTCCCAACCATCTTTCCGCTGCTGAATTTTGTCCCCAACTACGACCGTTTCGGCGGCCTGCAACCGGGCGAATTTCTCGCCAGATGGACGGATAACGCGACTGGGTATTATCGCCATCCACCGGCCGCAGAACGGGTTCCAGCTGGATTGGATGGGAAACCGGTATTGGGGATATGAGTTTGCTGCCTGGGATGTAGGTTGATCGGTATGGGAGCGATTATGGTAAGACTTGCCCTATGCGGACAGGAATGTCAGCATTCGAAAATTGAAGGATAATTTCTATTGCTATTTCTCCCAAACCACACATCTCCATAACAGGTTAATCGTTCCCCACCCAGGCACCTGCATCTCCGCAGCCGACGCCCCCTACGCCCAACGCGCCATCCCGCCCTCCAACCTCGACACTCCGCCCCCCCCCCCCCCCGCGCGAATACCCATACAATTACCACATCTACACCGTTCTCAAGCGGCTGGATGTTCTCGGTGGACCGATTGCGCCATGGTTCGGACAGCCGGGGATGGGGGTGCAGTTTTATACTGGTGGAATTGGGAACGTGAGGACGTTGATTGAGAGGGGGTATTTGGAGGGGGATAATGTTACGGCTGTGGTGCTGGGGGGTGGGAGGGGGCGACGTGTGGTTGAGATGGGAGAAGGTAAAAGGGGGAAGGGCAAGGGTTGTGTGGGGTTGGGATAGGGGAAAGATCAGAATGGCGTTACAGAGATGGATTGATAGTCTCAATCAAAAGTACTTGAACGCTTGTGAGTGTCTTCTGTATGAAAAGGAAGCAGCTCTTCCAACAGACAGGACACTTCACCCTGGAACGCTGGCCACGTGGGTAAAATAGCCGCTTTGCTGTCACGTGGTGGTTTTTTTCAGCGTCAGCGGATTCCCCTTGTTTATTGAGTCATCAACGTACAGAACTATCGGAATAGACTTGACCACGAGTTCCAGATTCTTTTCTAACCTCTATATTTAAAAGACAAACTTTTTATGGAACCTACCACCGTCACATTCTATTTTCACCGCCCGGTACTGTAACCCCATGTATCCCTGACGATCCACAGTAGACCTTTTCCCAATTCCACTGGCTGACTTTAGCAGCAATACGCTTGTCACGACTCAGACAATATCAACATCCTTCTCAAAGCGATGCTTCTCTCCCGTTTCACGATCCGACACCGGGCTTTGGGCACGACTGAGATTAGTCAATCCTTTCAACTTGTCCCCGAGAAGATGGATGTCGATGCCAGAACATTGAGCACATCTTAGTCCAGAGTAGCCTGCTGCAGATTCGATGTCATCAGAAGCCGAATAAACCGAGCCATCATCGCCACCCTTCTCATTATCAGACACAATGCTCGAACGACCTCCGCCCCATCCGGTCTATCACGCCAGTCAGCAATCGTCGGGAGAAACATGACACGGATTACGACTTACTTGTTGTAGAGTGATGAGGCTGTACAGGTAGATGAAGCCGTGGAGGTAGCTGAAAAGATACAAAATCGGCAGGAACTTCAGATCAGCAGGGTACCGACGGAAATGCCCCACGAATTTGATGATCTTGGTAAACATGACCCAAAAATACAACATCGCAAGAGAGGTGAGCATGCCCGGGATGTAAGCCTGTGGCTCCGATACTCGAACAGCGTGGTAGAGTGTATAGCCCAGAAGTGAGTCCATCATCACCGCCGGAGGGTTGAAACTGGAGAGGTGTACGGCATAAGTCGTCCAAGGCTGATTACTGTCCCACCACATCAGCTCAAAATCCTTCGAGAAACCTTCGGGAGTAAGCAGCCTACCTCCACACAGTATGATCGACGAACAACGACGTGAAATTACTGCGCCATGTTGTCCTCCGCCATCTCACGCATTGAGCCAAAAATTTGGAATTGCCTTCAAGCGTGGTCGTCAGCTCGGCTTCTTTGCTGAGCTGGATCGCGATACCCCAGCCGTGATTGACCAGGTATCGTGTCAGGAAATTATCATCGTCGGCCGCCAGCAAAGAGAGAAAACCAAGCCATCGCTCTTCCTGGAACTCGTTGAAGAATTGTTCGTTCTGGATGATCCCTGTCCGAATAGCGAATGTGCGACCAGAGAGACACCCAACACCACCATCAATGCTCCCAGTAGCCGCTAATTCAAATTTCCGCCGTTCAAGGTAGATAGTCCCAAGGAAGTCCCAGCAATTGGGGTGCGGCTTGCGCTCAAGACTCTGAAGACCCCCTGACCTCGTCAGCACGCCTCTCATCTTAAGCTGAAACCATGTCTTACCAACAGCTCCGACCTTAGGATTCTCAAAAGGAGCAAGGAAATGGGTCAGCAACGTCGGGGCCCAGAAGACATCGTCATCAGCAAAGACGGCGATAGCGGTGCAGACTGCCTTGAGCCCTCTTATCATTTGAAGACGCTTGTTGGCTTTTCTTGTCCCAAGGATCTGAACATGATGGAGATCAAGCTCATGACAGAGCTGTCGAACATAAGTGATCCTTTTTCCCGGAGTGACCACGATGATGGCGGCAGGACAGCAGGCGGAGATGGTAAGGAGGCAGCGCCGGAAATCGTCACCGTCAGCCAAAGTGGAGATGACCACGGTAACATCTCCGTTCGAATAGGAAGGTGTGCTGGGTAAAGGGATGGATTTGTAAGTCCACACCGCGAAGAGGTTCACTACCAAGCGCAGATAACGCCAAAGGCTATTCCAGAATCAGCGGCACTCATACTCTAATTCACCATGGGCAGACATACCAAAGTCCGATAAAGACAGTGAGGTATTGCATCCCGGCAAACAATTCAATGTAATTGAGAGAACGTACTCGGCATCAGCCCCTGAGCATGGCAGAAAGCAAAGTACTCTGCCTGGAAAATGTACTCGTCGAAGATGTTCATCTTCAGAATCCCCCTGACGGTCCTCAAAAGTGTTCAAGATCGGGACGGCGGCGATATTTTCCGTCTAATCTCCTTGTGTTGATCGTGCATCGTGGGTGATGACGCCGTCATTCCACGGGCTTGCTTCCGTTCGTGGGACTGACACATCGGAGCCAGCTGTCGGAGGGAGTTCCCCAGCTATTCGACCGTGATAGCTTTCAGGTAGGTTATGGGTGGTCTGGAGCCTCTCTGTCGTCCATAGTTGCGGAAGTAGGCTCATTGAGTCCTTGCTGAAGCTACCAAACATCTGTCTAGATCTTGTGGAAAGTCAAGTCAGTCACATAATCGGTTCTCGTGAGGTCGCTTTGTCAGGAGTGAACGACCATGACACGGCGTCAGAAGTCCATGACCGAGACTTGGTCAAAGTACGGCAGCCACGTTTTTCACATATAGCCCCAAGTAAACTGAAATCCACCATTTAGACCTTTGATCATGAAAATCTCAAGCTTTTCACTTTTGGAACGCTCCTACCGGCAGAGGCAAGATGTAGTCAAAATTCTCCCCAATAGAGTCTCGGCCCCCAAGTGGAAAGCATACTCATTTATCTCTGCAACAAATTCACGAACCGGGAACTCCATTGGAATCTTGTAAGTGAAGTTTTTGATAGAATCCACTTCACTACCAACTTACAGCTAAGCATTTCATTCAATCAGCTCAAATTCGGAACCTCACTAACCGCCGACGAGATTTACAGTTTTTTGACTCTACGCATTCCATGATTCCAGGTCCACACACTGGCCCACCTATTCCTCAAACAGCACGAACCGCAATCCAGCGATCATAAATCTTAGCAAAATCCAGTGAAATTGGTCAAAAACACCCTATTCGCTACCCGTGTACTTCTCTGCCAAGTCAGCCGTAGTGATTGAAGGATCCCAACTCCAGCTTTCTCTTGTCTCCATCCTAACCCCTGCAATACCAGCAGCAAGAGCCGAATTCTTCTATGCCGGCCGTGACAAAATCCGAGTTCTGTCTGCAATGAATGAATCGCGTCAGGGAAATAACTGGATTCATTCGGCGACTCGAAAAGAGATCTCCACCTTGGAGAAGTATCGATATCGAGTTGGGCAGCTAAAAAATCCCTGCTACCACGAGCTCTCGCGCTGGGGAAGCTAAGCGGTGGTGATATCGCCAGGTCCAACAATCCAGATGAAAGACAACTGACGCGACCGTTACAAAGACAGACATTCGCTAGGCGTGACATAAACGCAGTAGAAGCTTGCATTTCAGCCTTGTATCTTTTACTTGTCAGTTTCGTGTAGGCGTAGACGATTTGTCTATCCAATACCTCTTGGATTTGAGGTTCGCACTACCAAGGCACCCCTGCAATAGATGCAAACCTAATAACACATATATTGCCTACATGAGACTATATCTATCACGTCTCCTGTAACCCCTCACATATACATCAGTCCCCTCAAACCTCCAGTCGGAACCCCCTCTTCTAATCCTGAATCCCCCCTCCCTCCCTCCAAAAATCTCAACGAAAGGAAAAAAAAGAAAAACATGCGGCTCCACGCGGCGCCAAGAACTTCACCTTCCCACCCATCCATCCATCTATCATTATTTGTCTATCCATCTCTCGCCCGAATTTTTATATATCCCTATCCATCTCACCCCTTCAACCACACCAACCTCCTTCATCGTCCCCACTGACTCTCCAATTCGCAGCCCAATCAATCAGCATGCTCTCTTCGCGTCGATGACGAATTCGTGATTGATCGCGCTGCTGAGGTTATTTTTAGCGTGGTATGGTATATTAGTGTGGAAGAAATGGTGGGATGGCCAATGAGATCGAGGTAACGAGGTGATGAGATAAGAGAACCAGATAAGAGGACCGTACACAGGGTATTGATACAACGACCTTCGGAGTATCTATATAAACGCTTACTTAGCGGTGAAGTGGATAGATGGTGTGTTTGAAGGAGTCGGGGTTGGGATGAAAGGTATATAAGCGCAGCTCTTGCCGATAGGACAAATGAAGGTAGTTTCTATATCGTAGTCTAGGGAGGAGGTTTCGGTAGTAGATGGTTGGGTTGGGTGCGTGGGTGGTTGAGGTAAGGGGGGTGAGATGGAATATACATTCTGTTGAACGCTTATTGGATGGAGACGATAGAGTGGCTAGGTTCGGAATAGGTCGTAAGGTATTTTGTTGCAGATGGGATACGGTTTATCTTACCATATTTCCGCCCCCAAACCAAACCCCCTCCACCCCACAACATAACTCCAGCACTTTACCTCCCCTCAAATTCCCCCTTCCCCCCTTCGTAACCACACCTCACCACTACCACCACCATCAACCCCTCAACCACCAAATCCCACCCCTATCCCACCCCCGCCCACCACGTACAGCATCAACACCCTTCCTCTCTACTCATCCAGAGCCCTTACCACCCTCCCCCCTCTCTAGCCAGAACATCTCAAATCCTTCCCGAAACTATTTCTATAGAAACCGCCTTAAACTTACCCATCTTTTTCTGCGCGCCGAAGGCGGATATATCGCGAGGACCAGTG
This sequence comes from Rusavskia elegans, assembly GCA_011316305.1. Lineage (NCBI taxonomy): Eukaryota > Fungi > Ascomycota > Lecanoromycetes > Teloschistales > Teloschistaceae > Rusavskia > Rusavskia elegans. The sequence goes on from SAUG01000108.1 coordinate 105,350, forward strand.
GAGATATATCCAGCCGGCGTTGTACAGAGTATAGTCGGGCCGGTAGCGGTGTATGCTGTTTGCTTGGGCGGCAATGTTAGTTTCGAAAGGGAAGGAGGGTGGTAAAAGCCTGGGCAGTATTATTATTGGCGCTTTCTAATACATTGTCGTCGTGGTCGCTGGTCGTAATAGAATGAAGGATGAGAGTGTGTTGGTTCGATGTAGACGGTTCCTAGCCGGTAGATAGAGGATTCTTGGAGGTGTTTAGATTGCGTGATGGAGATGAAGCTTTTGGGAATGCGGGGAGTATAGGTGGTGTTGACGAGGAGGCTTGGGTGAGATGGGATGAGAGAGGTAGGATAAGAGAGGTAGGATGAGAGAGGTAGGATGAGAGAGGTAGGATAAGAGAGGTAGGATAAGAGAGATAGGATGAGAGAGGTAGGATAAAAGAGGTAGAATGAGAGAGGTAGGATGAGAGAGATAGGATAAGAGAGGTAGGATGAGAGAGGTAGGATAAGAGAGGTAGGATAAGAGAGGTAGGATGAGAGAGGTAGGATGAGAGAGGTAGGATGAGAGAGGTAGGATGAGAGAGGTAGGATGAGAGAGTAACGGGTGTCTTGCAGATATATCCACTGAGTCCCATCTTCTTTTCCTTTTCTCTTAGCACTTAGGCAGGGTCGATTTTAGAGCAAGGGAATTTAATAGGGGAACAATGGAATGATGCGGATGTAGACCGATCAAAGTGAGAACAAGCGAGACGTGATTTGGGGGAAACAAGACAGGCATGAATGTCATGACGCTCAGAGATATCATTATTCATACCCCAAGAAGAATGGTAAAGGATTTTGCGCCTAGCCAACCATCCCCGCGCTATCAGCTTGCCTTGACTCCGCCGCCGCCTCAAAGGTCCCATTTTCGAGCAGTCTCACCACATGCGCCGAGCTAAATCCCGGCGGCACCCAAGTAACGTTGTGGCCCTTGTCTTTCATTGAGGCAACAGTAGCGTTGTCGTACCAGCGCTCGAAAGTGACGATGTTCGGAATCAGTTGATCGTGTAATCTGGCTCTGGCGACTGCAGCGTAGGCCGTGAGGTTGTAGAGAAGCGTGAGGAGAGCAATTTGTACGACGGCGGTGATGATCCGAGAACCTCCTGCGGAGCCGAGGACGACGATGCCTGGATGTGTGGAGGAAGATGGATTTAGAGTTTCGGCGATGAGGGGAGACATGGATGAGAGAGGACGTTTGTGTGGACGGATGTAATTTGCTGGGGACGGCTTGTAGCCAAATACATTCGAGATATTGGGGATAGAGAAGTCTGTAGGATGAAGTATGATTAGCCATGACCAGCAATCATATGGCATGATGTACCATTCATCTGGTTGTTCAGGATGATGCCACTTTCCGGGACCATGACATGCGAGCCGAAAAAGAGGTTAATGGTCGTCGTAAGCGAGACTGCCAGTCCTGATGTATCAACGGCTGAGATTTGGGATGTACCATGGCTGTAATGATCGATCAGCAAGGACATCCAGCATTTCATCCTATCCTGAGGCTCACGCATCCTGTATCTCGAATCCATCTGGATCATAAGCTGACACTTTTTGCGTACGGTCATCCAAGATCTTTCTTCGGATCGCAGCGGCATAGCTGGCGCTCAGTATGGCCGTTTCCCTCGAATTTGGTCCAGAGTTTTCAACGAAATCGGGATCGCCAAAGCTTGCCCTCTGACCGTATTAATTTTCAGCCCGAACAGCGGATCTCAACTGGTGACTGACCTCCGCATATCCAAATCGCGTGGCTTCGATTAGTCTGTGTGTGCTGAGATTCACATGTTCGGGTGATCTGAAATTTTCGTAGCCTTCGATCGTCTTGAGGATACTCAATATCACGGCACCACTTGCCGGTTCTCCACATGCAAGGACACGATGGCCGTGGAAAGCGATCTCCACTGGTGTGCGCGCAATGACCGAGTATCGTGCAAGATCTTCCGAAGTCATGATTCCGTCTGCATTCTGAACAGCCTTGACCATTTGTGAAGCAAGCTTCCCAGTGTAGAATGTCTGTGCGCCAGTGTGAGCGATATCTTCCAATGTATCCGCATAACGCTTTCTCTTCATAACATCGCCTAGACCAAGCCTTGTACCGTTTGGAGCAAAATCAAGGGCCCATGCGGGATCTTCCGTGAGAAAACGATTATCCTTTAGGAATCCTTCCGGGGCACGCCGTCGATCATGGGCGGCTGGAATGCCCATGGCTTTGAAAAGGTCTTCGGATATGACGAATCCATTCCGAGCAAGATCAACTGAAGGACGAATGACATCAAACCAAGGAAGTGCGCCATACTGGGTGTGGATGTGTTCGAGTCCTCGAAGCTGGCCTGGAACACCACTAGCCAGCCCACCGTAGATGGAAGCGTCCACATTATGCTTGAACATGTCCACATGAGCGGCAGCAGGAGCTGTTTCTCGGAAGTCAATGGCCTGGTATGTACCATTCGAAGATCTGACAAGGGCCATGCCACCTCCTCCGATGCCGCTGTGGTACATGCTTATGACACCGACACAGAATGTGGTCCCGACGACCTGCTTTTCAGTCAGCGTGAGCTCCTGCGCCGAGATGAATGGAGCAACGGACAGCATCAGCAGCGTTTCCGCCAGCCTTGAGCAGGTCCACCCCAATCTGAGTGCAGACCTTGTTTTCAGAACCAACGGCCCCATGGTGTACGACTTCCCGTTGCAGTCCGACGAAAAGTAGGTTGGAAGTAGTCAGGTATAGGAAAGCGATGAAGGCAGAAGCGCCAATGACAACAATCTCCAGTCGCACCGCCCATAGAGAGCGCATCGCAAGAGTCTCATGCAAAAAGACGCTGTCATGCTTGTGGTTACACACCTGCGCCGTTGGGAGGCTAATAAAAGTCAGATGCCGATGGAACGGCTGATCTAATCTAAGCGAAGCTCTCTTGGCGCGTGCCAATCAGCGCGGCTTTGCGGCTCCTCGGGTTTCCCCGCGTCGTTGCCACGTGAGAAGCTCCACCAACGCCTTCTTGGCAACGGTCGCGTTCTTATAGGAGAGGAACTTTTAGTCACCAATACATATTCATATCACGGTCTTTCTTCTTGTGCAATAGTTTCTCCGGTTTGTCACTCCCTTCTCTGTACAAGCATCTGTATTCCTATATGAAGATGACCCTGATCCTGGTTCTCGCTGCACTGGCCTACTCTAATGCGGCTTTGGCAGTCCTACACCGAGTGCGTGATCTCAGATCATCATTCGATGATTGCGCCAATTCCGGCTGCTCCGAAGCTGGATCGACTGGAAAGTCATGTTTTAAAGCTGTCGGCACCATCGAAGACTATGACAGTTGGAACCACTCGCCACAGAATGCAAAGGAGGTCCGCGACTGTATTTGCGGGTCTGAGTATTGGGGTCAATTAGCGCGGTAGGAAATCCTACCCTCGAAAATAACATCCTAACAGGACGGCTGAGTATTCTCGAACAGATGCCGCGACTGCCTTGTTAGCAAGAACCTTTACCCTACGGATATTCCAGACATAATTACTCCCGTTTCTGCCATGTCAACGTCCTTTTGCTCTCCGGACGGCGGTAGAACCAACACAAACACGATCGACGGCTGGCTAGATGGCAACACGTACGGCGCAGACCAAATCAACCGCTTGATGCCCATCACAACAATCCCTACCGATGCGCCGTCGCCAAATACCGGTATCGGAAGTGACGCTGTTGAGACAGTCATCCCTGAAACCGTCTTCGATTCTTTGATCTCAGCAGCCTCCGCCGAGACAGGTCTCGTGAGCGCAATAGGCTCCGCCAGCGCGACGGTTGGGCAATCTTCAAGTACGGCTATACAGACATCTGTGTCAAGCTCAGTCGTCTCCTCAACGACCACAGGCGTCGCCGGTCCGAGTACATCTGTGCGTTCTACGTCAACTTCCAGCATGGTTAGCGACACATCATCAAATGCGACTGGAGCCCCTGTGGATACCACTGGCTCAGGGGGTTCCGCATCTGGTGCAAGTGGTGCTGCGCCTTTCCAACCGTGCATTCGCGTTTTGGTGTCGCTTTTCATATTCGTGTATATATTATGAACGGGCTGCGATTCTGGTTCTGGTCTGCGTGCGGTCATCCACTCGTATGATGTTGAGCAATTCGCATGGTCTAGAAGACGCTGGAAAGTATGCTGATAGCGTGCTCTCTATCATGCCTTCTTCCTTTTTGTCTGCGTGCTGAATCACGCCTTCATCATAAAAGGGGCATCGGCACTGCGGGTTAGGCTTTCATACCCGCGTTAGCCGCTATGTCCAATCAGCGGTTTGGCACGGACGGGTCGGATGAACCGTTGGTATGCATCTTCAGCGTCGTAATCCCCAAGTCTTGGTAGTCATTCGAAGCTACAGCCAGCTGCTGCCATGCAAGTGCTCTACGATTGCAGTTGATCCATAGAAACTTTATCTTATTTTCGATGCTAGCACACTAGGTCTCCTTGTCGGAAAAAAGAGGATCTGTCTTGCTAGCGGATTCACACCACGCTCTGTCCAAACTCAAGCAATGAGTGATCAAAATAGAGAGGCATCGGATACGAATACCATGGCCTCTGCACGCTTGGAGCCTGCCACTCGCAAATTTACTGCGTCCTGTTCACGATGTCGAGCATCCAAACTCAAATGTGATAAAAAGGAACCATGTGTAGGTTGCTGTCTCTCAACCATCCAGGGAATATTGCATTCAATCATGTTCCGTACAGATGGAATGTGTAAGGCGCAATCTTGGCCATGTATGTACCAAGGATGAGCGTCAGCCCAGGGCAAAGAGAACAAAGACCAATCACTGTGTTATTGATCCTCCCAAGACGTAAGTCATACCTCTGATATACATGCATGGCTACCTACAGACTAATGGCGACGGTACCAGCAACGAGTCACCAAGCCAGGAAAGTGAAGCGGAAGAGGCTGTGCAACTACTCGACCAGTTCGTCGACGGACCAACCTGCACAAAGGCCAACTCATCCACGACGATCAATCCATCATCACCTTTTGTAGCACCCGACTATCCCAACACCTTCTGGGCAGCCTCATGCAACCCACAAAGGGAAGTCGAAAAGTTTGCCTTGATTCGAGAAGTTGTCGATGCCCTGCCCGGGCTTGACATAATTCGCCTCCTCAACGATGTCTTCGTTACTCGTTGCCAGGGTCCTCTTGGCAATGTCATTCACACACCGACATTTCTCGAGCAAGCAGAAATGTTTTACAGTTGCTTGGATTTTTCCTCGCCAGATGGACACGTTATGGCCCTGTACCATAAGATTCCTATGGATACACTTGCCTGTCACCTTTTAGCGGTACGTATCCCAGTCTCCATGGCACGAAGCGTTTACTTACATTTCTTCTGCTCATAGCTTGTGCTCGCTATTGCTTTCCATCCCTCACCCTCGTTACATGGGTGGGTTGCTACACCTCTGACTCTTCAGGTGGAAGAACTTCGAGCAACAGAAGTCTTTTCTGAGGCGTTGAGATCACTTGCCTTGGGTTGTCTTAAGGGTGAGACGTCGCTCTTCTGTGGTTCAATTGCTAGTTTGCAAGCTGCCACTTTGCTTTTGCTCGACGGTCATGAAGAATCGCTCGTGCTCGATTCGATCTTGGTTACTGCTATCTCTGGCGCACAGAAGCTGGGCTTACATCGACTGCATGACGCGAAACTGAATTGCTCTGTGTCCGACGATTCTTCTACGGCAGACTCTTCAGGATCTGGGCTGGCACCTCTCATACGAACAGAGATTGGTGTCCGCATCTGGTGAGTTATTTGAATACAAGAATCTTTGCTTATAGCTTGATGTCTGATCTGTCCAAATCCAGGTGGGCACTCGTGTCGCGAGACTGGTCACGCGGACTATCACTAGGCTACTATAGCATTCATCCCTCGCAGTTCAACACTCGGATGCCCTTACACATCAATGACGGTGATATATGTTCATCATCGGTGAAGGCAGAAGAAATTGACTATATTACCGAGCGGCCTAGATCTGAGTTCACCAATCTCTCATACACAATCTACGCTCTCGAAATCGCGTCTCTTGCACGCGAGTCTGTTGACTTGCGTGGTTCGCTTTGTCAAGCAAAAGCACAAAAAGATATACGAGTGGATGCCACCATGCGAAGCCTTCTTAACAAAAAGTACGAGGACTTTCTTACTGGGTTGCCGTCTCATTTCAGTCTGGGAAGTAGCGCAGGACTCAACTCCACAGCAGCTCCCATGGCAGCGATACCAATACACCGATGGATGCTGCATCAACAGATTTGGAGCCTGTTCCTGAGACTTCATCGAGCCGGCTTTTCGACTCGGGAAGGTCGAGCAGCCTGTCAGTTATTGGCCCAGAATATCATTAATACCCAAGGGCAAATCCAAGCACGCTGCACTGTTTGTGGTTCTCTATATACGAACAAGCATCAGCTGTTCAATGCTGCTGTTCTGCTGCTCCTTGATATGCTGTTTACATCTACTGTTCCGGATACAGATCATCCAAGTGCTCAATTGAGTCGATTAATGACAAGAAACAAGATCCAGGAAGCCATTGAGCTATTAAAGACGCAAGAAGATGCCCCAGAGATCCCGCTGCCGGTATCGTCGCGAGAGCCTCAATCGAAGCGAGGCAAAGCGTCCGCCCAGAGGAGCTTGCTTGTTCTCAACGCCTTGATGAACCTGGAGGAGTCCCTGACCAATGAAAAAAACAACGGAGCAAGCCCAACACAGAGCCACCTCAGCGAACGTGGAGCGGACGCCGACATAAGTGCAAGGAAAACAGTTCTGCCAAAGGTGAGGGATGTCTTGAATAATCTCTCAGAAACGACCAAAGAAAACGCAGCTGCAACCTCAGCCCCTACAAGCCCAAATCTGTTTGCGGCTTCAGGCTTCTCCACAGCTTTACCACCAAATCTTTCAAATGGATTTCAAGAGCCCGACGTAATACCTGTAGTCTTCAACAGCGATCCAGACGGCGTCTTCTGGGAGTTCTTGAATTTTGATACTCCCCCATCTCCTGCCCAAATTTATGGCGAGACCAGTGGGCTTTAGCCGACTTGCGGACTGTCGACGACTCGTTGAGACTGATCAATGTATTCCCTGACATGGCCCATGTATCGACATATTTCACACAGTGTCTGGATTCATCATCGAACATACAGTCTTGTATTCCAAACACACAGGAGAGGATGGTTTTCATGTATTCAATTTGCAGCTTCTACCCCAACTCACGTGAGCAAGCTGCAGCAACGGTAATAATCCGGACCGTTACGCCACATGCTCTCCAATTTTAAAATTCTATCAGATAGTCTACTGTATACAAGATCTAAGGAGAGCTTCGTGCCATCAAAATCTAGTGATCTTTGGTGAGACGAAGACATTCAAGTAGCAACCCGCCCCATCTTTTATCAAGCATTGTCTTCTTCTTCTCGGCTGCTACCATTCATGACCTCCTCACCTTCCTTACTTTTGTCGAAGCGATGATCCCGAACGAAAAGAACAACAATGGATAATGCAGCTGCTGCAAAGCCTATACCAAACCACAGAGCCTCACGGTATCCTAGCATAATGTCGGTACTGTCTTTGTTGACTTGTGTCTTCACCGTGGAAGCGATACCAAGGCCGATAGCAATCGAGTATTGTACCACCGTCGAGATAAATGATCCAGCCACTCCTTGCTCCTCCGGCAAAACAGCGTTGGAAATCAGAATACCCGATGATGCGAACGAAAGGTCTAGCCTTTTTATAACAAGTAAGCAGGCCAGGAAGATGAAAGCCCAATAGTTGTCCAAATATTCAGCAAAGCTTATCAAAAGGTTGCCAATCGAGAACGAGAACATCGCAACCCCAAATATATACTGAGCCGGAACCTTCATGATGAAAAGACCGACGGATGCCGTAGCAAAGAACCCTCCAATAACCAGAGGGACCGTTTCGGCCACTGCAGAGAGTGGGCCTTCCATGCGGATTGTCAGGATGAAGACAGTCGCGTAGTAAAGGAAAATACCGAAAGACATCCAGCCAAAAGCCATGGCAGACCTAATCGGCACAAAGCCTTTGCGTGTCCAGAGCGAGTTGGGCAAGACTGGTGCTGAGACGTGTGATTGACTGTAGGTGAGAACGATGATCAAGACGATGCCGAAGATGAGTAGCGCGTATGCGTAGGGCTCCTCCCATCCGACCACGGGGGCTTGGCTCCACGCAAACGCAGAAGGAATCAGCCAGGGACACCAAGCAGAGTGCCAACATAGTCGAACTGCCAGAGACCAAGTCCAGGAATCGCCTTACCAATACGATGCGGAACCACGATCCAAGCCGCCACACTCATCACCAGAGATCCAATAGCCCAAAACCAGAACGCCCATTTCCAAGTGACTTTCTGTGGCAAAGGCAGCACCGATGACACCTCCAAAGATATACCCTGCCGGCGCACAAACCCCCAAAAATCAAACCCGATATTCTTGGGCCAGAAAGGCACGAAAGCCCTACCTAAAACCGCGAAGGGATTCGGCACCAAAGCCGCATTGCCTATGCCCATGAATCCTCTTGCGATATCGAAATGGATGGCGTCATCTGCGAAACCCGTGACAAGAGACCATATTGCCATCAAGATCCATCCGGCCATGAAGACGTATTTGTGACTGAAACAATCGCCGAGTCGGCCCGTCACTAGGACGAAAACACCGCCGCCTAGAGCATAGGAGCTCATGAACCAGGAGAGCTGGGCGTTTTGTGTGGTGCCGAGAGTGTGGCCGATCTGTTCGACGGAGAACGCTGTGTTGCCTAGGGCGCCGATTGAGAAGAGCTGGAAAGCACCGATGATGAGGATGAAGAGAGCTTCTTGGAAGGAGGGAGGGGTGGGTGGCGTGCATGAGGTGCTGGTGCCGTCGGATTCGGTGCCGGGGGTAGTGGATTGGGCGGAAGGTCCTTGGTCTCTGATGGGAATTTCGTCCTCTGAGGTTGGAGAATTGCTGGGAGAAGACATGACTGACATTGCAACAGTAGAGTGATTGGATTAGAGTACAGAGAATACGTGAGAGTTGCTGCTGGGGTTTTTGGAAAGATTGGCAACCAATTTCTGAAAAGCGTACAGTGACAAGAGACAGTAATTGCGAAGGTAGTAAAACGCTTTGTACTCACTCTCTGTTCTCCTAAAGGATTTCAGATGCCAGGTTTGTCATGTTAGCCAAGGTATCCATCTGCCGTCCGTCCCTGAGAACTTCGCGAAACTCCGCGGACTTTCGACCCCTTGCCAAGACTCCGAGTTGCCTGCATCCTCATCAGCAGCGGCCACTATTGTGCCGAGATTGAGAGACGCGACAGGGGCATTTACAGAGGAACGATTGTCTGGCGTTTGGGATTTTATGGGAATGCGTGTCGTAGCCTGCGTGATATTTGCTTCGGTGAGTGATACAATCCTTGACATTTAATTTGTACTGAGGGAGCTTTCACTACTTTGACATACTCTGGAATTTATATACCATCACACGCGGGCCAGCCTCACAAGTCCTTGTACGTCAGCCCTGTGGCTTTGAGTAGAGCTTCTTTCAGATATTCCTGCCTAGGGCCGCCGCTGCTTTCTGTATTCCAGATGCAAGTCATCAACGTGGGCTATTTTTGCTACTCAGCGTGAGCTTATGAGTATGTAGCACATTGGCAATTGATAGATCCGGTATCTCACGGTTTTATTAGCGAGTTTATACGTGAGTATAGGCGTTTGACATGTTCCTGTTTCCGTACATAGGTCTTCGCCCGAACTCAAGTGATGAATCTCCACTGATATTACATATTATACAAGGGTCCGAGTCCATGTTCATAGCTGTTTTCGTCGTGACATTTTGGAAACACCATCTTCAGAGTGAAGAAAGTGTTTGCAAGCCCCGCACAGAGCGTAATTACGACAAGACTGCATGATCAACCAGCAAACAATTGAGTTTGAAACGGTGTGCGGTTCCCAGCGTACGTTGTCGAAATAGCATTGAAAGCCGGAGAGTTTAACGAGTTGCCAGGTTGGATGGCTCCTGATGACAATACGCCCCAAGGATTTATTAGACGAAGAAGCCAAAAGCAAGGGTCTGGCAACACGTACCCAAGGGTAGACAGAACTCCATACCAAAAGACTATATTCTTTGATTCCTCCATGTGCAAAGATACCCAAGTGAGTGGTCATTGCCAAAAAAAAAAAAAAGAGCATCCACCAAGCAGCAAAGCTCCAAATCAAAAGCCCAGAGAGTGTACCCACGATATCCAACACCTTACCGGCGCTGGCTGTCATGAACGTACCCCGGTTGTAAGACGCAAAAAGCAGCTAAAGAGCAGCCGAAGCCTAACCGAGAGGACCCAATTTGCAGTGTTGGCATTTCCCCATCAAGCAGGTGTTTAAAGTTGAGACGCGTGTCGCGACATGAGAAACAGGGGCTTGTAGGCAAGAGAGTTCGGAGATTCACTTACCGAACGTCACATGATTCATCCATAGCTGACTTTTGTTCGGAAATCCACCGTTCAGGAGACGTGCCACATACACGCCACACAGAATGACGGCGTCCGCAAGGCCCAATCCCAGACGCACGTAACCGGTGATGATCATGGGGACCTGAAGTCTCGCCGAGAGTTTCCCATATACGCTCACAGTACCGCAAGCCGAGGTAGCAGGAAGGGGCGCAAATGCCGGCAGGAGAACGATTGGAGGAACATTTTCAATGCCCGGCGGAGTGCGGCGAAAGTACGTATATGGTGCGCCAATCGAGACAGAAAAAAAGCCAAGAAGACGTTGATCCGACTAAGGACGTATGCTACCATCCCCCTAGACGGCCCCCAAGCTTTGGCGCAGACGAAGGCTACCATGCTGACGATAGTGCCGAGGATGATTAACGGACTGGCGAGGAGACATAGGGACATTATGTCCGTAATATGCTCCCTATGAACGCTTTTTGGGGACAGGATGATTTGAGGATGTATAGTAGGCCGAAGACGGCGAAGAGCATAATCCTGAGAAGCCATACCACGGTGGCAATGATTTCCAAGCCTCGAAATTGCCCATGCAGCTGAAAGAGAAGTGTCGCTAGAATCCCAGTACTCTGGGGAACCACAAATGCTATTGTTGGCTAGCCCTCAAGCATCTTTTTCCAGTTGGTTTGACGGTCATGCTCGACACGTCCATTGGCAGCTTCCATACCTTGTGGCAAAGGAGACGACCAAACTGGTATGGAGAGGTCGAAATGCTCGGGCGGAAGCAGCCAGGGAGTCTGCCATCTGGAGATGCCATCAAGAAGGACTTCATCTCCGCTCCCACCAATCAAGGGAATCGCTGGCAACGATGTGAGGAATCACTGGAACCCGAGCGGTGTCCCCTGCCGCCGGGCTAGCCACTAGCAGGCAAAAGATCAGACCTAGGAGGTATCGAAATACCCGCCCTACAACGAATACTGTACATGGGAGATATTTGATAAGATAACGTACTCTCGGTACTGTCAGCGCCGCGGTTCTTTCCGTTCTTTCCGCAAGCTACGGCGACTGGTAACTTTGACATGTCTTGGCAGTCGCGTTTGTCGAACGCGCTCTCAATCGAGTCTTCACATTGCACCTGCCGTTAAAATATTCAATTGAGTGCGTACATTTGGACAACAAAGGCCATTGCGATTCTACGAACGATTGGTATACCTCAAAACATTTAGAACACCACACACTTCATTATGCTAAACGTTGCCAGATTAGATTCGACCTACCAGGGTCGCACCTCGATACCACAGCCTCTGTGGACCGTGGCTTCTTGGCTTCAGGAGCGCAGGAATCGCTTTCCGACTGCTGCTCGCAAGGCTGAGAATGAGGAATGCCTGAAAACTGAGGCGCGAGAGCAAAAGCAGGACTCGAAATTACAAAGGTCGCTACAAAAAAAATAAGACGTTGGAGCAGCCAGGCGACTAGGCGCTTTGGAAAAGTGAAGCAAGAGGCTGCAGCAGAAGTCGAACCCAGGGCTCCAAAGTTGATTCGACAAATTGGGGAGGCAAGGCGCCAAGTGATTGCACTCTCGCCGACCATGCGCCGAAAAGAAGCGAAACAGGCGGAGGAATCATGGGAGGAGGGTATTGACCCAAAGCTCGAGGAGACAATGAATCTCCCAACATCTCGGAGCGGTACCCCGACGCATCAGCCCCCTCGAGCAGTCTCAAAAACATCGAAGGACCAGAAGCCAATTGCAACAGCATCAATACCCAAGAAGCCGAAGACTCCGAGATCTAGAAAATGTAGGATTCCACACGCCTGTAACACTCGACCGAGCTAACACGGAGAAGCCGATCAAAAGCCTGATCCGACCCGTCAAAAGAAGATAAGCCTTTTCACACGGCGCCACAAGTTCATCACGGAACAGTCGTTCGGCACCTATACTACTACACAGCGCCGAGCATTCGAGCGAGACGTTTACGACTTTGCTCGCGCCTTGGGCTTTTCCAAAGCTCGCGCCAAGGCATCGATGTTGGTAGCAAGAGCTTTCTGCGGGGAGGAAAATTATGATACCGATGATACCAGACTTGATGACGATGAGAGGGACGACTCTTCTGACGTCTTGGTCTCCCTTCCTTTATCCACGGGCATGGAAACAACGCATTCGAGTTTCTCAAGGGGCTTTTCAGCCACCAGTCCTTCGATCCCATGGAGTAATAATCCTCCGAGGACTGGTCTAGAAGTTCTACCATCAATAGAAGTGCGAGAAACACCTCGGAGTGAAGGGGGAAAGAGTAAAAGGGCTCGGAAGGCCGGGGAAGATCCCTCTGCCGGGCCTGGGGGAAAGAGGAGGAAGATCGACAGCGATCTCTGTACGAAGGACTATGAGTATGAGAATGGTGATGCAGACGCAGGAACAAGGGGCCCACATTCTCCGGCCTTACAGAAGCCCGAGTCGAACGGACGACAAGAAGCAGCGGCAAACGAGCGCTCCCAACACGAATTCAATAGCAAGGAACCTGCAGCGTCTGGAGTCCTTGAACGTCAGAGTACGAACGGTACTGGTGGTGGACCTGGCGCGATTAATGGGGAGCAAGCCAAGAACGATCAACCAGAGAAGGAGGGTCAGCAAAACAGCCAGGAGACTTCCAAGGGAGATAAGGCAAACGGGAAAAAGCAGCAGTCAAACCCAATTATGCCTCCTAAAAACCACAACAGTGGCAAGAAGAAAAGGAAAAGCCAACATAGCGAACCTAAGGGACAGTCTGCCCCTGCTACTGCGGGAGAAAACGATACATCGACGGACGCTTTGAACGGCATCGATGATCGAGGTGCATTGGATACGTCACCGAAGCCACACCGTCAACACGCACACTCAAAGGGCGTTGACATAAATGGAACTGCTGAGCTTCATCAAGCAGAGGAGCAATCTGACTTACCAAAGTCCGAGCCGCAAGAGGGGAAGGAGCGGGACGATGCTAAGCCATTGCTTGACGAAGAGGAAAGCGCATTGCGTGAGACTAAGAAGGGGAAGTTCGACCAACTCCTGGAAAACCTGCAGGTACTAGAGGCAAAGAAAAAGACGAAGAAGGAAAGAAGTCATGGTGTCAATAAAAACGAGCTGCGAAATTCTCAACAGAAGAAAACAACAGAAGGAGCCGACAAGCAGAAGGGAGATGATAGCTTTGAAGTGCGGGCGCAGGAATTGTTGCATGCCCAAAATGCGGCAAGACGGGCGCGAGAGGAAAAGGGGAAGACTCAGGATGCCGTCGATGTTGGCAAGGACCAGCCAGCAGAGTCCAAAAAGGTGGAGACGGCACTCCAGCGTAAAGAAAAGAAGATGACGAAAAGGGAGAAGAAAAAGAAGAGGCAATCCGAGGGCGCGTCCACGACCGCAATAGGTTTAGCAACGGGTTTTCAAAGTCCGATGATTCAGTCAGCATGACCGCTACTGATGAGGGAGTCTCTCTGCAAGAAACGATCTCCCGAGGCTCACTTGTGCACTCAGAGGCCGTTGCAGCAGAGCAGGAAACAGCCTATGAGCTGAATGAAGCTCTGTCTTCACTGTCAGACCCCAAACGCCCCAACGAGGAAGTGGTCCATGAGCGTCCATCTACGCCGATCAAACAACACGCATCCAGTGCTGCATCCAGCCCATTATCAAGCTTACCTTCAAGTCCTCCCTGGCCAACACCAAGCCGTAACACGATCAAAGAAGAAGGGGAAGAGAAGCCAAAGCCAAAGAGACGCCAGGATGGATCTAAGTCTACTGCCTCGGGCCTGACACCAACCAAGATTCCGAAATCCTCCGGCAAGGTGTCGCCCTACTTCACGGCACCACCAAAGCCTCCACGCGAACCAATATCTTGTATTCCCTTCCCGCCTCTTTCGTCCACTTCCTTTGGTCTCATCCAAGAATCCCTGCAATCGAACCCCTTCCATCTCCTTATCGCCGTCATCTTCCTTAACAAAACCCGTGGAGCAGTCGCAATACCGGTATTCTACGACTTTATTACCCGCTTCCCCGATCCCTCCTCACTCGCCGGCGCGGATCTCGCGGAAGTTGTCGGCTTCTTTCAAAACCTAGGATTGCAGAACCAGCGCGCCAAGAAATGTATTGGGCTTGCAAAAGCGTGGCTGGAACATCCACCCATGAAAGGCAAAAGATGGCGGCGGTTGCATTATCCGAGCCCCGGAGACGGCAAGGATATCAAGAGCAGTGAAGTGCCCATTGCTGATGAGGACCCGAGGGTGGCATGGGAGGTGGGGCATCTACCAGGTATTGGAGCATACGGCATCGACTCGTGGCGGATATTCTGCAGAGATGATCTCCGTGGATTGGGGACAGCTGCATTACCTGAGCTCCCTGTCGAGGAAGGATTAAGAGAAAGCATGGAAGAAAAAGAATTGAAGCTCGAATGGACGCGAGTCCTGCCTTTGGATAAAGAGCTCCGAGCCTATCTCCGGTGGCGATGGTTGCGACTGGGATGGGACTGGGACATCAAGACTGGTGATCGAAGGCAAGCAGATGAGAAGGTTATGAAGGAAGCAGAAGGTGGAGGCATTATATACGAGGGGAATAAAGGTTGGATTCTAGAGGATGATGGAAAAGGACCGAAAGAGGAGGAGATCAGAAGTGTGGGTGGACTTTGTGGAATGGAGCATGGAGATGGGGATCAGAGTTTGGAGCAGCGGGATTGAAGAGCCGAAAATATCGTTGAATATACTCATGATTTCAATCGGGCCGGATATGTTGTACCTCTCCTGATAACCTTGCCGCACTGTTAACGTAATGGGTTGTTCGAAGCATGAAGTGACAGCTGGACTTGAAGTGTTCAGCATGTTGGAATCTCTGGCCCGCAAAGGCTTGCGGCGATTGCAATACCCCTATCCATTCTGTTCCCCGTTTGGTTCTCCCGGACATACCGTCAACCTTGTCAACCCTGGCCACATCAGAGATATTCTTCATCGATCTCGGGTCATGACGGATCAGATGTATGTAAACAACTACTTTCCTTACCCCGAAAACAGATTCCGCCTTTTTGAGGAAATGTCCAGTGTTTCCACGGATCGGATAAAACGGATTTTTCCTGTATCAAGCACGGCTATGGTTTAGCAAGATCTACTACGGGACCCACGAGAATGGAAGGCCAGACCCGAAGCGGGATGCTTCTTTCTCCAAACGAGCCTACCGTGACGGCTTTAGATTTGACGTTATATGTATTTGGGAAGGTAACGATGCACATTGTGTCTTGCAGTGGATGGAGCCCATCGGAGCGTCTGGGTATTTGTTGCTATAGAGAGTGTGTGTGTATTGGATGTGCTCCCTCTTTGGAGAAGTTCGTGCTGCCCTTATTGATGGTGGTAAGGGAGACTATGATACTGAGGTGTTTGGAAGTCGATTGGAAGAGGGGGAGCGGGATGTTCGGTACCTCGATATGGGATGCCGATGTGACGGTTGTAGGTTTGTCGCTGCTTTGAGTGTGAAGTTAATTAAGGGAAGCATGGCCGAGATATATTTTTTTGTCTCAGGTTTATTAGACCATCGGACACAACCTTCTAGGTAAAGGTTGCTATATATAGTAGCGGCCCGCCTAGGGCCTCCCCTAGGGTCCTCGCCTATAATACGCCTAGAATATTGCGACCGTAGCTTCGAATACTACGATTTCTAGAAGCCAGTTTATATAACGTCCCTGTATATCAGAGGGCGTTACGCTCGAGCCTAGCTATAGCCGTAGATATAGTCCGAGCTATTAAATAGTAAGGGAATTCTAGTATAGGTTATCGTAACTAATCCTATATACCTATAGAGGTATAGTTATAATATTACGAGATAAATTTATTATAAAGTAATTAAATAGAAAATAATAGAAACGTATTTAATAATTATATTAATAACTAATAAGAAAAACTATCTATAGAAATAATAAACGATATATATAATAAAAATAGCTATAAAAGCTAATAGATAATCGTCTATTAAAAGTTTTATTAAAAAAAATAGTTATAGCGGCTTTAGACGGCTATAGATAATTAGGTTCGCTTATCTAACTAATTTTTTTAAAAAATCTCTATAGAATTATAGATATAATACGGTTCCTTCTATAGTATTTTTTTAAATCTTTTTAAAATTTTCTAGACGTATTTAAAATATTTCTTTAGTTTCTAAGTATTTTCTTTATTAGGAAACCCTTTCTATTTTATTAAAAATTCGTCTATCTCTTTTTTTTTATCTAAAATTTTCTCGATTTCGTATTTTTTATATTTATAATAGTATTAGTTTTTTACTAATAGAACGTTTTCCGGTATTTTTTTTAATAAACCTATATAGAATTTAGGGAAGATTTCTATTATCGGAAGTTTTAGATATATTATTATTTTTCTAATATTATAAACTTCGAATATTTCTATATATAGTTTATCTAGCTTCCTATCTATTAAATTTTTTATCGAAAGTAATATTTTATTTCTTTTTTTAATATTATAGTATTTCTTTAATTTATCTAGTTTTTATTTAATTTTTTCTTTTACTATCTAAATCTTTGCCTTTATTTTATTCTAGTTATTTTTTATTTTATTAATAAAGCTTTATACTGCCGGGTTTTTTATATCCGAATAAATTTTTCTCCGGATAATTTTATTATAAAGTAATTTATCTAGCGTTATCTAGATATTTTCGTTATATAATAAATTAATTACTATATATATTATCGGGAAAAATTAAATCTAGTTTTCCCTTTCGTCTAAATAATAGATTCTAAAGTAAATTTTTAGTATTTAATTTATTTTTTCTATTTATCCGTCCGTTTATAGATAAAACGATATTAATATAGTCTATTCCGTTCTTACTATTTATATTAATCCTTTTATAAAATTTAAGATAAATAATTTATCTCTATCTAAAATAATTTTTTCTATAATTCTATTTTTATAAAATACCGTTCGTAATAATAGAAAAGTAAACTATTCCGCTATTATTATTATTTTATATAATATAAATCTTATATATTTTATAAATCTATTAATAATTATTATTATAATAATATATAATATTTATATATATAAATTAACTAATTCCAAAATTTCTATAACGAAATTTAATATAATTTATTAATAAAATATATTTAGTAATTATATTAGCTAGAGTTTATCTACTAGTTTCTAACGACTTTTTTTTACTATTATATATTCCGGATTGTTTTTAATAAATTCTTTAATATAATTTTTAAATACTAATAGATTAATTTTCTTTTAAATTCTTTTTAGTATTTTTATAATCTTTTAATATCTAGCTATCCTAGAGTTATATATTTATTAAATTATTTTATTTATCTTTTCCGAAGCTTCGGCCTTTTTAAAGATATTTTCTATTCTTTTTAAAAGAGATCTGGACGTTTTTTTTATAGCTTTATAATCTACTTTTCTATTTAAAATATCCGCGACTATATTATTAATACCTTTAATATATTTTATTTCGAATTTATAGTAAATTATTTTTTCTACCTACTTTTTTTATTATTAATTAAATTTTTTATCGATTAATAAAGTTAAAAGATCTTTATAATCGGTATATACTACTACTTTTTTATTAGTTCTATTCGTATATATTTTCTAGTATACGAGGTTTATAATAATTGCTAATATTTTTTTATCTATTATTATATAGTTAATCTCTACTAGTATTAACTTTCTAGAATAATATCTAAATATTTTTTCTTTTTAGAAAATATACGATTCTATTACTCTATCTAAAATATTTATATAGAAAATAATCTATTTATTAGAATAGAAAATTATTAAAACCTTTTTAGACGCGAAACTTTATTTAAATTTTTTAAACGCTTCGCTCTAGATACGTATCTACTAAAAGGGTATATTATTTCGAAACAAATATATAAATAGGACCGTTTTTTTAATATATTCTTCTATTATATTTTAATTAAATTCTATAAATTCTAAAAAGTTTTATAATATCGGCTATTCGCGTATTATTTATGATTTATTTATTTCTATAGTAATATTTCTAGGCCTAATTATATATTCGAAGAATATAACCTCGTATTTATAGAATTCTAACTTTTTTTTTTAATTTTAAAATTATATTTTCGGAATCTTTATAATATTTTATAAATATATTATATATATTTTTTTTTCGTTTTAGAAAATATTAGTATATTATCTATATATATTATAATAAAGATAATAATTTAATTATATAATATTTTATTAACTGTATATTATAAAATTACCGATATATTTATTAATTTAAAAAATATAATTAAATATTCGAATAGTCCGTATTTTATTCTAAATATAGTTTTTTATTTATTTCCGGCTTTAATTTATAGAAAATTAAACGTATTTCTTAGATTAAATTTTATAAAAAATTTAGCTTTTCTAATCCTATTTTTTAGGTCGGTTAAAAGCGGAAATAGATATTTATCTTTTTATATTATTATATTAAGTCTTCTAAAATCGATATAAAATCGGAAGTTACTATTTTTTTTTAGAAATAAATATAATCGGTTATTTTATCTTTAATTTAGAATATTATATATATTTTTTTATAAAATTATAATTATTATATTATTTTAATTCTTTTAATTAATTATTATTTAATCTATAAATTAGTCTAATCTTTAGTTTTTCCGGGTCTATTATAATAATTTTATAGTTTTTCTAGATATAAGCCGATAAAGGTAGTTTTTTTTCCGATTTTTTTAATATATTCTAGAATTTTTTAAAAAATTATAGAATTTTATTTATAATAGCTAATTCCTTTTTAATCTACTATTTCTAAATAAAAGTATTATATATTTTCTATATTTCGGCTAGTCTTTTAGATATATTAAAAAAGTAGATTCCTATTTTTAATTATATCGTTTTTTAAATAATTTCTAGATTTTATAATATAAACTATAGAATATCTAAATATATATCGCTTTATATTTTTATAATATTAAAAATAATCTTTTTCTTATATTTATTATTTCGTATCTATAGGGATTTAGTTTAATATTTAATTCTAACGAATTTTATTTTATTAATAATTCCTATAAAATAAAGTTCCGTTTTTCTAGTTAAAGGAATATTAAACTTTTTTATATATTCTTCTAATATAATATTCCGAGTAGTTTTTAAATCGACTAAAATCTCTATAGGTCGTCTAAATAATATTAGTTAAATAAAAATCCGATTTTTATCTATTTTCCGAAATTATTAAAATATAATATTTCTATATATTAGAAGGTATTACGTTCGAGCCTAGCTATAGCCGTAGATATAATTCGAGCTACTATATCAGCGAATTCTAAAATGGATTTTCAGATTAGACCGGCTAACAGCTATTTCAATCCAAATAATCCAAAAATCTAAATAATCTAAAAATCTAAAAAGTAGATTTTCGATAGATTAAAGTTCTAATAGTATCTATAGTACGAATATCTGTTTAGTAAATAATCTAAAATAGGATCTATAAATAAGCTAAAAATAAATCTATATAATTTAATTCGAAAATAAAGTTTAGCGGCCGCCGCTAAAAGCGGAAATAACGAAAGTCGAATATCTATTTAATAAACCACGCTAGACCTAATCTAGTTAGATTCTAGTAAGGAAACCTAATATTTTCGATCTAGATAAAGCTAGTCTAGCGTTATATATAGGCGTATATAGGCCTACTAACTACTAATAAAGATTTAAACGAGTTTAAAATCGAATCTCTAAATCTTCTTAGCCGTCTTAGCCGTTTAGCCGTTTTAGCCGTCTTAGCCGCGTAGCTACGCAGCTTCGGGTATACCCGAAATCGGCTAATAAGCCGCTTATAAGCCGCTTTCAGCCGTACCGGCTAAGAACCGGCTAAGACGGCTAAAACGGCTAAAATCGACTTTAAATCGGTTTTGAGAAATGTTGATATAAATAGTAAAGGAATTTTAGTATAAATTATTATAACTAATTCTATATATCTATAGAACCGCGGTTATAATATTATAAAATATTTTTATTATAAAATAATTAGATAGAAAATAGTAGAAACGTATTTAATAATTATATTAATAACTAATAAAGGAAACTATATATAAAAATAATAAGCGATATATATAACCAAGTAACTATAAAAGCCGATAGATAGCCGTCTATTAAAAATTCTATATTACGTCTACGATTCTATAGAGGTTCCTTGGAAGATTAGTTAGACAAGCGAGCCTAATTATCTATAGCCGCCTATAGCCGCTATAGCCGTCCCTTCTAAAGAAACTTTTAGTAGACGGCTATCTGTCGGTTTTTATAGCTATTTTTATTATATATATCGTTTATTATTCCTATAGATAGTTTCTTTCGTTAATCGTTAATATAATTATTAAATATATCTCTACTATTTTTTTTTTAATTTCTTTATAATAAAGATACTTTATAATATCGTAACCGTACTTCCGCGGCGATATAGAATTAGTTATAATAATTTATATTAGGATTCTTTTACTATTTAGTAGCTCGAACTACGTTTATAGCTATAGCTAGGTTTAAACGTAATACCCTTTAATATATAGGGACGTTATACTTTAACGACTTCGGAAAATAGATAAAAATCGGATTTTTATCTAACTAATATTATTTAGACGACTTATAGAAACTTTAGTTAATCTAGAAACTACTTAGAATATTATATTAAAAGAATACGCGAGAAAGTTTAGTATTTCTTTAATTAGAAAAATAGAACTTTACCTTATAGAAACTATTAATAAAATAGGATATATTAGAATTAAATATTAGACTAAACCTCTATAGATATAAAATAATAGATATAAAGAAACGATTATTTTCGATATTATAAAAATATAAAGAAATATCTATCTAGATATTCTATAGCTTATATTATAAAATCTAGAGATTATTTAGAAAACGATATAGATAAAAATAGAAAACTATTTTCTTAGTATATTTAAAAGGATAGCCGAGATATAGAAGGTATATAATATTACGTCCACGATTCCACAAAAGTTCCCTGGAAGATTAGTTAGGCAAGCAAGTTTAATTATCTATAGCCGCCTATAGCCGCTATAGCCGTCCTTCTAAATAGGACTTTTAGTAAATAGCTACCTATTAGCTTTTACGGCTATTTTTACTATATATATCGCTTATTATTTCTATAGATAGTTTTTTTTATTAATCGTTAATATAATTATTAAATACGTTTTTACTATTCCCTTTTTAATTATTTTATAACGAAGATACCTTATAATATTATAACTATATTTCTACGGGTATATAAAATTAGTTATAATAATCTATACTAGAATTCCTTTACTATTTAATAGCTCGGACTATATCTACGGCTATAGTTAGACTTAAGTATAACGCCTTCTAATATATAGAGACGTTATATTTTAATAATTTACTATATTAGTCTTATTATCTTAACCTATAGATCGAAGTAATACTATTAAAGTAGTAATACTAAATATCTATAAAGGAGATAAAGGATTTTTAAAGCTATAGGTTATTTAGATAAATATCTACTTCGTATTATATATAAACCAGTTTTTAAATAAAGTAGTTAAGGTCTTATTTATAATATTATATCTAGGAAGGGCTGCTTTTAATTAGATATAGCCTCGAGTAGAAAATTATCTCGATAACCTAGAAAGATAGAGAGAAGATAAAATATTATAGATTTTCTATACCTTCGGTAATCTTATTACGGCTATAAAAAAGGCCTTCGGAGATAATAATAAAGATAGAGTAATAGAAAGGAAACTAATAGTTCTAAAATAATAAAAGTCGGTAGCTACCTACGCTATTTAATTTAAAACGTTAGTTTATAAAATAGACTAGAAAGATTTAGCTTTAAAAGCTTATTTCTATAAAGGATTCTAGATAAAAGTTAAAGAAACTATAGTAGTAATTAAAAAATTAGATTTATTAATAGATTTTATTAAACTTATAATAAAAATCGATATTAGGTAGTATAAAATATATTTAAATAAGCAGGTATTTAGTAAAATAGGACCCGCTAAAAAAAAGCCTAGAGGAAACCTAATAGAGCTCGATACTACTAAAACTAAAGGATCGAGAATTAAAGCTTATTACTTATATAGAAAAATAGGATACTTTAAAAGGAATTATCTAACTAAGGAGGTAACTAAAATAATTAAATACTTTTTTAAAATAATAGAAGAATTATCCTATAAATATATAGTAAAAAGCTAGTTAGCCTACTATAATAATACTTGCCTTATCTAACTATTAGATAAGGTAGGAATAGAATATTTCTCTAAAAAACTAAAAAAAATATAAGAAATAAAACTAATAATCGACTTTAAATTATACGAAACCGAAAAACCCCTTATAGTAGCGCTTAAAATTAAAATCGGAAGTTAATAAATAATAGCTTTCGTAAATAAAGAGGAGTATAATAAGATTATAAAAGGATTTTATAATAAGGTTAAGGAATATTTCTATAGGCGAATAATAAAAAATAATAGAATTTTTAATATCGAAGTTAAAATAAAAAATAGATTAATTAGAACAACTAATTTTACTATTATTAAAAGTTAAAAAAGCTACGTTATCCTAGAAAATAAATAGAAAGAATTAATTTTAGGAAGACTAATAGAAAAAAGTATAATAAATAAGAAAATAGAACTCTAAATAATATACTTTCTAGTCTATAAAAACCTTTTAAATAAAGAAATAGATATCGCTCTAGTAATAAATTACGACGATATTAAAAAATTAGATAAAAGTTTTAAAAAAGGAAAAAAGGCTTTAAAATACGAAGGTATAGAAAGAATATTATTATCTACTTTAATAACTTACTAAAAAATATAATAAAAGTAGAGAAATAATTTAATAGCTTTAGATAAACTATATTAGAAAAATATACTAGAGTATAGTTAAAACTATAGATAAAATCGAATACTACGAACTTAACTAAATAGATTAGGATAAAAAAATACTAGACCCGGTACTTAGTATATAACCTAGAGATAAAAAGTTCGATTAGTATCCGTCTTCGTTATTTTAGGACGAAATAGTTACTAAAAAATAAGATTTAATAGAACTATCGGAAAAACCGAAAATAACTTATAATATAGATATATAAACTAACTATAGAAATAAAGACGAAGGAGCCTTTAACTAGACCTTCTTTAGATACCTACGCTTTCTATAGGTTAAGAGAAGTTAAAATCTCTTAAAAATTAATCTAAATTATCCGAACTAAAACTAGATATTAATTTAATAGAAACCTCTTATATAGCTAGCGTAAAACTAATAGAGGAGCGAAATATAACCGGATTATTAAATTTATTAAACCGAAATAATACGCGTTACTTCTAAATAATAAAATTACTTTTATATTTATCTAAAGCGCGATAATAGGTAATAAAACGCTTTTATTTACTAAAAAGCCGACGAAGATCCGACTTCTAAACTAAACGCTTATTATAAATTTCTTTTTCGGAATTAAAGAAGGATTCGATATAACGACAAGCTTCGGAATATTTATTAAAAATACTAGCGATATTAGAATAGAGTTTATTTTTTTTTATCTTTAAAATACTTCCCTATAAAAGTTAGCGAAATAAAAGAAATAAAGGATTAATATATAGATAGTATTAGATATTAGGAAATTATATAATTTCTAAACTCGAGTATATTTACTATAAATATTACTACTAACCTCGACCTTATATTCTTTTAAAGGATTACGGGTATATAAAAAATAAAAAAAAGGTATTATAATCCTTCTAGATTAAATACGGCGAAAGGATTTTAATCGGTTTTCTTTTCGAAAATATATAATAGAGATATTAATAGAAGAAAAAAGGAAAGAAAAATTAGAAAATACCTTTTTATACCCTGTAGACGGATTATAAGCTAGGTAGGAAGCGATATAAAGGGGGCTGTATTACGTCTATAACTCTATAGAAGTTCCTTAGAAAATTAATTAGGCAAGCGAGCCTAATTATCTATAGCCGCCTATAGCCGCTATAGCCGTTCTTCTAGATAGGACTTTTAGTAGACGGCTACCTATCGGCCTTTATAGCTATTTTTACTATATATATTATTTATTATTCCTATAAATAGTTTCTCTCGTTAGTCGTTAATATAATTATTAAATACGTCTCTACTATTCTCTTTTTAATTATTTTATAATAAAGATACCTCGTAATATCGTAATCGTACCTCTATAGGTATATAGAATTTATTACGATAACCTATACTAGGATTCCTTTACTATTTAATAGCTCGGACTACGTCTACGGCTATAGCTAGGTTTAAATATAACGCCCTCTGATATACAGGGATATTATATATAATATTTTTATTCGGAAATAGTAGACTAAAGAAAAATTAACTACTATAGATAAAATTCTATAATTTTTTAAAAAATTCTAGGACGTATTAAAGGAACCGGAAAAAAGGTTACCTTTACCGATTTATATTTAGAAAGACTATAAAATTATTATAATAAAGCTAGAAAAATTAAAAGTTAGGCTAATCTATAGATTAAATAATAAATAATTAAAAGTATTAAGATAATATATTAATTATAATTTTAAAAGAAGATATATACGGTATTTTAAATTAAAAATAGAATAACCGATTATATTCGTCCCGAAAAAAAATAATAATTTTCGATTTTATATCGATTTTAGAAAATTTAACGTAGTAATATAGAAAGATAAATATCTATTCCCGCTTCTAGTAGATTTAAAAAATAGAATCGGAAAGGCTAAATTTTTTATAAAATTTAATCTATAGAACGTATTTAACCTACTATAGATTAAAAATAGAGATAAATAGAAAACTACGTTTAAAACTAAATATAGACTTTTCGAATATTTAGTTATACCTTTTAAATTAATAAATATACCGGCGATCCTATAACGCGCAGTTAATAAAGTATTATATAACTATTTTAATATCTTTATTATAGTCTATATAGATAATATACTAATCTTTTTAGAAATAAAAAAAGAATATATATAGTATATTTACTAAATATTATAAAGATTTAGAAAATATAATTTTAGAATTAAAGAAAAAAAATCAGAGTTCTATAAATAAAAAATTACGTTCCTCGAATATATAATAAAACTAAGAAGTATTACTATAAAGGTAAATAAATTATAGATAATACGGGAATAGCTAGTACTAAAAAATAAAAAAAATATTTAAAATTTTTTAGGATTTATAAGGTTTTATTAGAATATAATAGAAGATTATATAAAGAAAACTATTCCGTTTACCGATTTATTTCGAAATAATATACCTTTCTAATAGATATATACCTAAAACGAAGCGTTTAAAAAACTTAAATAGAATTTTATATCTAAAGAAATCTTAGTAATTTTTAATCTAAAAAAATAAATTATCTTCTATATAGATACTTCGGACCGGATAATAGAATTATATATTTTCTAAAAAGGAAAACTATTTAGATATTATTTAAAGAAATTAATTCTAGTAGAAGTTAATTATATAATAATAGATAAAAAAATACTAGTAATTATAGTAAGTTTCGTATACTAGAAAATTTATATAAACGGAACTAATTATAAAGTAGTAGTATATATAGACTATAAAAACCTACTATTACTATTAATAGATAAAGAATTAAATTAATAATAAATAAAATAGATAGAAAAAATAACCTACTATAATTTCGAAATTAAATATATTAAAGGTACCGATAATATAGTTATAGATATTTTAAATCGAAAAATAGATTATAAAGCCGCCGAAAAGATATCTAGGCCTTTATTAAAAAAAGTTAGAGATATCTTCAAAAAAGTAGAAGTTTCGGAAGAGATTAACGATATAATTAAATAAATATATAATCTAAGGACGGCTAGATACTAGAGTATTACTAAAATACTAAAAAGAATTTAAAAAAAAACTAATATACTAATATTTAAAAAATATATAAAAGAATTTATTCGGAATTATCTAGATTATATAATAATAAAAAAAAGCCGCTAGGAATCGGTAGAGAAATATTAGCCGACGTAAACGTTAGATATACTTTACTAATAGATTATATTAGACTTTATTATAGGATTACTAGAATTAGTCGACCTATATATATAAGTTTTATATAATATAATAGTAATAATTATTAATAGATTTATAAAGTACGTAAAATTCGTATTATATAAAATAACTATAATAGTAGAATAGTTAGCCTTCCTACTACTATAAATAGTATTCTACGAAAATAGAATCTTAGAAAAGATTATTTTAGATAGAGATAAATTATTTATCTTAAACTTTATAAAAGGTTTAATATAGATAGTAGATACGGAATAGATAATATTAATATCGTTCTACCTATAAATTAATAGATAAACGGAAAAAATAAATTAGATATTAGAAATTTATTTAAAGATTTACTATTTAGATAAAAGAAAAAACTAGGTCTAATTTCTTCCGATAGTCTAAATAGTAATTAATTTATTATATAATAAAGATATTCGAATAATATCTAACGAACTATTCTATAATAAAAGTATTTAAAAAGAAATATATTTAGATATAAAAAACCTAGTAGTATAATCTTTTATTAATAGAATAAAAAATAACTAGAATAAAATAAAAATAAAGATTTAAATAGTAAAGGAAAAGATTAAATAAAAACTAGATAAAATAAGAAAATACTATAAAATTAATAAAGGGGATAAAGTTTTATTTATAATAAAAAATTTAACGGATAGAAAACTTAATAAACTATATATAGAAGTATTTAAAATTTAGAATATTCGGGAAATAATAATATATTTAAAACTTCTAATAATAGGAATTTTCCCTAAATTCTATATTAGACTACTAAAAAAAGCGCTAGACTATATCCTATTAGTAAAATATTAGTACTATTAGAAACGAGAAGAATATAAAGTTAAGAAAATTTTAGATAAAAAAAAAAAAACTAACGAATTTCTAGTAAAATAGAAAGGGTTCTCTAATAAAGAAAATATTTAAAAACCTAGAAAATATTTTAAATACGTTTAAAAAACTTTAAAAAATTTTAGAAAAATAATATAAAAAGGGCCGTATTATATCTATAATTTTATAAAGGTTTTCTAGAAAATTAGTTAAATAAACGAGTCTAATTATCTATAGCCGCCTATAGCCGCTATAGTCGTCCTTTCTAAAAGAACTTTTAATAGACGGTTACCTGTCGGCTTTTATAGCTACTTTTACTATATATATCGCTCGTTATTTCTATAGATAGTTTCTCTTATTAGTCGTTAATATAATTATTAAATACGTCTCTACTATTCTCTTTTTAATTACTTTATAATAAAGATACCTTATAATATCGTAACTATACCTCTATAGCTATATAGGATTAGTTATAATAATCTATACTAGGATTCCTTTACTATTTAATAGCTCGGACTACGTCTACGGCTATAGCTAGACTCGAGTATAACGCCCTCTGATATATAGGGACGTTATATTCTATTAAAAAGGACGGCTATAGCGGCTTTAGACGGCTATAGATAATTAGGCTCGTTTGTTTAACTAATTTTTCTAGAAAACCTCTGTGGAATCGTAGACGTAACAGTTTAATCTAGGTTATTATAACAATCGATATATAATATTCGAATTTTCGAATTTCGTAATATTATCCGAAATAAAAAGATATTAATTTATAAGTTTTAGTCAATGTAATAGAACGAAAGTGCTTTTAAAAATAGGTAAAAATAACTATTTTAAGGTATTAACGCGAGGCAAATTTATATACAAAGGTACGAAATCAATTTAAACGTTTCGCTAAAGATATTCCGCGTAACCGCTACTTTATATTTTAAGTATTGCGTTATCTGAGACAAATATATTTTGGCAGCTCTAATTACAGGCACGTGATGTTTCTAGGATAGATTCAGTACCAACAAGATACCTCTTGTAAACTGGCATTTCCATAGAATTCTCTACCGGCTTATAGATTCTGTCAGTCCAAAAACAGGGGCCTTACGGCGTCTTTGAACGTAGTGGATATTTGTAGTGTATATGGTTGATTTTGGATATTGACAGGTTCGTCCGTTATATCGATGGTTTCACGACAGTACAGTCAAGAAGTAATACTCCAGAGGAAATAAAAAGTGATAAAACGGAAGCTAATCTGAGGATTTTTCTAAATTTCGATTCCTTCAACCTTAAAAGTCTATAGGAATATTATTTAACGATTTTTAGATATAAGATTTTATAAAGTTTATAATAGATTAATAGATTTATATACTCGATATATATAAATTTATAAAAACTCTATAGATTTTATTATTAGTCTTTAAAAGGTCGTAGTAATACCTGCTATAAAGGGTTCCTACGGTCCTACTAGCTACTACTAGAAGATTAAAATCTTTATAACTTGCCTAGACTTTAGCTAAACTTAGTAAAATTTAAATATTATAGTCTTTATATTATAGTAACTCTATAATATAAATATTTATTTATTCTAACCGGTAGTTATTAAATATAGTAGAGTTAATTCTTAATATAGTAGTCCGAAATTTTAGATAGGGTCCCGAACTTAGCTTCCGTTTTATCACTCTTTATTTCCCCTGGGGTAATAAGCCAGGCCACAGGAAGCTGACTAATGTAAAGCTGCATGGTTGCCTGCAGCATGAGGC
The DNA here is from genome assembly GCA_011316305.1 of Rusavskia elegans. Classification (NCBI taxonomy): domain Eukaryota; kingdom Fungi; phylum Ascomycota; class Lecanoromycetes; order Teloschistales; family Teloschistaceae; genus Rusavskia; species Rusavskia elegans. The sequence continues at coordinate 134,443 of SAUG01000108.1, forward strand.
AAGGGGCGGAGATGAGGCTTTCGTTGTCACGGGTCACAGCTGACTCTCGACCGTGGTGTCAAGGGACACCTTCAAAGGACGCCAACCTTGATACAAATGTCTCCAGTCTTCAGTATCTGAAGATCCCGTATCGACATCATGGAATGGCCTGCCTATCAACGTGGGCGCAACCGTCCGCAACGACGAGCGACACAAGGCTACCCTAGGTACGCTGCTGAAGATAGCTACACATACGAGCAGAGCATGCCGTACTCTCCAACCCAATATGTGCCGAATCCACTCCTCGCAGCCTACGCTGTACCACCAGCCTTGCCCAGGTTGGTTGATTCGAGGGCGAATCGCCCGAACCAGTACAGAGAGACCTATGGGCGGCAGACAACCAATTTTGTAGGAGAGGATAGCCCACCGGGTCGACTGAGGACTCATATGATGCCTCGTCTTAGGTCATCTAATATGGTTATTAATTACGATAAAATTAACTCTAGTTCCGACGACGGAGCTGATCCCAATAATGACGATGACTTCGACGGAGCTGATTCCAATGATGACGATGACTTCGATGACCGTGGTGAAACAGGACTCGAATTTCGAAGAGAGCACGTGCATCCAGCGGGGCCGAGTCCCTACATTGAGACGGTCGAACGAATTCATCATTCTAGATTCCATGGCAGTCCTTTGGACCAGGATGCTGTTACTGCCCATCTCATCACCGAGCCGCAGTGTGAGGGATCGCAGTCAGCGACAGCCACCTTATTTGAGTGGATGTAGGTTTCAATACATCTTGATGATGATAGTGTTGTACCGCGGTGCTGATGGTTGCAGACATCTCGAGACTACCACTCAGAGCTTTGCTTCGTTCATGGTACGTGAAATCGCCACTCGTCGATCTTAGTCAACTATCATGAACCTTCTTCCTGAGTACATTAGCCTTGCTACATGGCGAGTACACATCGGGATATTATCATTCACTCGAGCGTGGCTGACTTGATCGACTGGACATTAGAGCCGTGTGTCTACTTTGCTTCGCAAAACGCGGTACAAGCCGGATCAGGTCTCTCTCCTGCTGAGCGAGGTGCGCCGAAAATTCGAGCACCAGATTGCCACCTCTGGAAACACCAAGGGAAAGTATCTCGAGCCCACCCTTGCCTCTACGGAGCCATCTAGCAGCCGCCCAAAGGGCAAAACACGCTCACGTATAAAGTTCCTCTGCATACCTTACTTCCTTCTCAAGCAACTCCCAACGCATCCCTTTTCAATTACTTCAGACATCCATCCTACGAGAACATTACTGCAAACTCAGTATCCCTCGACTTCCGCGAAAAGGGACATGCAGCAGGTGGTGTGTCAACTTGACTATACTCGGAAGCGGCACTGCTTTCATGTGCCGCAGCTCTGGTGCCTTATGATCGACGACGGTGCGTTCGATTTACGATTATACTTCCGAGCTGCCCTCCTGATTCTGAGGACTAGGGGTTTTGATTACGTCTGGTCCGATGTCAAAAGATGAAGCTCGACAACAAGCGGCCGACCTCACAGTGAACTCAGCAGTTGATGCAACACCGCGATATCTTCACGTTTCAGACGCCAGTGGTCGACTTTGGCTTCTTCCTTTGAGTGGTTGCCAAAGCTGGACTGTGAGTCGAAGCCTTGTTTCTACCAGGGACAAACACTGATATTATTTGACAGGAATTCATCGCGCATTTCTCCAACAAGGATCAGGACTTTGACCAAACATATGACGTGATCTACAAACAGTCAATTCAAGGACCCAAGGACTGGGTAAGTCTGATCGCGATCGCTAGGGAACAGAACGTAAGGCTTGAAATACGCTTCCGAAGGTATGTCTTTTTCGTTACTCGTGTCCGTTCCAATATCGGAATATTGCATGTTGCAATCCATGCACCGATTTGTTGCTCTGCAGAAGCATCAGCTAGACATGTTGATTCTCTTGCGCACACACGGCAGACGTGACTGAGAAGCAGACACAGGAAGGGTCGAGGGCGTGGAATTTCACTAAGAGCGTCGATTCACCGATACTACTCCGAAGGGCAGTCCGACTCATCAAGCTCAGGAGCGAGACGTCCCAAGCTAGACAGCGCTATCAAAGAAAAGGATGATACCATCTCCGATGCAGCCGCGAGACCTCCACCCGCATCGATTGACTTTAAAGAGGTGGCACCAGCTGATCAACAGTCACGAGACATGACCGAGAAACATGGTATGAACCCTCAAGATCATATGCCTGTGGAATGTCAGACACAATGGTCAATCAAGACTTCGCAATTGGGCGACAACACTAGTATGAGTGTATCCCGGGAGACTTTCCACCTCTACTACTGGCTTTCTGCCGCTCCTGCCCTGTCAACAGATGCAGTCACGGTGGAGAACGATACACCTAGCGCAGCTACCAATCCCGTCCCAGAGCAAAACACTACAACTTTCGATGTGGAATTGGCGAAGATCAACAAATACATCATAGAGTTGACAGCACATATAGAACAAACTTTGAATCCTTCCTTCAATCCGCATGCCCATCAGTATCCGGTTGATTGCATTTCACGTGGATTAGCGGAGGTTCAAACGAGATTGGCTGAGAATAAGAACTCTTGTGACACTACAACCAATAGTCAAAGCTGGCCATCCGCAGTTTCCCATGGAAGGAGAGGTCGGGCTTGGGCAGAGAATAGCTCGGACGTGCAAGATCTGCCCGCATCACATTGGGATGGGCGAGACCCGGAACAAAGCCAGAAAATGCATTGTCAGAGAATCTTCCGCCTAGCGAAACAAGTGTATCAGTTCCTTCTTCCTCTAAGAGGCTCGTCACTTGAATCATGGGTGACTACAAAATTCTGGGGGGCTATCTATTGGTATATTGAGGTACGAAATGGACGTTGGGATGGCAAAAAGGGCTTGGCTGACTAGTTCATGAATAGAATCCCGAAGCTGAAGGGACTAAATGTATTCTTGACTACGCCATTCGCCATGACCTTAAGGGCAAGCTTTGCGCAATAGCGGAGGACCTGCAATACGGCCCACACCCAGGGACCATACAAATTCCGGATGAATTTTGTCAAGTCGGGCATCATTTGATTGCTATCTTTCTCTGGGGCACCTGCAAAAAACCAAGAAAGCTTCTTTCTAGCAGGTTTCAGACATGTCAAAACTTGCTGGTGGACGGTCGAAGGAGACTTCTCCACTCAATGGCGCCAGAAAATCTGGATACAATGGAAGCGGTACTTCCTGTTGGCATTGTGGTCCTGCTTTTCAACAGATTAATGAAGGATATTACCGAAGACGCCCCGGACATCGTTAGTACCTATTATGATTATATGCTGAGGCTGGTACGTGCTCTATTGAGTTGGGCTCAAGCATACCGCTGTTGATCGCAACATAGGAGCAAGACGTCCAGAAAAGGCCACACAGGCGGGTGCATCAAGAAAAGTTATCCTCCTTCCGTCAAGAGACCAATTGCATCATCCGAGTACTTGAAGACCAGATTGGCGTTGTGAGTCAGCTAGAGCAGATGCTCGACAAAGGCGGAGATATAAAGGGACGCAGACGAGAGGACTTCATTCTAGGAGGATGCCTTACTACGCTCGAGGATCGAATCTCCAACATCAACAGCCTGGAGCGCCATGCGCGTGATCTAGCAAGCTATGTAAGAGATCTCTTCCCCGAGCAGTCCGATAGTTTGGCGGATCAAATTCCTTGTCACGTACACTTTGAGAAAGAATTTCAGAGTGTTGTACTAACAAGATTATAACAGAACCTCCTCCGCATCGAATCCAGCAAAGACCGCCAAGAAGCCGCCATCCTCGTCTTCACTATCGTCACCATCATCTTCCTCCCACTCTCCTTCGTCTCTTCCTTCTTCGGTATGAACACCACGAATATCCGCGATACAAAATTCTCACAATGGATCTTCTGGGTTTCCGCCGTCCCTCTCACCGTTCTCGTCGTCATCCTCTCCTTATTTGTGGCTCAAAAGATGGAACCTCTGAAAGATCTCTGGAGCCGCGTCCAGGATAGATGGATCGCTCACCGAGAGGCGCCTGTTGAGTACTATATCAACAGGCGTCCCACCGGGGACTTGCGGGCAGATAGCCAAGATATGGAACCCCCGAATCTACCGGAGAACCGAGTCCGAGGTGACGAAACTGATGGCATCCAGCTTCGAGCCGGGCGACACCGGAATGGATTCGTATCACCATAACCGACAGACTTGCAGCGTCACGAAGCAGCGGCGAGATACGCTCCAGAGATACGGTAGTAGGGACTTTCAATGCAACAAGGCCCCCATGAAGCAGCCGGCTAGAAATTACCACATTACTCGCTGAACTCTGAACCATCCTTTACATTTGGTTAATTGATCGTCCTTTCATCGACCGTACAACGCCCTACTCAATCCCCTGATATTTGGCGAAATCACGAAGCAGAATCAACCTGCAGCAGCAAACAAGGCCAAAAGGAAGGTATTAGCATTTGCACTCAATACTTCCTTCTTATAGACTGTAGGCGACTTCATCATTCTCATGGTTGGATCTCATGTCTTCGTCTTCGTCCTTCACATGTCAGTGGAAAGCCCGGGCCGGACCAGTCTAGTCTTGGATGAAGACCGTGTGATCTAGAGAGGTGCAAGATTCGGTGCAGTGATAAGAAAGAAATCGAGGACGTATGTTTCCTTATGTCTAGCAGCCCATCCCATAAACTTTTCATACTATACCTGCAGCAAAGCTTCGCACTCTGCTGTCCCCCCCCTTCGAAAACCACGATTTTGTCCGTTCTCAGCAACACCTAGACAACTAGGTATCATGCAAGTCATATCTGCTCATTCACGCGCCGAATCCCGCGCTCATCCACATGAGAAGACGTCCTCGAGCGATCCAATTTCTTTCATACCAGACAGCTCACTCAGTTCTCAAATATCTCGAATCGAAGCTTTTTCTTCTTGACGAAACGAGTATGGTGAAGACCTATGGCCATCAATAGTTGTAGTGACCGAGTACGTCGATGACAGATATCCACCTATATATATGACTGGCAATCACAATATCTCATCCACATCCCACCAAGCAAAGGTATCTGCGCGACGAGCTTTCTCGCTCTCCCTCCCTCTCTCTCTCTCTCTCTCTTTCTGTCTCTGTGTCTCTCTCTCACCTTCCTACCAATACCAAAACCAAATATTTCAACATCGTTTCACGTCAAAGTGTGCACATATCATGCACAACAAGTGCAATCCTCCAACGAACAACGCCAACGCCAACGCCAAAGGAGCTGCCACTCTACTCTTCCTCTACACACACTTATAAACAAAGAAACAAGTATGTTTTTTTAGCTCCTGGACGCCGTAAGAACCAACCAGCTACCAAAAAACCCAATACCAATCTCGCTTTCTTTTTTTTTTTTTCAAACACCGAATGCAGTAAATAGCCTATGACGGCATTTTTGATCTTGATCATTCCCGGAAAACCTAACGAGTGGAAGTTTGCAGCGATTTGTTAGGGGGTGAAGACCGAATATTCTGTCCGGTATGTAGATAATCGCTGGCTGTATTCATGAGCTCCTCATATCCACTAGACGGCACATAATCGAAGCCGAGAATCAAATTGTGTATCAAAACATCAACACCCTCGCTACATCATCGCTCCGTCATTAAAAAGGCCAGGTAGTGATTAATACATATAACAACCACGTATTCAGAAACCAGGAAATATCACCCATCACCATCACAATCCTCATCCTCCTCCACAAGCGCCGGTGTCCTCCTCTCCCATCTCCTCCCGCCCCTCCTCCTCCTCCTCGACCTACTAATACAACTCGCACTATCATCCGGCCCAAGCTCACTGCCATCGTCACCTAATCCATCATCCGTCTCGCTCTCCCCATCCCAAGCCGGTGTCCCCAACCTCGCATCCAGCGCACCTCCATCACCCATGCTGCCTCTGCGCATTTGATTCGCCATTGCCAATCCAGCACCTCTTTGCCGGAGCACATTCCGCACCATTTCCGCCTTTCCATGGAGGGCTTCGAAAGCGTCTTCGAGTGCCTCCATGCTGGTGTAGATTTCGCGTTCGATTTCGGCTAGGGTTGCGATTTCGGTTTCTTCGTCTAGAGTTACTGGGGCGCCAAGAGCGGCAGGGGTGGCGGAGCGGGAAAACGGAGTTGGGCCTCGAGAGGGTAAGGGGCCGCGGGAGGGAGTAGTGTTGAGAGTGGGGAAGTTAGTAGTGGAGGTGTTTGGGTAGTCCTCGGCGCCAGAACGGAGAAAACCGTCGAAGCGGCCCGAAATCAGGATTTCCCACTCGGCGTCGCTGATAGCGGCAAGAGTAGCGAGAATGTTGTGTAACGCTGGGTTGGTCAGAAGGTAGATTGCCGATTCAGGGTCACGCGGAGGAGTGGAGAGGCGGTAGAGACGTTGGATAGCAAGGCCAGTCTGGATGAGGAGCTCGGAACGTGGGGCGACAAAAGTGGTACCCGCTCGAGATGGAGGACGGCTTTCGGCCACACCAATCAGAGAGGAGAAAATTGGTTGTTGTTCAGGGTCGAGGCGCGTGAGCATGGCGAAAGTCAGGGTCTCATCGTCGATGTCTTGCGGAGGGCTTGTGGGATTGGTTGGTTGATTATCGAGCCATCGATCGACTGCTTGCTTAGTCTTCCTCGACTGACGCACGTAGTGATCTCGGTACTCTTCTGGGACATCGACATCCATATTCTGCATTGGCGACTGTTTGATATTCTCTGAGATGCCCAGGCCATTTTGCGCAGTGTCCAGTACAAAGGGTGGCCATTGTGGTAGATCTTGGCGTCCACACACGTACTCAAGGATCTCACCCCAGCTGACGCCGCGGTCATCATCGGCAACTTGCAAAGGAGAAGCCTGGCACATGGTGCAGGTGCACGTCTCGGAGGATATATTGCGAGCAAAAACAGCCTCCAGCCGATCTAGCAGTCTCCGCGCAATGGACCGGTACCCCGTGGCAACCGCAAGGGAACCACTTTTCGCTGTGACCTTCATGTAATCATCGAGAATATTGTTGAAAGGACTGAAGAAACGCTCTACTTGGGCGGAAGGGGCTGGAGGCTGCTGGCCGGCTACCAGCGGAGGTTGGCCAGCGCCAAGTAAAGATTTCGGTACAGGCTGCGGCAGGCCGCCATTCTGCAACAAGTAGTCTACCTTTGGCATCTGAAATGGGACAACTGGCGGGGGTGGAGGAGGTGGTGGCATTGGCGACTCTTCGACAGACGCTCGGTAAGGTTGGTCTCCGTTGACACTATACGCGGTTGTTTCTCGCCTACTTGGTATGTAATGTGGGTCAGTAAGTGTAGGTGTCTTTGGGGAATCGTCATCCGAAAGGGTGGATATATTGGCCATCTGAGTTGTTGGCTGCTGTGTGCTTGGTTGGTTTGGCGCGATGGATGTGGCATCTGAATCAGTGGTGGACTCGGTCGGGGCTTCGGTGTGATTGAGACTGGAAGGAGGTGGAGATGTTGATTTACACAGGCTACTGGTGGAAGCTGCATCTTCTACGGTCACTGTTTTTGTCCGATTCTTCGACGGAGTGCTTGGCTTGGATCGGCGGTCCGAGATAGTGGATCGTCCCTCATCTTTTGCACCATCATCGTCATCCCTCCTCGAGCGGGATGACGGAGTCCTTGTCGCTTCTCCCCTATCACTGCCAACATAACCACCTCTTCCAAGTCTGCGTTTCAGTTCTTCAGCTGCTTTTTGCAGATCGGTCTTCTTGCGTTCTGGCTTGCGTGGTGTACTCTTAGCTTCATGCGGTGATCTTTCCCGCTCGACTGGTGCCGGAGGTACAGGATCCGTGGTCAGCGGTGGACTCGGTGGGGCCGCACCAGTATTGATGGGCACTTCTTGCGCTGCTTGTTCCTCCCTCCTCTTGTCAAGATCGGTAGGGTCAGGAGTGTAGTAGCTCAGTCTTGCGTTGATGACATCCTCTCGACTGCCAACGGCCTCCTTGCTGTGGGCCTTTGAGAAAGAAGGGTATGGTAGGCTGGTCTTACTGCCAAGGGGTGTAGTCGGGTTGGAGGTTGATCGTCGCTCTAGTTCGGGCTTGGGCAATGAGTTCTTCCTGTTGCTAGGTGGTGTTGTGATTGTAGCACTCCGCTCGGGTCGGTTGGGAGACTTGTCGGCATCCTTGGTGGACGACTTTCGCATTGATCGGGATGACTTGTGGCGTGGTCTCTCCTTCGACTTGGGCGGGTCTGCATCCCGCTCGCGATCCCGCTCACGATCCTTGTCCCGGTCTCTGTCTTTCTCTCGGAGCTTGGTAGGCATGATGGATGGCTGATGGTGGAGGACGGGGAGGTGTGATGCAAAAAGAAATCGTCAGCCTCGGAGCAGCGCTTAAAAGTACCCTCCAAGTCTGAAACAGTGAGTCTTCTGCAAGCCTTTTTGAGTATCGAAGTCGATGAATGCGGGAAGGAGTCAGGTCCGTCGCAGCAGCAGGCGTATCATGTCACAGAAATGAGGGGAAAGAGGACGGCCTTTGACAAAAGTTGACTGTGCAATTTGCCTGAGTCATTCGGCTTTTATTGTCTCCGGGTCCCTTACGAACGGCCTTTGCTGTATGTCCTCGCAAGCGCAAGACTGATTTACCTGACAAGCCGTTGGAAGCTGCGCCTGGTGAGTTGTCGTTCCTTGGCCACTAGTCCCCGCGGTCAAGGCGCCAAAAGTATGCCGTAGAATGCTAAGAGTCCAATGTGGCTTTGCCAAGACTTAGTCATCTCAAATCTCAGTGAGAAGCAGCCTTGGCCTTTGATGTCGTTTCATCGACTATCAACAGAATGTTAGCAATCGCTACAACGAGAAGTCTCTTCATCTAGGTAACGATGGTTGTACACTCCTCATTGCTGTTGATTTCCAATACAACAACAAGTGTGGCAGTCTTACTTCCCGCTACGCCGTTAACATATGCATGTCCCATCCCAAGGTAAATCACAAAGCAACTCCTACGTTCGCTGGTGAAATCACATGTACTATCAGTTCCTATAGAGAAGAGCCGTGCGTGGACCGTCGTATCATCAAATACATGTACACGGGTTGAAAAGCAACTCCGCAGTAGATTCTGAGCGACTGGTAGGACAATTAGGCACATCGAGATATAGTCTACAAGACGCCCCTCATCGCGAGTCGTTAAAACCCACTTATGGTCTTTATATCACGTGCGGGTTTTCCTGAGCCAATTTTCTGTCTCTTCTGCAAAAATTGCTCGACTCCATTTCCTCGGAGACATTCATCACTGTCATGTCTCTTTTGCATTCCCCTAGCCCCTAGCCATTGCCATCAATCTAAGTTACTTGCCCAACTCAACAAGGTATCGCTCTGTCTATCCCGTGCACTGTTCGGGTCTTCGGATTGGCTGACAGTCGAGTATCAAATGCCCACCTCGCCAGTCGAAGTGACAACTCCAAAATGTCGCACAGACATAGAGCCCCTACCACAACACCGCCTTCCTTGTTCTCATTGCCACTTGAGCTTCGGAGGATGATCTACCAGCACTATCTTTATGACCTCTTCCCATGCCGGGATCAATCAGTGAATGAGTATATAATCACTGACAAGATTGGCCATGTCCCACTGCTGCAGGTCAATTCCCAGGTCTGCATAGAGGTTCAGGGGTCTTTGAAGAAGCCAAATGAAGGCCTGGGCGTTGAGTTGTCATAGCAAGGCGTGCTAATCAACTCTCTTTCCGTGTTTGAGACGCAATGTCGCTCAGGTAGGAAGAAATGGTATATGAACGCCCTACCGTATTTACGCGTCAACATCTTCGCTCCACATCCAAAGCGCCCGACCGACATCATCTGTCTCTGGTACTATGCCAAAGCCTAGTGCGATCAGCTGCGTGGATACCTCAGGATCCCCCGATTGATCATCGACTTCGAGGAAAGCACCGACTTCACGGAGGACTTACCCTACCTTTCTGCACCTCCGTCTTGGTCGAAGGTGGATGACAAAGGTCTGCCCAAAAGATCTATTGAGCACGAGGAGACCGACTATGGGAACTGTGACTCATACCCACAATGTTTTTGTCGGAACAAAACTTATGAAAGGGACGACCAAGAGGCACCTTGCGATGTCAAATACATACTTGATGTATACTCTCTAGCAACGACTGCCTCACCCGTGGAGATAAACCTACCGCCATCTTTTGCGACTAACGATAAACTACGAACGATTGCCCAACAAAGGATTGACGTCATGATGAACCGCCACAACCCGCTGTTTGATTACAACGCGTACGTGCATGGTATGGCATGGTTACTGAAGAGCTCTTCCAAAGCGCTGATCCATCAAACCGGGCAGAATTCTTTCCGAGAGCCCGTGCGGCTAACACAAGGCAGTCCTCAAGTGAAAGATGCCCGTAGCGTCCAGGAAATCTGGCCGCACATATGATGTCTTACCAGGTCAAGGGGCCAGTCACGCCTCCATTGGCCTGCTCATTGGGTTAAGGATTGACCTCCCTTACCCCCTGCTACGGCTGTAAAACTTCGGCACACGGGGTCAAACGGAGCCGTCACTTCAAGTATGAGATCTACTCACCCCCTCGTCGAGGAAACCCCCTTGAGTCCATCGGTGGGCGGTATGGACGCCCGACAGGAGGGCCGACTACTGGCAGCTTAAGTCACTATTCGCCAGCGACGGACTCGTTCTATATCCGCTTGATCCGCACGTATGACACCATTATTGATTGGAATGGGAAGGATCCCCTCGACTGGCAGAGTGGGCATCCGATACCTCGATTGCCAGCCCAATCCAGCGCCCTACTAGTGCATGAGATATGGAACAGCCCAACCGGATGAACGAAGTTGAAATTGCATGTGTTGTATTCAGAGGTCGCCGTACGGACGCACTATACTGTATCTGCGGAGCTGTCTAGTCAGTGTGCTGACCACATGTCGTCAGCCATCCACAGGGATTTACCATACAAAATCAAGAATGGGATTCTGGGGCTCCCTCATTGTTGTTGGAACGTACACGTGTACACATATTAAAAGGGTAATGCACCCTATAACCTCAACTTGATGCACGAATGGTCGATAGATAGAGATCGTCAAGTCGATGTATTTATACGGGAAGCAAAGGCTCTGATAAATGTCATACGCGCCAACAACTGTAAGACAACGATGTCTCTGGCACAAGTCACTTTATATCATTCTCCTTCCAAATTCTTAAAACATCTAACATATCATCACCCCCTCCCTCCCTTCTACCCCTCAACACCCAAATACCAAATCAAAAGACCACCCCCCTTTCATCCATCCCTCCACTACCTTGATCACCCAACCCACCTCCTCGCATTCACAAACAGCCTCCCCCACGGCCCCACATCACCCCACTCCCTCGCCTTCCCATCCTCGACCCAACTTCCCGTTCCCCTCAAAATAGTCCGCTCCGGATGCGGCATCAGCGCCAGAACCCTCCCATCCGTGCTACTAACGCCGCAGATACCTTCTGGCGAGCCATTAGGATTTGCTGGGTAAGTTTCCGTGGGAGTGAGGGTTTTGTTGTCGACGTATTGGAGGGATATTTGGTTGTTGGAATGGAGATGATTCAAATTAGAGGATGAGGGGAAGGAAGCGCGCCCTTCGCCGTGGGCGGAGGAGATGGGGAGGCTGGAGTTGTGCATGGAGTGTAGGAAGATGGAAGTGTTGTGCGGGTTGGAGATGCGGACCATTGTGAACTAGAAAGAACGAGTTACATTACATTAGCTGTCTCTTTTTGTGCAAATCGAAGGTTTGGCTGCATCAACAGGATGAGAGGGGCAGGGGAATGAAAGACTCACTCTTGCTTCATAAACCTCGCTCTTATTCCTTTCGAACGTCGGCCACGCCTCTGTGCCAGGGATTGACTCTTTCAAATGACTCAGAAATTGGCATCCGTTGCCTACGCCTAACGTGAACGTATCCTTCCTCGCAAAGAAAGTCTTGAAATCGCTGCGTAAAGCTGCATTTTGGAGGACTGAACAAGCCCAGCCTCGACCGGAGCCAAGAACATCGCCGTGAGAGAATCCGCCGCAAGCTGCAAGACTGGATGATTGGGGGGCAAAGGTCAGTGGAGTTGCGGTATTAGGAGTATTGCGGAAAGGAAAAGGAGACTGACCCGATGAATGAAACCAGAGAAACACGTCCTAATATCAGATCCGTCATATGGACATCAATGGCTGTAAATCCAGCTGACGAGAAGGCGAAGGCCATTTCTGATTGACCATTTGTGCCTTGTTCTCTCAGGATGGCCACACGAGGCTTCTGCTTCAACCGGCTGGAGATCTTGGTTGTGAATGGGAGGATGTTTTCGGCGGGATTGAAGGTCAAGTTGTAGGAGAGCCCGGGATCTGTGAGGTCGGCTATGGCTGCATACTCTTGATCGGCACAACCTGGGTTGTCTCTCAGTCGTTGCAGTTGATGCGAGGTTGCTGACCACAGTTGTTGCAGCTCAACTATGAATTTCCTATAGATAAGCTCTGCTTTGTGGTAGATGACGAGATCATGTTGACCTCGCGGCGCTACCCGGCCAATCCGCTGTATTAGGCCTTCTGGCGGACCACAGGTAGCGAAGCAGCTACGAAACTTCATCTCATCCTCTTTTCTAACTTGGAAGACTGCACTGAGCTCCTCGTTGAAGAGTGTTGAAATGATGTCAGGAGACGAACTTGACGGGCAGAGGTAATCGAGCATAATGTGGAGACCGCATCGGCCTGCAAACATCATCTCCGCTAAGGTGGTGAGAAGACCGCCATCTGAGACATCGTGGTAGGCTAGTACACACCCAGACTCATGCAACTGATCGATTGCGTCAAAGTAATCCTTGAGCAGCTGGTTGTTGCGAACATCTGGGCAGTCATTGCCAACTTGTTTGAAGGTCTGGGCCAGTGCACTGCCACCAAGAGCCTTGCGACCTACTGCCAGGTCGACAAGAAGCAGTACCGTCTCTCCAATTCCTGGTTCTTCGATTCTCCTAAGAGTTGGAGTCCATGTATTGTGGATATTCTTGACGGTAGTGAAAGCAGAGACAACCAGGGAGACGGGAGCAGTGACTTCCCTCGCCTCGCCTGATGCTTCGTCTTTCCAACTCATCTGCATGCTCGTCGAATCTTTTCCCGCAGGGATACTGATACGCAGATCGATACAGAGATCTTTCGCAGCTTCGACAGCTTCGTACAACGCGGCTCCGTCTACATTCACGGCAGCCATCCAGTTGGCGCAAAGTCTGATTCGTTCCAATCCATCCAGCAGATCAGCAGCCGCAATGTTCATCAAGGATTCGGCGATCGCCATGCGCGCCGATGCTGCTGGTGAGATGAGGGCTAATGATGGTCTTTCACCCATGGCCGTTGCCTCTCCAGACTTAATGCCCGATGTCAACGACGTTGCGGTTACAGCCACGTCAGCCACGGGTACTTGATACGGACCAACCATTTGATCTCTGACAACGAGTCCGCCAACACTTCGGTCCCCAATAGTAATGAGGAATGACTTTGAGGCGACACAGGGTAGCTGCAGCACCCTGCGGACCGCTTCGTCCAGCACATCCCTTACAGGTAGTTTTGGGAGATAGGTAGCCAGACTTGAATCAAATGATGGGAGGTCTAGATGTCGTGATTTGACTGTTCGAGAGAGCTTGGGTGGCTTGCCGAAGAGAGTCGACATCGGTAGGTCGATGGGCTTCGGATATTCCTTGGATTCTCTGTCATATACTACGAGTCGCTTCTCCCTACCAACGTCACCTTTCGCCTTGCCCACTACAGAGTAAGTGCATCTCTCTCTCTTCGCTATCGCCTCGAGAGTCCCAAGACTTTTTTCTGCGACAGCCAGCACGTATCGTTCCTGGGCTGTGGCAGATTAGGACTGAGATGAAAATCTGCGATGTCGGGATTGCCTTACCTTCGCAACACCATATTTGCAGTGGAGACATGCCGCGATCGGCGTTGTCGATCTCTCGAACCTCGAACGTAGCCCCAAGGTTACAGTCATACGTGAGCTCAGGCAGGGCGTTCGACAATCCTCCAGCACCTAGGTCTGCAAGATATTAGCGACCGATTTTGTAGAAGTAGGACGGGAGTCAAAGATGAAACTCTGCAGCCTTATACAAGTGAAGAAACAGCATATATCGAATTTCAGGTACTCCTATAAGCTCATCTGGGTTGAGGAAAGCCTTGGAGATGGCCTCACCATGTATATAAAGTATCGGATTGTCACTGCTCATAGCTGTGCAGACCGTGATCACCTCTTGTGCCCGTATTTGGACCTCTGGATTTCCTCGCTGAACCGACGAACAGTCGTAGTCTTTAGTAGCTTCGGTCGATGACTGACTCGATGCGGCACGGCCACCAAGACCGATTAGCAAAGCTGGTCCTCCCAAGACAATGATGTACGCCCCATCCGAGACGAGTTTTGGATCCTTGAGGGAGTGCTCTGGTCGCACGCTTCCATTTCCACCGGCTAACATTATGGGTTTATGATATCCACGATACTGCGAAGTCCCACCTACATTCACCACAGCGAGTAAGGTTCGAAAAAAGCCCATTAAACATGCACGCCCGCTCTCGTTGTTGTATGCAGAGCTGCCCATTGGGCCATCCAGCATGATATTCAAACTACTGGCAATATGGTTTGGTTTCCCAATGTCCAGTTCCCAAGGTTGGATAAACCCGGGAATACAGAGTTCAGAGACTGCACCTAGCATCAGTTGCCAGAACCACCAGTTCGCTAGGAGAACAGTACCCGAAAAGCCACATAAACTTGCCTTAGGTCTACTGCCCCTACCTGAGAGACACTGAGCGCTACTCACCGTAATCATGGGACTTCCCTAACCAACGGAGCCGAAAAAAGGCGACACCCCTGTCGGATCTATAATCCAGTCGGATGTCAGCAGCGGGTCGTCAAACGAAGAACAAAGCATGACTCTTGTCGCAGAAATGCTGTTGAGTGGTCGAATTCTGCGGCGTGTGTACCTCTCACCGTTTGATAATTGGGCACATCGGGACTGAAGTAGTTCGGCAGAGAGACTTACGATTATGCGTCTCTACTTTGATCACATTGTAGATTTGCTCATTTATCTGCACCCATTCTCCAGTTGGATGAGACGGTGCCCAAAAGCTGCCTTTGACACCTTCCAAAACCTACCGCGCGATGAGATGATGAGTATCCATCAGAATTCTCCATACAGCCTATGTTTGTGCGGCCTGGGGAATTATACTGGACTTACGGCAGCATTATCGCTGTACGCACTGACTGTCCATTTGGGATTCTTCTTGTGCGTCATGCGTATCATCTCGAAGAGACTATGTGGTCTTTGTTCGCCGTCGATCGTCCAAGAAGCATTGAACTGCTTATGCCTGCAATGTTCCGAATTGATCTGCCAGCAATCATCAGTGGAATGAGATTATGACCTCGGATGCTATATAGACCTGTGCGAACATGAACAGTTCGACATCTGTGGGATTTCTCGCAAGGGGGCCACCTGCTGCATAAGCTTTGATTAGGTAGTCAATTTCAGAATCATCCAATGCGAGCCCGAACTCTCTATTGGCTTTCTGCAGAGATGCCTGATCATTGATAACGGTCTTTAGAGGTGCTGGAGTGCCCTCTGCGAACATAGTCTCGATTCTCGCTAAATCGCGGCTCAAAGTCTGTGTCTTAGGATCATACAGTAGTTTTGAAACCTGGTCCAAGTCGTAAGATTTGCCTTTCTTGATCTTGAAGATGGTGCCTCTTTCAATTCTTTTGATGGCCTCGCTTAGCCCACAAGCTTCGGCAATGGACGTGGCCTTAGAGCTCCATGGCGATATTCCTTGCCTAGGCGTAATGAAGATAGTGTCGACATTATCTCCCTCAAGCTCGTCATCGGCTGTGGTACCAGGTCCTAGCAGCAGATTCAACTGTTGCCGCTGAGCATCCGACAGCAGTGCCTGGCCTTTCGTCTCGTATAGTGCAACGAAGTGCACGTACTTTGCTTGGATGTCAACAATGCCGAGTTTTGAGTCCGATATTAGTGCTTGTCGGCGAAATTCAGACAGGGCATTGGCGCCCATGCAGGTCAAGTACTGCACCATGATGGAGAGAGTGAAATCTCAGCTCTCAATATGGCAGTTCATTATGGACATCGTAACTCGTGCACTCATGCTTCATGGACTGACATCCGTCTGCAAGGAGTCGTGGCCTTGTGGGTAGCGAATAGCATTGAGTAAGGTACCTACCTTAGTGAAAGGAATGTCTTAGTATCAGGTATTTTTGAAGTCAGGATCAGGGTTATAGCCCTAGTAACGTATCGGGAAAGCGGAGGTCGTCCTATCAACTCCCCGTGGCAAACTCAATCGCAATGTCCGGTCTCATCAACAATCAAACATATACGAAGACCTGGTTTCCCATCAGGTCACGCCATTGCTTCTGCTGAACTGGACTGTCGGTGTCAAGTAGCTCTACAGCGATATCTCAACCAGCTCAAGAACAGATTACTGCACCGAGGTC
Source organism: Rusavskia elegans (assembly GCA_011316305.1). Classification (NCBI taxonomy): domain Eukaryota; kingdom Fungi; phylum Ascomycota; class Lecanoromycetes; order Teloschistales; family Teloschistaceae; genus Rusavskia; species Rusavskia elegans. The sequence continues at coordinate 150,928 of SAUG01000108.1, forward strand.
CCGACTGATGTACGCCTCTCGAGAACTCGGCGCAGAGCTATCAATCGTACATTTCTGAGCCCATGACAGTGAGCGGAATTAGCTATACGGGATAATTCCCATCCGCCGCGAGTCTAGAATCATATCTACCATGACTCAAATCCAGGAACTTCGGGTGCTCTGTTTCGGCGCATCCATTACGGCAGGTCTCTACAACTATGGGATTCAACATCATCCATACGCCATACGGCTGAAGAATCGACTTCAAGCAGGTCTGCCTTTACACCACGTCCAAGTAGAGGTTGATGGCCTATCTGGAGATCATGTCATAAAGGGCGGGTATCTATCTCGACTTAAGCCCCATTTCGATGCCACCGCTGGCAAAGGGGAAAAGCTGGATTGGCTCATCTTTCAGGGTGGAGGGAATGATCTCATGTGCGGAGAAGAGCCGGCCGCCATATTTGAAGCAATGAAGAAGCTCTGGCAGATCAGCTTACAAGGTGGTACCAAGGTCATGGCTTTGACGGTAACGGATACCGAAGACCAAAGGCCGCAAACGAGGGAGAGCTACAGGAAACTCAATGACATGATTATAAGTCATCAGGACAAGAACTTCTTTGTGGCGGACCTCTTCAGCAAGATACCCTACACAGGCATGTCCCAGGAGACGTGGAAGATCGTCTGGGATGATGGCCTTCATTTCAAGCCTGCAGGATACGACATGATCGGTGATGCAGTTGCTGATCGGCTGCTTGAGATCATTGGAGCAACCTGCATCTCGTGAGGGGGAGAAGGTGGCAGACGAATATGTACACGACGGGTGGCAACCCCGTGTTGTTCCTAGCCACCATCAACAAAATCCTGCAACTGGTCGATGTTACCTTCGGCACGAGGTCACGAAAACACAAGGTACTCATAAGCTCACGGCCCCATGCGGACCTGCAGGTGGAATGGCATTAGCATCCATACATGCAGCAGACTACGCAATCTACGAGCATGTCCGGTTAAGCGCTGCACATTCTCTGGTTGGTAATACGTTCGTGTACTTGCCTAGGGTGTCATGATACTTCAGATCTACAGAATATGCAAGTGCTGTGACCCAGCTCTCCGGTTGCTCAAGGCACAGCTTGCCCTTATGGGTGATTTCATTACCTAACGTGGGCCCTTCCGTCACTAAGTTTCCTTCCTATAAATGTGATCTGGCCCAACCAGCACTTCGTCGTCTTCAAACATCTAAGGACAATCAGTTTCCACGCAACAGCCCAAAAGTACCCAGTTATCCTCCGAGGGGAAACTGACACGAACAAGAAATGCATCCAGCTCTGACCGCACTCTCACTCCTCACAGCTATTTACCTCACGGACGCTCAATCGTCAGTTGCATCGTCCGTCTTGCCTACGCTTGTTGCGCCCACTCCAACGTCGATTGGCAACGCATCTGATATACGAACTTATCCTAAGTGCGCTGTGGGTCTTTGTTCCTCATACATGTTTGTTCGGCCACTGACAGGCATCACCCAGCAAACCTGTGCGAAAGAGATAGCGCCATTTCTAGCTGTCGCGATACCTGGCTGCGACGCCAACAATATCGATTGCGCCTGCAGTGCATACTATCGAAGCGAGACTGCGGCATGTGAGGAGGTCACCTGTAGCGATGCTGACTATCAAAGTAATCGTCACCGGAGTCCGCAGTGAGCACTCCATGCTAAAAAGCCTTCTTATAGCCACGGAATCGCTCGCGCAGCAACTGTGCGGCCCGCTCTACAGCAGCAACAACGCTCTGAGCACAAGTGTCGCTTCAGCAATTGCATCTGCAACTGCTGCTGCCGCAGCCGCTGTTGCTGGGAGAGATCCCCTCAACCTTTCATCCTATCCAGCCTGTGCTGTGAGTTATATTTATAACAATAGAGACTCATAACTTGTCGCCAATCTATTGATACTTGGCTGACATGTGTTCAATGAATCCAGCAAAACTGCACCACAGCCAATAATTACGGTGGCTGTGGCGTACAAGATTCTCGGAATACATCTTGTATCTGCAATCCACCCGCGTCAGTTATTCTCGGTAACTGCGAGGTTGCCAATTGCAGTCCCTCGGATTTGGAAAGTACGTCTCATCCTCTCCAGCCCCACAATATTACGAGAGGCGGCAGTTGTCCGTTCTCATAGCAGCTTCTAACGATCAACAGTTGTTACGGATCTTTCTTACAAACTCTGTGCCCCTGTCGGTGGTGTCAACCAGGGAGCGAACTTGAGTGGCGTGCTGACTTCAGCTGGTAATGGAAGTACCCAGCCGGCCCCGTCGCCGATCGCGTTCACGGGTGGTACAGCTCAGACGGGGATGAGCACCGTTACCTGGATGTCTGCTGCCATACTCGGGTTGATCACAGGGGCCCTGGTTGCTTGGTAGTCAGTCATAGGTTTGGTCTGGTTATGACACGAGCAATTCAAAAAAGCGACTTTCGGCGACTGTTCCACGGTAGTGCTTGCACTCTGCTCTTGTTAGGTAAAGGTAAAGATTCAGCTGCACGCTGAGCAAATCTCTTTGTTATGACAATGGATTGCGGCCTGCGAAATACCGAGCTGTGCCATACGTTCAGCGTTTGTGCTTTCTCCGCTTTCACGAGGTTTCTTCTCCAGCTCAGGCGCATATCAAAAGTTTGCATAGCGCTACGGCGCCACCCAAGTTTGACATCCTGCACGATGGATCCTTCACGGGATGTCGCATGTCGGAAGCAGATTCCCAGAAGCGCCTCACTTTATTAGTCGACGCCATCCCACGGACCGCGTGGGAGCGTTCAGTCACTATGTTGGTGATCCGCGTCATGACACGAATTACGTTCCTGTTTTTCGTTACCTTTTCAACACATGCAAGATATTTGAGAGCGACGCCTCTAAGTGTACCGCATACAGCACTCAGTGACAGCTTGACTAGTGATCCTCTCCGGAGTCTCTTGTCGTAAGTCGGAAATTTTCAATGAGAACCACGGCTAAATTCCGGAGTTTTTCTCAATATGCCGACCTCGAAAGATTCACCCGTCTAGCGGTCGGCGACAAACTCCTCTACAACTACCACGTCCCAGGATCACCAATCACGGTGTACTTCATCATCGACACCACACACCCAATCGAAAGGGCAGCAATGGGACGAACGATCTTTACTGAACAAGAAACGCTACGCAAACGCCTAGAAGATCAAGGTAACGCCTGGCTGAGTGTTGAAGACGATCCGTACGAATTCGATGACAGCAAGACTGGCAAATGCATGATTGGGATGAAGTCAATACATGTTGGGGGAGATGACGGTGCACGGTTGACCTATCCTTCATACGTTGCAAGCGCTGTGGGACGTGCTTTACTTTAAATATAGGACCTATGAAGCCGCTTTTCAGGTCGAGAACGGCACGTACCTGGTGGCAAATGGGAAGCTGGCGGTGGGCAATGTACCGAGTATGGTAAAGCTGTCTGCGAGCAAAGGGGATGGTATATCGCAATAGGCTCGACTAACGGTTGTGGTAGGGAGATGATTAGAGATCTAATTTCGTGCAACGTGCACTACTTATTGCGCTTAAACGTTGACATAAAGGGGCTCATCTCATTAAAGCGCGAAGCGCGTCCGGATTGCCAGACGCGTCACTACTCACAGAATATAAGTCTCCACAACCCCTGGTAATCGCTACTTACACCTGCTCTTTGACAGGTACCTATCTTGCGACGCGTCGAAAAGTATCCTGCCTCAAGTACCCGAAAGGGATATCATCGAACCTGATCCACTCTTTCCAGCTTGTGCTTCTATCAAAGGCTTGATTGTGCTTTTGTTCCATCCTTTGGCAGGGCATCCGATTTGGCCGGCAGTCGAGGAAATCGTGTACTGGAAAGGTAGCCTGTCCTCATCGAATATTCCTAATCTCACCAGTTTCCTACAAACGCACCGATGGAGGAAGCTTGCGGACACAGGTCCAACGTCTACAGCTGCCCAAATCCACCTGCTTATTGGCCCAGAAACAATTTCTGCAACAATCTGAAGGACCAAGTTGAGTTGGTCGAGAGCCATGGCGACTTCGTGCTTTCTATGGTCAGAAGAACGCCGGGCCGGGGTCCAATGGTTGAGGTGAATCGGGCATCGATCGTCAACTTTATCGAGAACATCCATCATCTGTGCACAAAGACGCTGGAAATTGAATCAGTCGGCTCATCCAAGAAATCTGACCTGGCCAATCAACCCATCGCGCCGTGTCCTTCGGATCCAAAGTCAATCAAGGGGCTCAAGGATGAACTAGAGGATAGATTGGGTACCATTGAGACCGTCGAGGCTTTCCTGACCGCCAGGATAGCCCAGTTGAAGTCCAGCAGGATCGATGTACACCCAGCTACGGTGCAGTCTTCCCATAGTGCAACCATGCCAAAACCTATGGCCTCCACAACACAACAAGATAGTACCTCGGTTCCAACATCTACTTCACAGCCCGCTTCCGGAAGCTCCAACTCAACAAGTGCCCCACAGCCTGTCATTGGACCCCGGGGCGACACCTCGGTGCCGCTACCTATCGAGACCTTCATTCCGGCAATGGAAAGCAACCCCCTAGCCCCTCAAACAAATGCTACCGCAAGGGCCCATTCGCCAGTGCCATATTCGAGTGGAAATCGAATGTTCGAGAAGAAGACCACCACATCTGCCGAGCAAAACCTTACCTTTTCAACCCACAATCGTGAACCAGGTCCCAAATCTGCGGGAGAGCCCAGGTACAATCTGGGAGACAGGCTAGATAGCAGCCGAGTTACTTTTGACTCAAGCAGCGATGATGACAGCGACTCGGAAGTCTCAACAGATGATACCGAGTTGGAGGTTTCCCCAAAGAAAGACCCACATTCAACGCTTTCTCCCCAGATGCGGATACTGAAGTCACCATGGCCGATGCCGTTATTGCTCAGTGGAAAGAAGCTTGGAAACAGAAGGAACACTATGGGGGATGTTTCGGACGGTGACGACGCACAGGACTAGATAGCAAGCTGAGGGTCTTTTTCCAGTTCTTTCGCGCTGTACATCATTATCATTACCAGATGCTCTAGCCTTCCATCGTGTAATATACTTCATATCCAGGGCATTTTCCGGTCTGTTATAAGTAGGGGGACAAAAACTGGAGAGAGCAATGCGCCCAATGCGTTACCTATTCTTGCGTCCTTGTTTCTGCGCTCGGTTTTGTTTTTCAATTCAGGTTGCGGTCTACTTCCAAGCTCCAATATCAATTCCTGATCTCGGAAGATGGCCTCCGTCCGTTAGCAAAATGATCTAACGTAGGTCGGTGATGGGGACAACATCATAGTCAGTGGACAAGGTATGGGTCTTCACGGTTCAAAGAACTGGACAAGTCTATTATCAGAAGGTGAGAGTGAGCAGCTTCTCTTTCATGGGCTGTGAGCTTTGTATTTTGCTCAAACGTCTTCTAGCGCTCTTGGTTGTTCGGTGATGCTAAATTTTCCATGCGCCATTCCATTCTTTCTCCTCATAAGCCCGGATTCAACTCGACTTTTACTCCTTGGAAATTCACGAGCACTCATGACGTAAGTAAGCCTCGAGGCCTTCGACTGCATCGATACCCAAGCGACTTTAAACCCGATTGTTCCGAGACGATGCCCGAGAAGTCATCTATCTCAAGTATAAAGTGGTCTGGCCTTGATTAAGAGAGATGCCGGCCAAAAATCAGAAGACTTGGAAACCTGTCGGTACTCCAGCTTCTTTCGCGGAAGCACGAAAAGAACCATCTGGTATCACGACATTTGCTTGTTCTACAGTAACTCGGTCATCAAAGAAGCGAACTACACACGAATCCTCCGAGTCCAAGGAGGATGGTTCTATGAGGACAAAGCGATATCGTGTGAGCGTGCATGATCCTCCCCAAAAAGAACCGGCGAATGAAGGACTAAGAACGCCCAACACACCAAATTCAACAACGGGAATAGATATTCCGGTCATGAACACTGTTCCTGAGACCGTCGAGACGTGCCTGGGTCTGCTACAGGTTCGGAGCAGTCCATCCTCCGCCGGCTGCCAGTAGAGCTCCGCCTGCATATCTACAACTTAGTTCTGGCACCGGACAACACTGATCGTCCGCAGACCCGGGCAGGTATCGCGTACCCAAAACTTCCAGAAGTTTTAGTATTGGAATCCGACTTAGTCAAGTCTATATCGCACTCTCGTTCCAAGAGACCAGCACTGCTGCAAACATGTCGCCAAGTTTATGTCGAAGCCGTGGACTTACTGTACCAGCATAGAACATTTGTCTTTAGAACAAAGATCGTCTTCACGGCTTTCGCAACACGAATCCGCCGTCACCATCTCGACAGAATTCGTCATATAAAATTCGAGCCGAGAGGACAACATTATCGTGATCTTCACGAGAATTACACTTGCAAACCCCATGTACCTTCCATATGGAACTCTCTCTGGTCGACTGTCGCTAGCATGAGGCATCTACGGACATTAAGCATTGATATCGGATGCAGAGTACCGCACTTGATTGAACTGGCAAATGAACTACATTGTCGACCAATCTTAGAGCCGATCTTAGCTTTGTAAGGCCTAGAGAAGTTCGATTTGACTTATCAGGTCGAGTAGATACCATGTACGTCCTGAACAGTTTGGACTTGTGTCGACATTCCACTTGCTACCCAGACTCAAGCGCTGATCAAAGAGATCAAGGAGGCAGCCATACGTCCAAGAAGTGGCATCGGAGGCTCTACATAGGGGGAACTTGGTCAAAGCTAAGGGGAGATCCGTGATATAAAGACAATTGCTAAAATCGCCTACATGTTGCACAGAAAGTTCGGGGCATTGGAGAAATGTATGGAGGTGTCAATGTCAATGTAGGCTGCAAGTGTCTCTTTTCCGTCGGAATTTTGGGCGCCACCGCATACGTCAGAGTATCGACGGTGGAATTCCCTAAGGAATACACATGAAATAATTCACAGTCGTATCGAATTTGGCTTGTTGGACTGATTGTCCGACCAATCTAACAATTTTCACTCATAATATGAATGGCCTATGAAGGATACCCTCACGGTCTTCTCGTCCTCAATCGATTCCTTCGTAAGCTAGGAAGACAAACCACCATATTTGCCAGTCTCATGAATCACCTCCACCAGCCAGAAACCGCCTCGGTAATCCTTTGCCAGCGAAGGTGTTCAGCAGTCAGAAGAAGCAAACGGCTTATTGTAATTCTCATACCTCTATCTACAGATACGCACGTTACCCAATCACCTAAGATATGTGTTCGAAGGTGATATATGGCGTTGAATTCAACTTTCTTATTGCCACGAGCCAAGCGGAGGGTAATTTGCTTGGTTCCTACTGATATAATTGAACATTGCTGTTGGTGCAGTGTCCAAGACTACCTGGTCGTTTCAATGATTATTGTTTATAGAGTGCATCCAATCTTTGCTGAAGTCTCTGGCCCCTGTTTCTGATGCAGCGCATTTGTTACCCATGAGAATATTTTAATGGATATACTTCGAAAACAAAGTTGGGAGAAGTCTTAATCTCCAAAGGCATCACGCGAATCTTCACACACATTTTGCGATAACTTCGATGGCTACTGAGTTTCTAGAGAGAGTTACTGAAACAGATGATGGCCACTTGAAGACGAATATCTGGAGGACCAAGTTTTCAAAGGTCCACTTTTGCGGATGGTATGTACTAATGCTCCATTACCATATACCCATCCTCTCCGACTTAACGGCGCTTAGTATCATGCCGACCTAGCCCGGCTGGTGGCGGCTGAGTATCGTGATCTTCAACGTCACACACTGAAGGGAGTATTTGCACCATGTCCCGAAACTAGTTTCACGTTGTTTTTCCTCGATACGACGGCTCTTATTCGCCACCTCGAAACAAATTCAGCCCTGATCTCCGCACCTTAGACCGTCTCCTCCAAGAGCATTCAATAACCTTCTCTTATCAAGAGACTCGCATGTCAGTCAGTGGTCGGCTCGCTTTCTCCTTGATCTTTCCAATCAGCGCCAGAATTTTGTTCGAAAGTGAGAAATCAACTTCTGGATCCAAATCCGGTCGAATCTTGAACTCCAATCAGAATTCCGCAAGCCCACTTAAAGCTAAGAGCGGTTATAGGGTATATCGAAGAGAATGATAGTGATCCGCCATCCCTAGAAAAGGCAAGGAGATGAAGTATTCTATACGAACTTTCAGGGACTGTAGGTCTTTGATACCGACAATGGTCTTCTAGAAAGTACGCCATTGAGAGTGTACGTTAGGATCACAATCTCCTAAACCGAAATTCCATCTCGGTGCAGACAGGTCACGATGGTCTGTTGTTCCAGCTCGATTCTGAGATGGCAAATCCTCTCGAACTGCTCAGGCTTGACTCCTGCCTCGAAAGTCTTCATTGTACTTGGTGCGTCGATGAAAAAGAAGTTCTTCTGGTACAGTATATCGACTGCTTCCGCGTAAACCTGCCTGCAGGTCCGCAGAAGCGCTGCTCTGTGCAAGCAAGTAAAGCCTGGGTCAGAGTCGCATTCTGTTGAACTTCCTTCGGAGGATGGGTGGATACGGTGACCTTCTCCTAAAACGTAGCTGTAGATCTGCTGGCGAAGCTCCAACGGTAGCCGGCTTAGCAAGAAGAACTGCTGTAAGTGACGCTGAGGGTCCGTAATTTCCGTATTTGAAACACTGCTCTCTGTTGCTGGCTTTGTTTCATTCCTCTTCGATGAATCAATTAAGGTATATCGGGCACTTTTGACGATTTTGAAGAGGTGTTTTCGCGTTCGAGAAGGCACACTACCGGGGTTTGACTTTCTTCCCTTGACGGTCCGCATTTTCCTCGCTGTTATCGGGCTTGTTGGCTTAGGCATGACGGGGCTTTCGAGCGTTATCTTGAAAGAGGATGATCAGCAAGCCTGGAAATACACCCATGAATTTCGAGGTTTCTTGCTCAAAAGGCTTCGGTTCTTGCTCAATCTACCGGAACCTGGTTTCCATCGCAATAACTCGTCAATCTGTTCCGAAGTACTTCGCCGTCGCTCCGTCTTCTTTTCTTGTAAGGGCACCCCTCGCGTCTCATCTAGAGGACTGACCTGACTGACCATTGAAGTGACACATCTCTTTGCTATTCTATCCCTTTCACCCCTTACCTCTTCGAGCACACACCATGCAAGGACCACAGGACATGCCCACCGAGGGTTTCCACAATATTAACACGCTGACAACACCTTCACCACCAGTCCTTTCCCCAACCACCACCTCCACCTCTACCACAACCACCCACTCCCCCCTCCTCACTCTCCCCCTCGACTCCTCCTCCAGATGCACCACCCCATCCTCATCACGCCGCAGCTAAACACTCTAATCCTCCTCCCCACCAAACGCCTCTACGCCATCCACGCAACATTCCCAACAGCTGACATCGTAATCGCACCCCCTACCAACCATCCCGGAATTCCCGACTCTAGTACCTCTTCCCACCACAACGAATCGCCCTCCTCACCCTCCCTCAAACCTACGCCGACGTCATCAATATAATTGACCAAAAATTATCTTCATCACAAACACCACCTCATCCCCACAAATTCTCCCCACAATCGCCTCCCGCCACCTCCACGCCATCCGATCACTCCGTATTGATCTGAACGCATTAGTACACCATATCTATACTTCTGTTCCCATTGGATTCCCTCTCCGTTCGCACCAGTATGTTCCATCCTCCTGCTCCCATCAAACCCGCAAACTTTCCTCCCAATCCCTCCACCAATTCGAAGAACTCAGGGACACCAGCGCCGGCATGTCCGATCTTTGTTCCCTGTCCATTGAATAGTATTACCGACGCGACGGTACTGGAGTCTTGCCAGGAAGCTGAGGCACAGATGTGGAAGATTGTCAGTAGGTGTTGTGGTCGCTGCTAGCGATTAGGGGGTTAAGGGAATTTGATTTGGAGGCTACGGTTCCATGTTTTACTAATGGATTCTGGGCGGGGGCTATGCGATTGGAGGTGATGGCGGGGCCGATGGTGATGGTGGAGGGGGTTAGGGTGGGGGCCGTGGAGGCAAGGGGTGGGGAGTGGGGAGGATGTTGGTTGAGAGGTGGATTTGATTGGAATACGCACTATAATATCTGAACAATCCTGCTTACCGCGATGCCGCCTATAGGTGGTGGGAGGGAAAACGCGCGAGTTCTTGATAAAGTATATATTCATGAACGCTGCGGATATATGAGGGAAATTCGCACGCTGACATTGTAAGATATGGAGATGTTGATTACTTATGAGGATGCTAATGCAATGGATTCTCATTACCTGACCGTCAAGTCTGTGCTTCAAGGTTGGGTAGACAGAGCGCTTCCACGTATGTTTCACGCAATGTCAGCTGTTCTGTGGATTTCTGGCGAAACCATAATTTGGTATGATAGAAGCTACTTACAAAGCTCCTGATCTCTTTCTCATCTGTGCCATATGATATTTCTTCGTGATGTACCGCCAATCCATGTCCGGGCGTTAGCAGTGCCAAGCAGATTCTAGAGTGGATAGTAGGTTTTCCCGCTGTCCGGTAAGGGCCCAAAGCTGCTTGTTGCTGATGATGCTTTAGTAAATGTGGTTTGGTGGAGCTATGGAGGTGATGTGGCCGTATTAATCGCATATGTTGGTGTTGCATCTGATGGAGTTGTTCTAGGAACTTCGAAGCGTGATCACTATAATGACTATCGTTGATGTCAGGTTCGGGCAAACAGGTGCGCTGAATGTTATGAGCTCTAAATAGCTGTGGAAGGGTGCATGTCATAATACGTTCCGCCTTGACAGCTGCAACTATGACCGTGATTGATAATATCATTCAATGTCACAATATCGCTTCCCGGACGTAGGCTTGGGTCTTTTGCCTCTGCGCCTGCCCTTCGTTGTGCAAGCCCGAGAGGCCCCACGTATCTCTGCTATGGTATACGTGGCTAACTTCACCCGGAATTTGCAAACTGGTCAGAGCAAGACTCTCGCATCTCACGAAAAATGTAGAGCCAAAGCCCCTTGGTTAATGAATACGTTGAAAGCTTGAAGGGTCTCAGCGTTGTAGAGTGCCGTTCGAGAAAATCCAGCAGATCGTGATCACTCCCTTCCACGTTACTCAAAACAACTTCCCGCAGGATGACACCAGTAAATGCCCTTGAACATTGGCTCCATATCGAGGCTACGAGTGTCGTAAGAAAAGAAGTATATGTCGAGGTCTCTCAGGTCCGACATTGATCGCAGCAGCTCAAGATGTCCGCCACGATCGAGGAACTCCTGACACTCATCATGTTGCTCAGTATACGAGAGGTTCTCGTCTGGAAGGTGCCATTCGTAGTTTTGACCTATCATAAACGATGATTTGATCGTTTTTAATGTGCCAAGAAATTTCTTCATCAGCTTTCGATTTTCACCGTCTGCATGAAGTATCTTCCAGCTGATCATATCAGCACTGAAACTTTCGACTGTGATTCCTGCCTTATTGAGTGCCCGTACGACAGATAACAGCTGAGGCACTCCACTCGGTTCACTGTATCCTTCGTCACCCACGGGATATCTCAGAGTTCCATTAAAGGTATCCTGGAAGTATTTGCTTTTATTGATGTTGCTGCCGCAATTGGTCAGAGCAACGTTCTTAAGGGTTTTCAATTGAGATATAATGCCGGTGACTTCCTTATCACCATAGGAGTCGTTACGGAGAAGTGCCTGCTCATTCCAAAGGCATTCATACGCTTCCCATCCCAATTTGAGCTGCCGCTTAGTGTAATGGATCTTTGGAATGGTTGCCCTTGCAACCTTTCTGGCATACAGCCGCCACTCGCGATCAGATGCCTTAGCTGGTGGTGCTGGGCCTGCCCCATTAGCGCTCACGTTTTCCCAGTCCAACTCCAGGTCTACTGCCAAACATTTGATATATTCGTCACGGTCATGGTGCTCGCTTAAAGCGTTCACGCGGTAAACAAGAGGTACCTACCCTCAGGGACGATTGTCACGGCATGGTTGCATCCATTGCAAGTTCAATGCTTCCATCGATTGCAATACTACTGCTCTCAGAGGCACAATGTATCCATCAGAAGTGGTCGGTCAATAGAGGCGGAGGTGAAGAGTGACGCGTTTCGCGCGTCAAGCGCCAAGCCGTCAATGACGTCATCTGGATTCGACATACCAGAGCAGCACTGCCACCATCGACCTCATCGAGTCATCGATTACGCGGCCAAATCCTTTGCTCAAGCAGCACTACTCGCTGGCCGCGATGATGACGGTGCCTCTGGTGATTCGCCACGACGTCCATCCTCTTCACTGCTGTCAGACGTTTCTCTTTCCAATCTCTCCTGACCGCATGTATCTAGTTGTATCGCTCTTGGGATGAGCCCCTTTCATTTTGGCCGGCATATCTGGACGCTCTTCCGCAAAGATGTCTCTATTGTTGTCTTTCATCAATGGGCGCCAACCTTTCTTCGGGCGGCCGCCCTACCCATCGCTTATATGTTCTTCGTTGCCTACTGCCGTAACTTCTTTCTTCCCCCATCCGAGTATGGAATTGGCTCGCCGAACCCCATTCGAAACCTCTTCACAAACGTCTTCGACTCTTCCATAGACTTGGGAGGTCGAGATAGGGTGATCTTCGTTGATAGTGGCTTCTCCGGAGGGTATATCGAGGAGCTGATCGCTTCGCTTGCTGACCCTCTGCGTGATACTGGAGCTGACGTGCGCATCGTGTCCGATGAGGATGATCTTTTCGATCTTTGCCCCAGCTCACTCACTGGCCTGTCGAGATGCTTCGGCGCGGCGACTTTTCACGCCTCGCCGACAGAGGGCCCCGGTGACTTCTGGAGTTATACTGCTCGCATGGATGCTGGATTGGGCGTGAGCGTGTACGTCGATCGAGACAACAACGATGCTCAGAAGTATGTTCTTCCGTTCATCCACGCTATCGACGCCGGTATAGCTTCGCTCAGCGGCAGCAACAACTTCCCAGCCCCTGAGGACATGGCCGAGTACCCTTTCACCTACGAAACCCGCGAAGAGCGGGACAACGACGTTCACGAGTTTTTCATGCGGGCTCTTACCAATTATTTGGCTGTCACACTTTTCATCGGGATGTGTGGCATCACCTACCATCTGCCCGGTCATTTCGCCTCGGAACGCGAGCTTGGCTTGTCAAGTTTGATCGACGCCATGCTGTACGCGAAGCATCGAATCCATGCCATGCTGGTCCGGCTCGTTTCTGTCTACCTCTCGTTCGCAGCCATATACATGCCAGCCTGGATCGCAATGGGCGTCATCGTCAGTCGGCTAATCTTCACCCACACAGACGTCAGCACCGTCGTGCTTTTCCATATCCTGACGGGCTTTGCCTTGACAGGATACTCCATCTTCATGGCAAGCTTTTTCAGAAAAGCACAACTCTCGGGAACGACGAACTTGCTTCTAGCGCTGGTGCTGGCTATCATGTCTCAATTCATGCCGTGGAACAGCAGTGCACATGGACTTCTGGGTGGACTCTTCCCGACCTTTGCTTATACATCATTCGTGATACAGCTCGCTCGTTGGGAGGTCCAGCTTCGCGGTATGGATCTCAATACAAATTTGCCATATTCTTCAAAGGGATTTCCGGGCTACCTGTACTTCGTCTTTATGGCGATCCATATTGTGCTCTATCCAATCCTGGCTGCCGTTGTCCAGTGGGTATTATACGGTACATCACCAATTGCACACGGAGAGCTTGGACCCGATAGCAAGAACCTGGGTCTGAAAATCCTCAACGTGTCGAAGACCTTCCGTCTGTTGTCCTGGCGCAGCATCGTCCGTCCACGGAGTACAGTTATCAAAGCTGTAGAAAACCTGTCTTTATCGCTCGCTCATGGTCACATCGTTGCCTTGCTCGGTGCGAACGGAAGCGGCAAGAGCACTATCTTGGCCAATATTGCTGGAACTCAGAATCCCAGCCAAGGACGTATCGAAAGAGATCGTTCGATGGGCTTGGGATTCTGTCCGCAGCACAATGTCTTATGGGACCAACTGAGCGTGATTGAGCATATCAAGATATTCGCTGCGCTCAAGGCGCGGTCGAAGCCAGAATCGAAAGGCCAGATCAATGAGCTTGTCGCAGCTTGTGATCTGCAAGAGAAGGTAGGAGCAAAGTCCAAGACGCTTTCTGGAGGCCAAAAGCGCAAGTTGCAATTGGCCATGGCATATGTTGGAGGGAGCCAGGTGTGTTGCGTCGATGAAGTAAGTTCAGGTCTGGACCCGTTGTCTAGAAGGAAGATATGGCACATTATTTTGTCCGAGAGAGGCAGACGAACTGTGCTACTTACCACGCATGCCCTTGATGAAGCTGACGCTCTCGCCGACCAAATTGCAATCATGTCAAAGGGAAAGCTCGTCGTGCAAGGCTCGGCTCCAGAACTAAAGCAGCGCTATGGTGGTGGATACCGAATCCTGTCATCCGAGCCGAAGCCTCAGTCCATGCAGCAAGTTCAATGCATTGAAAACGCCAACGGACAGCTGACTTACGGTGCCGCAAGCTCTGCCGAAGCATGCGAGGTTGCGAAAAGTCTGCGAAAGGAAGGTGTCAATGAGATAAACTTGGCCGGGCCGTCCATTGAAGATGTCTTCCTGGAAGTTTCGCAAGAATTCATGGAAGAGATCTCGCGATTTCCAATTAAAGCATCGTCTCGATCGGATGAGAAATTATCACCCGCGGCTCAGCACTCCAAGACACCCTCTCAAGCAAAGGCCCTGGAGATTGCTACAGGCAGAGGAACCTCACTTCCCATCCAGACGTGGATTCTATTTCGCAAACGCCTGCTCATCTTGAGCCGAAACTGGCTCCCGTACGTCTGCGCTGTCGTTGTTCCAATCATCGCCGCCGGTCTGACGACCATGTTCCTTTCCGGGTTCGAAAGACTCCTTTGCTCTCGCGGTGAACTAGCAAATAGCCCGCGAATCTTGTCGTTGGCCACCCTCGAAGCCTTCTGGGGTATCCTCGTTCCTGTTGGACCTTCTGCAGAATTCCAGCCGTCCTCGCTCCCTGCCGACTACTCGCGATTCGCCGATCGGATCAGGCTGCAAGAGTCTCTGGGTGATTTCAACAATTACATTGCGGACAACTTTCGCGATGTAGTTCCGGGTGGGTTGTACCTCGACTACAACGGAGGAGCTGCGGGCATCACTCCGGCTCCGTTGCTGGCATATCGAATCAACGGCAACCTAGGGTACTCGGCACTTGCGAAAAATGTGATGGACTCGTATCTCATGAACATGACAATCAACGCCGACTTTTCCACTTTCGCCCTACCTTTCATTGGAAGCACCGGTGATGGTCTGCAGCTTGTGATTTACATGGGACTGGCGATGAGCGCTTACGTTGGTTTCTTCGCTCTCTATCCGACGTTTGAGAGACGAAGCAACATTCGAGCTTTGCACTACAGCAATGGCCTTCGACCTGCACCTTTATGGTTGGCGTACGGTCTCTTCGACGCCGTGTTTGTGGCTATTGTCGCCATTATTACCACATCGCTCTTCACCTCAGTGGGTCTGGATCAATGTTGTGCTTTCAAACCAAAACTGACAATTTCCAGATGGCCGACGTTTGGTTCGCCCCAAGCTACCTTGGTGTCGTTTTCTTCCTCTTCGGTATTGCCTCGACTTACCTGGCCTACATCATCTCTCTCTTCGCCACAAGCCAGCTGGCTGCTTTTGCGTTTGTCGCGGGCGGACAAGCAATCTTTCTGCTCATCTACTTCCTACTGTTCGTCCTTCATCCTCCCGTCAGAATTGCATCCGCTGACAAGCTCGCAGCTACCTGGTGCTCATCACCTTCGCCGATGCCGAGAGTCTGCAAACGAACCTCGGCACATTGCAGTACACGCTTGGGCTCATCTCACCGTCTGGGAATCTTCTCCGAGTTCTGCTGGTCTCACTCAATCAATCGCAAGTACTGTGCCGTGGTCAGTCCATCGTCTCGTATCCGGGCGACTTCGATGCCTACGGATGCCCGATACTCTACCTGACACTTCAAGCCATCTGCTTCTACATCTTCCTTGTTTGGCACGATAACGGCAAACCATCTCCGTTGCCATTCACTCTCCGACGGGATAAGGAGCTTGCCTCGCCTGATGATGAGAACGACATCAAGAGCGTACCGTTTGATGTTCGAGATGAGACAGCCCGCGCCAAGAAGTCAGAGGATGAACTCAAGATTCTGCACCTTGAGAAGATGTTTGGGCGTTACAAAGCCGTCGACAATGTGACCTTTGGCGTCGACGGAGGCGAAAAGCTGGCTTTGCTCGGTCCGAACGGTGCTGGGAAGACGACCACGCTTTCTCTCATACGTGGCGATCTGCGACCCTCTTCGCGAATGTCTGACGTTCTCATCTCCGGTCTTTCCATCCGCAAGGATCAGCTTGCAGCTCGACGGCTGCTGGGAGTCTGTCCGCAATTCAACACCATGGATCTCATGACCGTGCATGAACATCTTGCGTTCTATGCTCGAGCGCGAGGTGTGCCAGACATTCATTCCAACGTTTTGAAGGTCATGGACGCTCTAGGGTTGATGCCTTACAGAAGACACGTGACGGGCAAGTTATCTGGAGGCAATCAAAGAAAGCTAAGCTTGGCCACCGCAATCATCGGAAACCCATCCGTCTTATTGCTGGATGAACCAAGCACAGGGATGGACGCCGTAGCCATGCGAGTTATGTGGAAAGCCGTGCGGGCCATCTGCGCCGGTCGCGCCATTATCATCACCACACACTCCATGGAGGAAGCGTCAACCTTGTCCGATCGAACGGCAATCATTGACCAACGTCTACTGACGGTCGATACGACAAGCGAGCTGACGAAAAAACACGGCGCGGGCTTCTACCATGTCCACATCGTGCTCGCCAACGGGCCGGCCTCCACGGCTGAAGAGATGCAAAATTTACGAGACTGGGTCACAAGCCGCTTCAAGGGCGCAACCATGCACGATCGCCTCTTCCCTGACAGCCGCGGTCAGCTGCGCTTCCAGATCACCAATATCTCAACTGGCGCCTCTAGCAGCAAGCCTTCAAAGTCCGAAGGAATAGAGGTGGAAGACGAGCTCGAGTCTGGGGGAGATTATGTTGCTGCTACTGAAGGAGGTGTGAGCACCACAGCTGGTGAACAGCTCGTCAACATGCTAGATGCGTTGGAGAGCAAGAAGGAACGGCTGGGAATCGGGTATTACACCATAGGACAAGCGACGCTGGAGGATGTCTTCTTGGATGTCATTTCGAGGAATCGAGCGCTTTAAGCCTCGCATCATGGCTTGGCTGGTGTTTTCGCCCGTCATGACGATGGGAGATAAAATGAATCGACAGATGTGCATTGTAACGCAGTCGTACGACGCAGAGATTCATCAAGTTTGCTACCCTTCTTCTTCTTCTCCTTCTTCTTGAACTTTCAGCACCAGCACCAAAGATGGGATAACAAACCATCGCTTCTCGTAATTCACCCAAATATCTAATCCTCATCCTTCTCTGATCCCAAGCCATTCTCATTCCATCTCTCTCAACTATATACAACAGCATTCACGTCAACTAGCTTGACCTATCCTATCACCAATATCCCTCTCCCATTTCCCCCAAAATATACAAAACCCTACCCTCACCTCAAAATCTCGCATAATTGATCACAAACACACCCCAGTAAACTCTATCCAAAACCGCAAAACCCCTCAAGTCTTTTCTCCTCGATATCCATCCCGCCTTTATCCCAATTCGCTGCACTTCGACCCTCCCTTTCCCAATTTAAATTCTCGATATTTCTATGGCTTGATGTGTTCTGGGAAAGTAGGTTAGTTGGTTACTTTATACGCTGTTATTTCGAGGTTTGCTTTTTTGTTTCTGGGTGGTTGTTGGGGGGGGGGGGGGGGGGGGGGGGGG
>SAUG01000109.1:0-254974 GCA_011316305.1 Rusavskia elegans
AGTTTAAAAATACAGAGAGCCTAGATAGTAGATCGTCTCGGCCTAGCCCGATCGATCGAACTTAATTGAATTAATTAATAAAATTAAATAGATTACGGTTTTCTTCTAGATTTTAGTCCAAATCTAGCTCCTTCGGGAATTTTTAATTCGAGTTTTCGATAAAATATTTAAATACTAAATAAGTACGTAATCTGATCGGTTTAGCGCCTCTAGCGTTAGAATTGTAAAAGACTAAAATCAAAATCCGAATGATTAATCGCATGAAAAAAAAAAAAGAATTAATAATTATTACTTCATTAATCTATTCGATCTATTCTAAAATAGATTTTACTATATTCAAATTATCAACTATATAATAAACTATATTAAAATATAATTTTTTGTTTTTTAATCTTTTTCAATTTATTAAAGTCTAAATTAGTTGAGATAATCTAGTAATTAACTTATTAATTTATAACTAAACAAGATATAGTATATTAATATTCTAATTGTTGAAATAATAATTAGAATAATTTTAGAATATATAGACTAATTTATTAAAATTAAATTAAAAAAAAACTTTATAAAATAAAAAACTAATCTTTTTAAATATATTAAAAAATTATATTTAAAAATATTCAGTTTTTCATCTAAAATTTTAAATAATAGTAATATTATAAAATAAAAAGTATTTATATATATTCTATAATATTAAAACTGGTAATTTAATTAAAAATAATTAATAAATTAATAATTTCAATTAATTCTATTTAAAATTTACTTATAAAGAAATAAATACTATAATATCATTTTTAGAATTATTGTTGTCCTATTTATAATATCTAATAGAAAATGATAATATTATAGATATATAAATATATAAATATAGAAATATATAAATATATAAATTTATAAATATAGAAATATATAAATATATAAATATATAAATATATAAATATATAAATATATATATTTATTTAATATTATATTTATAGATAATTTAAATTTATACTTTTCGTTTCTATTTATAAAAATCTTATAATTTATATTTCTAAAATAATAATATAGATTTTTATAATTAAAAAATTTAATTTCTAATTTTTTTTATAAATTCCTTTAATTTCTTTAATTATTTTATTTAATCTATTTATATAAAACCATATTAATCTTTATATTATATATTAAACTATTTTTTATTTTAATAAAATATATTTTAAAATTAATTATAAAATAAATATTAATTAAATTTATAAAACTAGATAAATAAATCTTTTATTGATATTTTAAATATATGATTATTAAAAAATCGATATTAAATTTTTTTTCTAATTTTTAATATATAATTATTAAAAGATCGTTATTAATATTTTTTTCTAATTTTTAATATTTTAAATTCTATTATATAAATTTAAATCTATAGATTAAATTTAATATTATTACAGTCAAAAATAGAAATAAATAATGTAATTTATTTAATTATTTCTATAGATTAAAATAAACTATCTTTTACTATTTCTTTTATATTAGTTTTTAATTCTAGAAAATATATAAATAAAAAGGGTTTTAATTAATAAATAATTTAATTTAATAAAATAGATTTAAAGAAATATTTTTAGTTCAAATTTCTAGAAGACTAGACTATTTAAAATTTGATATTTAAATAAAATAGACGAAATAGTCTAAATATTAGAAATAGATATTGATTTTCTAAACTAAAGAATATTTAGATTAATCTATCTAAAATATTTTTAAATTTTTCTTTAAAGGAATCCCGTTTTCTAAATAGAATTCTATCTTCTAGATCTATTCGATTATATATATTCTATAGCTTTTTTAAAGCTTTTTCTACTTCTAAATCTATAGTACGGTTATAGTATTTAAATATTATTATCTTTTTTTTATATTCTAAAGTTCTTTAGATTCGATTCTACTAATAAACTTTTTTCGAAAAACTAAAAGTCTATTCTATTTCTACTAAAGATATTAGATAAATAAAAATATTATAAGCTATTTATACTAGTTTTAGAAAGTTTAAAGTATTATTTTTCTAAAATATCTAATTTAGATTTTCCTCGGTAGTATTAATATAAAGATATCGATTAGCTTCGGAAATAGCTATTTAAAGACGCTAGGATTATTAAAAAATACTTTTTAAAATAGATAAAATAGATTTTAAACTAATTAGTAAAATTATAGTATATTAACTTTTTATATTACTTTACTTTCTTTTATATAACTAGTTTTAGGCTTTAATAGATTAATAAGAGCTTTCTAATATTTAATAAAATATTTTTTAAACTTATTCCGATATCTATTTTTATATCCTAAAAAGTCTTTTATTTCTTTTTTATTATCTTTTTTATTCTAGTTTTAATAAAAGCTAAACTTTATAATAGAATCTGAAAAATTTAATATATTATAAATTAATCTACTTTTATTTTTAGTATTAAAATAATATTTCGTAAACTTTATCTTAGTATTATTATAAACTATTAGTAAAATTTCTTTATTAATATAGTTTAATAATCGAACTATTTTTTCTATTCTAGAAAGATAATCGAAAATAGTACTAAAAAATCGGAATATTAAATAAATTCTAATATCTATAATTTTTAAAATTAATAAAATATTTTTATAGAACGGCCGCAGTATACTATCTATAAAAAAAAGGATTATTATATATTTATATTAAATATAATCTTTTATATTTATAGATTTTATAAATTTTTTTTATAAATTTATTAATAAAATAGCGTAATTAATAAACCCGACGAATTATAAAATATATTAAATTCTATTAAATATAAATATTTTAAATTATATTTATAGATTAGAAATTAGAATTGATCTTTTTTTAAATTTTCTTAAAATAAAGTTTATATTAAAGAGAAATAGAAATATAGACTATAATAATATAAACTTTAAATAATTATTAGTTTTAAAATTTCTAAATTTATATTATCTATATATATTAGTTTTTTTATAATATTAGATAGATTAGTACTAATATTTTTAATTTATTTATTATCTAACTTTTAGATAAAATTTTCGCTAATTATTTATAATCTAATAATTTAAATAAAGTTATAGACTATTAGATTAATTATATAAACTAGATAAAATAGGAAATTTTAGACTCGATTTTTTTAGTTATCGAGCCGAATAAAAGCTTTTTTAAGTTTTTCTTTTAATATATTATTAGAACTAGTTTTATCGGTAATAATATTTAAAAGCTTCGGCCTAAACTAGAAAAATTTTAAAAGTTTTAAAAGTTTCAGATACTATAAACGACTAGAATAATTAGTAAAAAAAGATATAAATCTAATTAGACGCTATTAAAGTCAGAACTAAATATTAATCTAATATATTAGTATTTCTAAATTCGCGACCTTTTATAAATTTAATTAGATATCTAATATAAAAGGAATACGTTCTAAAATTTTTAAATTAGATTTAATTTACTCGCGGATAGTATAATAACTATTAAAAACTATTTATATAAATTATATATATCTAATAAACTTTATATTTAAATAAAGTATTTATAGTAGTAATCTGATTCTCTTATTTTCGATAGTTTAAACTAGTAGATTTAGATTTAGAAAAGTTTTATATAGGTATTTATTCTATATAATTTTATTAAAAGTAGATTCGAATTTAATATAACTCTTTTTCTATAATTAAAATAAATTCTATATTACCTTTTTATAATACTATTAGCTATTTATATGGATAAATATTGTTTTAATATAAGATTATAAATTAAATCGTTTAGTTTTTTAATAAATAATAGCAGAAAGGTATTTTTTTATAGTAGATATATTAAAAAAATTAAAGGCTATAAAATAGTTAAAAATTTTAGAATAGTTTTTATATATAATTTTAGATAGACTATCTATTATTAAGGCTATTTAGGAGAATTTTTATTACTATTTCGACTATATTTATTCTATAGTTTTTTTCGACTAGAAAGGATTAACTAGTTTTTTATAGAATTTATTTTTAATATCGATAGCTATAGGAATACTAGACTATTAATACTCGAACTCTTTATAGTAATCTAGATTCTATTAAATATATTTATTATTATTTTAAAATATTTATATTAGATAGTCGGTTTAAATTTTATTAGCTATATCTTTAATAATCTATTTTTTCTTTCTATATAATCGATTAAATTTTAATAATATAATATTTATAGATCGGCTCTCTATCTAGTTTATAGATTGGCTAAAATAAATTTTATTTTAAAAAAAAACCCGTCAGAAAGGACTTTACTAGACGTATCGGTTTAGAAAACGGAAAAATAAAAATTAATTAAAGGATTAGATATTTTATATTAGTTTTAATTTAATATTAATACGATTTATATTTAAGTAATAATTAATATAAAAAGATAATATAGATATATAAATATTAATTTAATTATTATTTACTATTTAATAGTAAAGAATCGACGTTTATTTAAATAGTATCTAAAGTATTAATATAATTATATAATAAAAATAGAGATTTTTTAAAATTATAATATAGAATAGAAGGTTTTAGTAGTTTTAGTAAATCGTATCCGAAAACCCGGGTTTAACCCGGAACCGAATCGATTTAATATTTAGAAAAATCGGAACCGACTTAGTTCGGTATCTAAAAAAGTCGGAACCGACTCGGGTCGGATTAGTTTTTCTAATTCGGATTCGAAACCCGATCCGACGGCCAGACTAGATTTAAATATATTATTTTCTTTTTATCGAACGTTTTATTTATAGATAATTAAATAATTCGGCGAAGTTTATAAAATGATATATTTTAACTATTTTGTAAAATAATAGATCAAAGAATTTTAAAATAGAAAATAATTATAACGAATTTAATTAAAACCGAATTCCTCGTAGCTACCGCTAGCGGGAAAAAATTTCTATAGTGAAATCGGTTTTTTAAAAAAATGTCATTTAATTTAGACGATAAATTAAAGATTTAAATCGATAATATAAAAATTATATAAATATTTTAGAATATTAATTTATAATTCGTAACGAAATTTCGTAATATTAATATTTATTATTAATAGCTATATTAGAATGTCGGTAATAAAAGTATAATTATTATTTATTTAACTTCTATAGTAATTCTAGTAAATACTTTTACCAAAATTCTTCCGGTTTAATATTATAAAAAGTTTATAAATTTACTAAAATTCTAGAATTTATTTTTAAAAAATTATTATACTAGTAGTTTTTCCGCTACCGTTTCTAACGTTTTGATTATCGTTAATATATTTAAATTCGGTCAAATTAAAAAGAAAAGTAAAGTTTATAATAATATATATTAATAAAAAGAAAAGTTAAATTTAAATATACGAATAATCGATTCTAAAAAAATATAAAAGTCTATATAACGAATTTGTTAAAATATACGACAGTTTAGATAAAATTCGCGTTAAAATTCGCGCTAAAGCTCGCGCTAAAGCTCGCGTTGAAATTCGAACTAAAATTCGCGTTAAAACTCGCGTTAAAACTCGCGTTTAAATAGTATAGATTATATAATCTATACCGACAGTTTAGCGTATAGATCGCTCTAAAAACTAACGTTTAGATTGGCTATTCTGAGTCGGATTTCCGTCGAGTTCTATAATCCGACCCGATATTTTAGCGGATCGAATCGATTTAATTCGTTAAACGGTCGAATCCGGATCGAATTCGGATTAAATTCGAAAATCCGTTAAACATTCTATATATAATTTAATATAATACTTAATTAAAAATCTAATAATATATATATATAAAATAATTTTCTAATATTTTTAATTTAATTAAAATCTTTCTAGCTAACGTATTTAATTAACTAGAATTCTTTTTTATAATTTAATTTGATTTTTATATTAGATTTATACTAGATTAATACTTTTATACTAGAATTTAATATTTTAACGGATCGGATCGGATTCTAGAATACGATTCGGATTTAAATCGAATCGGATTAGTTAATCCGGATTCGAAATCCGATCCGACGGCCAGTCTATTCGCGTTAAAAGTTCGTATTAAAAGCTTATAGATTAGATAATCTATATCCAAACTTTAACGCGTTAATTTAAGTTAAGAAATAAAAATTCTATATAGAATTTTTATCTATTTTTTAATTAGTTAAATAGATAGAATCACTTCTATAATTTATTCCACTATATCAAAATACGTATTTCTTTTAATAGAAGTTATTATAAAAATATTAGCTAAAATTTACGCTAAAATTATATAATTTATCTATTTAAATATAGTTTGTACTTTTTTATATTTAGCGTATTTTAGTGACGGCTATATTCTATATAATTTAGTAATTCTATAGATTTTACTTCTCGTATATTTCAATTAATACGATTATATATACATATTCTATCGTTTTATACATTCAATGTAAAGATTGGATTCGATGATATTGCCCGAATCAGTACCTTTGTTATAGGGCTACCTGGAAGATCTGATATTTCCAAAAGTTAGTTAAATTTATTAGTATATCTATAAACGGAGGTATAACGGGTAATTATTTAAATTAATTAAAAATGAATTAGTTTAATTACTAAAATAATATCTAGCGATAACTAATAAATTAAATATAAACTATAAAGGCGTCGAGTTCGGAATCTATATAAATAAATAAAATCTTCTATTATTTAGATTATTTATAGATTAAGATAATTAAAATAGCTTTATTTTATAGTATTTACTTATTAAGACTACTAAGATATCCGCTAGTACTAATATCTAGGCTGTTCTATATTTCTCTGCCTATAGAAACGTATTAGAAAATCTAATACTATACTAAATACTACTATATTTTCTAAAATATATTGTCTATATTTATATTACTAAATCTTTTTTTTAGATTTTTTATTCTAAAAAACTATCTGTTTTTCTTTTTTATAGATAAAAAAAAAAGGTTATTAACTAAAAATTATTATATAAAAGTTCTATTATTAGATATCGGTATATTAGCTATATATTTTTATCGGAATTATTTTTTACTAGAGAAATTCTATCGCGTCGGCGAAAGTTCCGAGAAATATATTAATTATATAGAATAAATTTAATTTTATAACCTTGTTCTATTAGATACTATATATTAGTATCGTCTTAAAAATAAAGATTAAAGTTAAAAAAAGAGTTATATAAAATATATATAAAGTAATAGTATCTACTTTATTAATTAGATTATATTAAAGAAAAGCAGCGTATTATAGTTAATAGTAAACTATAAAATTTTAAAGAATTAAAGTAAAAAGAAAATTCTATAAATTTATTTTCGTCTATTAATTTAGATTTTTTTATCGATATAACTTCCGAATAGATTATTCTATTTAGTAATTTCGGCTAGTCGATAACTTTTTTAATTTTCTTTAATAGAACTATTATAGAGCCTTTTAAAAGTTTACTAAGTATTTTTTAGATTCCTAAATATTTTCTAAAATAGAATAATCTTTTTATTTAATTAGATAGTTCTAATCTTTCTACTATAGAATCTTTTTAACTATAAAAGTATTTTCTTTTTATATTTCGAAATTAAATATCTAATATAACAGCGTTTAGAAATCGGCTAGTTCTAAAAAAAATATATAGAATATCTAGTATATTTTAATATTTTTAAATAGATCGAATTTAAAGTTCTAAAGTCTTCTAATCTTTTTAATTAAAAATAGTCCGACTTTAATATAGTTAGGTTTTTTACTTAGAATCTTTATTTTAAGGTTCTTTTTAAGAAGGTATATTTTATCTCCTTTTTTTAACTAAAATATTATTTTTTACTTTTTATTTTAGTAATTATTTAAGTATTTCTATATCTTTAGGATATTTCTTTAGATTTTTTTCTAAATATCGATTTTTTAGATAACTAATTCCGCTAATATATATAGTAGCGGTTATCTAAATAGATTTAGATTTTTTCTATTATCGGTATAGAACGGTATTTCTTTTATTATATTTAATTCTTTTATATTAAACGCTAATTATATTGTTAGTAAAAGTAAAATCTAATTATTTTAAATATTATTAATATAGTACTTTAAATATTATTCTAAAATCTAGTTAGTATATTCTATCCATCTATCTATTATCGGATAGAAAGCTATTAATATTTTTAACTTTATATTAAATAAAGAAATAAGGGTTTTCTAATAGTTTAAAGTAAAGCGTTTATTTCTATTATTTTTTAATACTTCTAGTAGTCTATAGTATCGAAATAATTAATCTGAGATAATGAATCTAAAGTATTCTATTATAAAGTCTTTTAATAATAGGATTACGTAAATATATTTCGTAAATCTATCTATTATATTAAATATTAAATCGTATTTTATATTTATTATCGAATCTTTTAATTTTAGAAACTTAATAATAAAGTCTAATATAACTTCTTTCTATAGTAAATCCGGTAGTTTCTAATACTAAATTTTTCTATAACGAATATATACAGTATATTTATTTTACTAATAACTAAAATATTTTTTAATATATACTTCGACGTATTATTTTATATTAGGAAACTAGTAATATTATTATAAAAGTTATATTATTTTTATTACGCCTAAATACTTTTTTAGTATTCTATTTTAGTACTTTTTAATATATTTATCGATTTTATCGTCTAGTATTTATAGTTTTCTTTTTTCGATAGAAAATTATTTCTAGTCGTCTTTTAATATATATAGTATTATATTTAATTTATATTAATCTACTAATAGTAATCTATTTTTATTAATTTTAAAGATACTATTATTAACAACTTCTTTTATTTTTATATAATTACTTCTCCGATTTAAAATATCTAATTTTCTATTTTTTTTATCTAGAATATAATATATTTTAAATATATATTAACCGAAGAATTTGGACTATTATATTTACCTTTTATATATATACGATTAATCATTCGGATTTTTAATTTTAATCTTTTACGAATTTAATACTAGAGGCGCTAATTCGATTAGATTACGTAATTATTTAGTACTTAAATATTTTACTAAGAACTCGAATTAAGGACTCCCGAAAGAGCTAGATCTAGACTAAAACCTAGAGGGAAATTATAAACTATTTAACTTTAATTAATTTAATTTCTTTCGATCGATCGAGCTAGGCCGAAATAATCTACTATCTAGTCTTTCTATATTTAAAATTCTATAAAAATCGACTAGGGTCGATAGAAAAAACTTAAGTATTAGATTAGCTTTTAAGAGATTCGAACCCCCGATCCGTCGGATTAATTCCGTTAAATCCGAAGAACGCTGGATCCGCCGGGCCTCTAGATTACGTAGCGTTGCTACTATACCACCTAGGCTATATTTATCTTTTATTAAACTATTTTTTTATTATAAAATATAGAAGATTTTTATAATCTATAAAGATTATTAATTCCAATAATTTTTCGGCGTATATTTTCTATTATTTTAGTATAGTTACTATAGTTAGTAGTTCTTTATTATAGATATCGTAATTCTATTCTACTAGTAATAGTTTTTTTTAGATATATATACTACAAGATACTATTTACTATTATACTATTATAGAAGGTATATATTTATAGCTAGATTTAACGAATTTATTTCTATTTTTAATAGTTTTTTCGGACTAAATATTTTAAATACTAGATCTTTTATATATTCTCTTTTAAAATCTTTAAATATTTAATATTATTATTTCTCTAATACTATTCGATAGTATCTTTTATTAAAATTATTAAAACGAAAGTTCTTTTAGAATAGTTTTTTATAAACTTTCGATTATAGTTTATAAATTCGAAAAAGCTTTAGATTTTTTTAATATTTATTAGTAATTTCTATTTTATAATAGCTTTTAATTTACTAGAGTTAATATATAATCTATTATATTCTATAATAAATTCTAGAAAATTAATTTCTTTTTTATAGAATTTATATTTTTCTAATTTAAAATATAAATCTTTCTTTTCTAGATATTTAAAAACTTTATTAATATATTATTTATATTCTTGGAATATTTTAAAAAAAAATTAGAATATTATTAAAATAGGCGATAATAAATATATCTAGATATTTTCTAAATACGTTATTAATTATATTCTAATAGATTACCGGGGCGTTTATAAGTTCGAATAATATAACTATATATTTATAAAAACTATACTATATTTAAAAAGCTATTTTTTATTTTTTTCCGTCTTTTATTTATATAAAATTATATATTTTTTAAAGGTCGAATTTTATAAAATATTATATTCTAGAAAATCTATTCTAAAACTCGCTAATATTTAGTAATAGATATTAATTTTTTATTATAATATTATTTAGCTTCCGATAATCGATATATAGATAGAGTATTCCGTTTTTTTTAAATATAAAAAGGATCGAATATTCTACCGGTAATTAAAATTTTATAATAAATCTCTTTTTTATATTTTTATCTAGATATTTATAGAGTATTTCGAAATCTATTATAGATAATAGATAGATAGATCTAAATATAGGTTATTTATCTATTTTAAATCTAACTTTAAATTTTTATATTTAATATTTAGATAGTATTTTTATAATTATCTTTTTCCGAAATAAATTTATTTAATTTTTATATTTATCTGGAACCTTTTCTAATAGATTTTTTATTAACTTTTTATTAGATAGTTCGAGGTTCTCGAAAGGTTTATAATTTTCTTTTCTATTTCTATTTTATTAATCTAGCTAATCTCTATTAGTATCTAATAAATCGAATCTAAATAGTTTTTAGTTATGTTTTTTCGAATCTATAAATTCGTATTTTATATTTTATTTCTTATCTATCTAAAAATACTACTTCGGTATAGACTAGATACTCCCTATATAAAAGTATCGTTTAAAGCTAAATACTTTTTTTTCCTAGTCTATTACTAGATTATAATCTTTTAATTAAAGAACTCTAAATACGATTTTAAAGCTAGCTATCTAAATAATATTAAACTAAAATTTCTTTTAATACTAGTTAATTATTATTTAGAACGGTATCGTTTCTTCTATAACCTTTTTATCTCTATTTAATATCTTATTTCTATTAATAACTATTAAATTATATAGATTTATTTTTTTAGTTTAAAAGAATCCTTTCCTCCTAACTAAATCTTCTAATATAAAACTTCCGGTTACGTTTAAATTAATAAATACTTTAATTTTCTATAGTCTATTATTAGTTTTAATAATTATTTTAATTTTAAATATAAATTTATAGCTAGCTAAATTTAGTTATTTTATCCGAAGTATAAAGTTATATATTAATAGTATACCTATTACTATAAGATTTTAATTTTTTCTAAATCGTCTTTTATATTTTTATATTTTTTATTTTTATAATTTACTTGCGAAATATATCTATAGAGCTTCTAATTAAAAGTTCTATATCTTTTCTACTATTTCTTTTACTATTTATATCTGCTATATATAGAATATCTAGAATAGTTATAAATATTATAATTTTCGATTTTAATAGATATTATAGAAACGTATCAACATTTTCCAAAACCGGCTTGAAGCCGGTCTTAACCGTCTTAGCCGTCTCAGCCGATTCTCAGCCGGTACCGGCTGAGAGCGGCTTATTAGCCGGTCTCGGGTATACCCGAAGCTGCGTGGCTACGCGGCTGAGAAAATTTAGAGATTCGATTTTAAACTCGTTTAAGTCTTTATTAGTAGTTAGTAGGCCTATATACGCCTATATATAATACTAGGCCAGCTTCGTCTAGATCTAAGATATTAGATTTTTTTACTAGAATCTAACTAGATTAGGTCTAGCGTAGTTTATTAAATAGATATTCGACTTTCGTTATTCCCGCTTTTAGCGGCGGCCGCTAAACCTTATTTTCGAGTTAGGTTATATAGGTTTATTTTTAGCTTATATATAGATCCTATTTTAGGCTGCTTACTAAGCAGATATTCGTACTATAGATACTATTAGAGCTTCAATCTATCGAAAATCCACTTTTTGGATTTTTAGATTATTTGGATTATTTGGATTGAAATAGCTGTCAGTCGGTCTAATCTGAAAATCCATTTTAGGATCCGCTGATACGTATCGGCGTAGTTTTAATAGATACTATCCGGCTTTTTCTTTTTCTAATTTATAGATCCTATAGTTATTATTATAGCAGGCGGTCTAACTAAATAGTATATATTAATCTTCTATTATTATATTCTTTTTATTATAATATTAATTTAGAAATATTTTTATTTTTAGAAGTATTATTTCCTAGTTTCTTTTTTAATATATCGACAATATTATTTACTTTTTAGTTCTACTAGTTATTTTAAAAATATTTGTTATTAATATATATTTTATAAATATTTTTAAATTCTTTATAGATTACTATAAATTCTATTTTTACCAGTTTTTTATTATAAAGAACTTAAAGATATATTAGTCTAATATTCTCTATTATTATAATTTCCTATCTAGAGGCGGTTTTCCTTCTAGTAGATTTTACTAATATTCGTAGCGAAACGTTATTTATTATAGTTTCCTATAATATTTTATCGTTTTTTATAAATATAAATTTTTTATCTAAACTGGTTTCCTAGAATTTAAAACTACTATCGTCGTCTTTTAAAATTATTTTTTACTAGTTTTTTAAATTTTTCTTTAATATAGCGTTAAACTATCGTCGTTATACTTTATTTAACCGATACTTTTTCGCGAAATAGCCTGGTTTACTATAGTTATAGTACGTTTTAGGATTTTTATTCCTTTTACTATTTCTAGAGTTCTTTCCTTTATATCGCTATTATATAAAGTCTAGTTCTATTAATATAGGTCTATAGTAGCTATTTTCGGTTTTTTTATCTAGCTATAGTCTTCTAATAGCTTATCCTAGATAATATCTAGTATTACCTCGCGATTCGCTATTATAGCGCTTTTCTATATCTCTTTTATATAGTTTATTATCGAAGTCGATAGATATCTCGATTAGATTATCTAGTATAATATATATTCGACTATTATATATAAATTCGTTTTTTACTTACTTTTTAAATCCTCGTCTAAATATTATATATAGGATATTGTCGTTCTATTCTATTAGTAATATCAATTCTTTAAATCGTATAATATAGTTAGATACTACGTTTTTCTACTAAAGGTATTAAATAAAGTATTTAGTAGTTAAAATCTCGTTTAAAATTCTAAAGACTTTATAAATAGCTTTTTTAAATTTTATAAACTATATAAAGATACGTTTACGATATTTTTTATTATCTATATATTAGTAAAGGAAAGATTTTATCTAGTATTAAACTTATTCTCGAAAGTAAAATATAGTAAAAAGAGTTTTCTTTTTTTCGTCT
This sequence comes from Rusavskia elegans, assembly GCA_011316305.1. Taxonomy (NCBI): domain Eukaryota; kingdom Fungi; phylum Ascomycota; class Lecanoromycetes; order Teloschistales; family Teloschistaceae; genus Rusavskia; species Rusavskia elegans. Next base: position 13,295 of record SAUG01000109.1, read on the forward strand.
ATTAGAAAGAATATAAAATATTTATCTTACTATATAAACCAATTTTCGAGTTTATTATAATTTTTATAATATTTATCGGGTTTGTTAACTTTAATACTATAAAAGCGTTAGTTAATAGTAGGATTACTATCCTTTTTATTACTATTATTATCTTTTATCTAAATCTTTTTTCCTTTAGATTCGGATTTTTTTACTATAGAACTGGAATTATTTAGAATAGAGATTTAATATTAACCTGCGATAGATATTCTAAAGATATTTAAAATATTATAGAATTATCTAAAAGATCTGTTATTTCTAAAAATTAGTTAAACTTATTAATATATCTATAAACGGAAATATAACGAATAGTTATTTAAATTAATTAAAAATAAACTAGTTTAATTACTAGAGCAGTATATAGCGATAACTAATAAATTAAATATAAGCAATAAAGGCGTCGAGTTCGAAATCTATATAAATAAGTAAAATCTTCGATTATTTAAATTATTTATAGATTAAAATAACTAAAATAGCTTTATCTTATAGTATTCACCTACTAAAACTACTAAGATATCCGCTAGTACTAATACCTAGGCCGTCCTGCATATCCCTGCCTGTAGAGGCGTGATAGAAAATCCAGCGCTGTACTGAGCACTACCGCGTTCCCTGAGGCACGCCGCCTGTGCTCATAACAACCTTGAACCTCCACCGTGGCATGTAACAAGGGTGCACGCAAATGACTGTTTTGAAGCGAATCGAAGTCGACTGTCTTCAAGTTTATCTATGCTATGGGAGGCTAGCATTGCGATCGTGATAGGACCATGGAGACTAGCCGGTAACTTCACACAAAACCCGCTCATTCGAGATCCACGATTTTATGGACGATGCGATTTTGACGCTCGGAAATAGAAGCTTCAATGGACGGATATCCGTTGGAGAGAATGGATGTACCATCAGCTCGCTCATTGTTATGAGAGAATGATCATTGGTGGCGGGTGCGACCGGAGAGATGAAGAAAGGCTTGGCATTTCGTCAGAGAGAAGAGTGTCAACACGTCTACTCTGATGCGCCGTGGCGAGGGTGTGTATACATGATACGAGGAGGTTATGGTACAAGAGCATTATACATGGTGGTCTTCGTTGGATGTTTCTTGGGCTGGGTGTGTCAAAAAGAGGGCGGTGACTGCCATATCAAAAAAAAAAGAATTGTCAAAAAGGTAAAAAATGGATGCAGCTGGGAGTCGAACCCGCGCAGTTTCAGAGAGCCTAGTACTGAAACGGTAGGTAGAATCATCCACCCCAGCGTGGCCATCCACATCGCTCAAAGCTAGCTATTATTCCGTACCGCACTAGCCTATACCGCACCGTATCGACTAATCCGATAGCTAGCACCGCTCCGTACCGAGCTTTAAGCGGGCTAGTATACTATTAGTATATAGAGCTTATAAACGAGCCTTGGCAGAAATTTTTCTCTACGACTATTAGATTTCTGCTATCGTATATTCAATGCTTGTATACCAACGTTTGATTTGCTCACCGAACCATTGGTTCATCGGGTACTAATATCGAAACAAATAATTTAACTAAATTAGTAACGTTAAATTATATTAACTAATAATGATATTAAAAATTAGAGTTTCTACCAGCTTATAGAAGCTTAGCGCTAAAGCTTGGTATTTCGTAAAAAGCTAGTACTGCCCGTACCTAATCGGAGTAGTGCTAGCACCGCTCCGCACCGCTGATTGGTAGACCCGCACCGCACCAGCACTAGCGTCTGTGCGGTGCGGGCGGTGCGGATTGCCACACTGACCCAAGTTGACGCCGCAGGGTACCCCGAGTTTCAGTCTAGGCAATGACCACAATCAGCTTGCCGCGCGTCGCGCTAGTGCCTGCACGTGCCGCCAAAGTCACTGTTGTCACCTCACATTTCCCTCTGCATCCTCCTCCAACTTCCACAGAACACACCATCCACATCATCGACATCAGCAAGCCATACGCAGCATCGTCACCGTCGATACCACGATTGTCATACAGCAGAAATGGCCGAACAAAACCACCAGAATCAGCTGCCCGCTCGCCGCCAGGCAGCTAACCGTTAACATCACAAGTCAGCCATTCGTGCAGCTGCCAGTGAGTGCTTCCACCACCTCATTTCACTGCTCATACCCACTGACATGCCATGCAGAGCCTCTCGCTACCACGATTGCAGGAATACCCATTCAACTCGTCGTGCCCGGTACTAGCACCCGCCAAGAGCAGATGAAGCAAGCCCGCCGTTGGCTAGGAAACGAACACCATGGCCACCGCTTCTCACGCCCCGTCATCCAAGAAGTCGAGAAGCTTTTACACGCCAAAGACGAGATCCGCGCCGCTCATCCCTTCGACATCCTCACCCCACCGCCGAGCATGTCGTCGCCACCCTTGATGCGGAACGCGCGGAAGCGGAGGAGGCGGGGATTATGGGGGATTGGTGGTCTGGCGAGTCTAGGAAGGGGGTCACTGTTGTTCAGGGTATGGCATTCAAGGCTGCACGCAAGATGGCGGAGATGAAGGGGCGCTAGGCTTGGATGTGGAGGGAGAAGAAGTGGGCGAGAAGGAGCTGGGGTCTACACAGTTGGGTGGGTTGTGTGAGGACGACGTGGGTTCGAATCTGATTGCTCACTCGCATCGGACCACGACGCCGATGCCGACAAGGGGGTGGAGCAGGGAGACATGGAGGCGATAGATACTACTGAGGGGTGACGGTACAACTTGACATGACTTACACTAGCGAGGGAGTTCAGGCGTCATTACGCTCTAGGCTAGAGACATGATACCCCCAATGCAAATGATTTGACAGCTGAACAGCAGTGTTCATTCATCCGTTAACACGATTGTACATCATCGAGGTAGCTGTTGTCATGATGGCTGTTTACGATTGATTGTACTATTAAGTCAATATGTTAGACCCGCTTATCCCCACGGTACCTCCGAATCGAAAACCGTTGCGTTGGCAGCACCTCGGTGATGAGGGATCCCTCGTCTAGGCGGATGCGGACGTGAGGGGAACAGGGTGCAGCCCAGTCGGACATCTGATAAGTGTCAGTCTCATCGCCATGCCAAAAGGGACAAGCATCAAAGAGAGGGGACAACATACTAGCAACATAATAAACATAACTCTCTGCATTCCTAATCGTCCTCCCAGACGGCAACGACAGACACTGCTCCACATTATAATAATCCATCCTCGACCCAATCGTATTCCAGAGATATATATGCGTCAATTCATGCATCAACACCCAGCTCTGATGCCTTATCAGATCCAGTCCATCGCTGAGGAATAACCTCCCTTGAACCCCTACTTCGAGGCATGCGCGCTTAGATCTTTGGAGGCGGACGGGCAGTTGGAAGAAGCGGGGACAGAGTGTTATTATGGGGTTCGAGGGGGATTCGAGTAATGTTGTGGCGAAGGGGCCGTGGGGATCTTGGCAGCGGATATACATGTCCGTATTGAGTTCTGTGCTGTTGACTTGGGTGGGACCATCTAGGCAGACGAATGAGGGTGATATGGCGCGATCGGTGATGGCGGGGGTGGGGGCTGCGGTGGTGATGTTTTCGAGGATGCGCCGGATGAAGGGGGCGTGGTTGGGGTCTTTGAAGAAGGCGTTGAAGGCGGGGCTGGCTCTTGGGGTGGAGAGGTCGCGGAGGGCGGGTTGCAGGTTGAGGATGAGGGATGAGTATTGGTTTATGAGGGCCTCGGTGCGGGTCCTGCAGTTTATGAAGGTTAGGTTGCCGCTGTGGATGCGTTCTAGGTGTGCTGTGTGGGGGTTAGTCGTAGCTTATGGAGAGAGGAGCAGGAGCGTGGATTACGTTTTACGTATAGAGCCTTGGCATGTGGTAGTAGGAGTAAGATTAGGATGTAGCAGTGGAGTTGGAGGATAATAAGGCGCATGATATTGGTATTCGGAATGCTTACGAAGCATCCTTGGATACATGATACACTAGCTATGGAGTGCCGGGGGCCTCGGACATTTATAAAAGACTGCATAACATAATGAAGATGGAAATAGAACGCGTCGCAGAAGGAAACCGGGTCGCTAGAGTGGTGATATATTGGGTAGGCGCCTTGCCGACCGAATCACTCCTGAAGACCGACCAACCACGGATCAAATTGCCGCGACCGGCATCAGTGGGCTTAGTGAGCAGTTACGCTGTGAGAGCGAGTCTAACGGGTTGCTCTTGACAATCGTGACCTCGATAGGCATGACCCTGTCGAAAACGGTACAGAGTGCTTGCTCAGTCGCTACGCACCTTCCGCAGATATCCCTATCATTTCCTGCGCCCACTGATGCCGGCACAATACTTGGGTAGTCGGCCTCGGATAATCTGATGGGTCCGGAGTGGGTATGGATGCTGATCCTGGACAGGCGGGCGTAATTGCGATGGTGGAGTGTAGATGGAGTATTGCGAAGAGCAGGATTATGCTGCAGGCGCGCCCGATGTTAAGGTTTTTGGGGACACAAGCGCTATTTGACGAGAAAGATCGAAGATGAAAGGTTCGACTGCGTAAGTCGGTGCATGTTCCTCCCAGCTTTAAGCTTTGATTCCGAGGTGAAGACAAGATGCTTGAGGCTCGTGGTATAATGCAGTACTGTGCGATGGGGTCATTTATTCGTACCCGTGATTTGTTTGCGTAGACTCATATGAAGAGAGGTGGGCATCCTTTGTACTGTTTGGTGAAAGCCTCGCTGGGTGTCGTGACGAATTTGGGCTGCCTGAGTCATAAGCGTTTGTGTAGCGCGCCAGTGTAGAGGATCCAATACCCTGGGTCCATCCGTGGAGTTTCACGATCTTTGCTTAAGCATGATAAGGAGGACTATCTCGAATGTATAGCCAGGCTGTAATAAGGATCTCCATCACCGGTCGTGTTTCGCTTCAGGGTTACGACTTTGCCCCGACCGAGATCCAGTGTATACTCATCACGGATTTCGAGAGAAGACTTGCCTGCATTGGGTTGAAAAAGGCAAGCGTTTCGTGCCTCTATAAAATTGTATCTTGGACTCAAAACATGCAAGCTGAAGGCTTTGGCGAACGTCCCTAAATGCCCAAAATTAATGATGATTCTAAAGGGGCCTTGGTAGTCATCCATGAATGTCAAAAGTGCAGAACCCGAAAACGCAGAAAGTCGTATTTTCCAGTGATCAAATCCGCCAGAGTCTGGACCGGTGACGTAGACAGGCCAGGTGACATAGCATTCATGGGGGACAAGGCGTTCAATGCTGCTTGAGTTGTAAAGAACCAACCCCTCGTCAAAATTGCGGCCAAATTCTTCACGAAGCTGGTTCCCCTGTGCTTTTGTGACCCCAAATGAATTGTCGGGGATACTGTAAGGCTTAGGGTGCCGAATATATATAGTGGTTTGTTCAGTATGTTTGAATGGACCATTACAATACAGATCGAAGTCAACAACTTCACCAGCAAAGATTCTGGTGTAGATATTTGTATCTAGCCGATGAAGTATGATGGTGAATGGACTTCCCTTAGTGGTGAAAAACTCTCCCTTAGTTCCAAGCGTACAATTGAGAGGAAGTAGAACAAAGTCTCCCACTGCCGATGTCATTCGGTAAGTAGCTTCTAGTGACAGGCCCCGGTTGGTCACTGTATAGGGTAACCTGGTGAATTCTGGGCGTCCATACGGAAAATATTCTCCAGAACCACTGAAAGCCGAAGGTTCTGTGGCGAAGATTCCTGAAACGTTGTCTTTTGAATGCCAAGCAAAGATGGACTCATCGTCAAAATTGCGAATGATCTCATGCTGAAGTCTGGTGAACGCTCTGGATCCTTCTCCGTACAGAAGTGACATGTTGATCTGATGCAGAGTAAACAAGGAGAGATCAGCGCCGTATCATTACGAATTAGCAAATCTATTAAGTCTTACCTGGAACAGGCCCAACAGACAGTAAGCTTGATCTTCCAGTCTCGTAGTTGAGCGGTGGGAAGCCCATGACATCCGTGTTGCGACACTCGCGTTGAGGCATGAAATCCTATTCCCGAGGTATTTTTTATGAATCCCGGTCACCGAAGATATATAATCTTCGAGCTTAGCTTTTTTCCCCAGACATTGCCAGTTCTTATCATAGAAGATAATATTCGAGGGTGCGAGAAGCTCCTGTAGAGTCCAGCCTCTTTTAAACCACCGACTCGCCTTGAACTCATTGATAACAGTATCATCCAGATCCTCAGCAGTCATGGAGACATCGCTCAAATACGCATAGCACATCGCTGATTTGCCATACCAGTCATACATCGAATTGATTGCTTCTGAAAGCTCGGCACTGCTCTTTTTGTCGATGCACACAGTATCCACCCAAGCCCATTGATACCCGTGGAGGAGAGCTTCAGCGCAGCATCTCTCGACTTTCTTGTAGCCCTTCCGCTGCTTCAAGCGACTTGTCTGATTACTCCAGGGAACCAATTGTCCAGCGACAGCGTACACATAATTGGCGAGCGACGCAGGTTGCAAATCGCTTTCCAAAATCATCTCTTGGAACGAGATCTCTTCGTCGCCCCAGGTATGTGACAGTATCGCATACTGGACGTCATCTGGGTTGATGAAGTTGTGCAAAGCTAGGGTGCGGGTGTTTAGCAACCACATGTTCGGTCTGATGAATGCAGGTATTTAAGGCAGTTGGATGTGTGTTTTGTTCTTTGTGGAGGAGGTGTAGTGTTGTCATCCGGTGCGAACCAATACGGCTAGGGCAGCACTCCTCCTCCCAGCTAGGATTTTCCTTCCTGTTGTAGGGCAGGTATTCGTACCTTCTAGGTCTTGATCTCTGACCGACTCGGCTGTTGATTAGCCCAGCGGTAGATGACACCGCTAGGGTTCCAGTGAGCTCACACTGTCTTAGGTACTGCCGCAGGGACATGGAAGCTGAGACATCACAGTCAAGATGAGAAATCTGACCAGCTAAGTTGACCAAAAGACCGGGGCTCCACGCTTAGCTTCGTCTCAATGTGCGTTGAAAGAATCACACTGGAGATGAAGAAAGGTGGAGAAGGGTTGACCAGGAAGTCTGCTTGATTCATGTGCCAAGGATTACTGCCGCCAAGCCCACTATTGGGATTACGTAACTCAGGGATCCTTGCCCTGGCCAGGATTGTGGACACCTTGCAGCGCGCCAAAGAATCGAGTTTCGATGGTCCGCCGGATATATCGGACGTATACGACAACACTTCACAGCCAATGGATGAGCGGGTAGATATCTTAGCGTGCCATACTAGGGGTAAGGAAATGCCAAAAATCGACGGTAAAAAGACAGCAAGCTGTCTAATCAAGCCTGTCTTATCCAGGGGTTCAGGGGTCAAGATTGGTGTATCCCGTAATCTATTTACCACATCAAACTCCACAACTATGTGCTCTCTATCGTGTCGAGAACCCTCCTGTCCTATTTCAAAAGACGATCATTCAAAAATCAGAAGATAAAAATTCTGCGAACCTTTGATAGCTTCCATATATTTTTATAATGCTACTGCCACTGCCATCAGTACCCGAACAGCATTGGACCATAGAGGTTCAGTATATATACAGCGGACAAATGTTCCGATTTAAGTGAATACACCACGTGGAGATATCACAAAATCTGCCATCTGGGACTACTTCTGCGCGTCGTCGCTTAGTGTTGAACAGCAATCAATTGCCGCAGATATCGTGGCGATACCCGCCCCGACAATATGTCTTCGTGCATGTGCTGATCCTCTTTCATCTATTCAAGGTCTTCATCGAATAGACGAGAGTGATCGGCAGAAGACCTCTCTGTTACGTCCACGATTCTACAGAGGTACGCTGGAAGATTGGCTAGCTAAACGAGACCGATTATCTATAGCCGCCTATAGCCGCCGTAGCCGACTTTTATAATAGGGTTTTTTAGCGGACGGCTATCTATTAGTACTATCGGCTATTTTTATTATATATATTATTCCTTTTTTCTATTAGATAGTTTTTTTTATAAGTTATTAATATAATTATTAAATATCTTTATATATATATAATTAATCATTCGAATTTTGATTTTAGTCTTTTACGAATTTAACGCTAGAGACGCTAATTCGATCAGATTACGTAATTATTTAATATTTAAATATTTTACCGAAAACTCGAATTAAAAATTCCCGAAAGAGCTAGATCTGGACTAAAACCTAGAAGGAAACCGTAATCTATTTAACTTTAATTAATTTAATTTTCTTCGATCGATCGAGCTAGGCCGAAAGAATCTACTATCTAGTCTTTCTATATTTTAAACTCTATCAAAATCGACTAGGGTCGATAGAAAAAACTTAAGTATTAGATTAGCTTTCGAGGGATTCGAACCTCCGACCCGTCGGATTAACTCCGTTAACTCCGAAGAGCGCTGGATCCGCCGGGTCTCTAGGTTACGCAGCATTACTACTGCGCTATCTAGGTCATTGAATATCTTTATTTATTTTCTTTTTAATTATTTCCGTATTAAAGATATTTTATAATATTATAACCTTATCTTTATAGCTATACGGAATCAGTTACGATAATCTATACCTAGATTTCTTTACTATTTAGTAGCTCGAACTATATCTATAGCTATAGTTACGCTCTAATATAACGTCTTCTAATATATAGAAACGTTATATATTTATAAATTACTATATTAGTCTCGTTATCCTATTCTATAGAACGAAACGATACTATTAGAATGGCGACGCTAAATATCTATAAAAAAGATAAAAGATTTTTAAAATCTTAATTTATATAAATAAATATCTATTTTTTATTATATATAAATTAATTTCTAAATAAAATTGTTAAGATTCTATTTATAATAATTTATCTAGAAGAAATAGTCTTTAATTAAATCCAGTTCTATATAGAAAACTATTTTAATAACTCTAAAAATTAAAAAAAAAATATATTTTAGATATTTTATAATTTCGATAATTTAATTATAGCTATTAAAGAAGCTTTTAGAAGTAATAATAAAGATAAAATAATAGTAAAGAGACTAATAGTTCTAAAATAGTAGAAATCGATAGCTATCTATACTATTTAGTTTTGGATATTAGCTTATAAAATAGACTAGAAAGATTTAATTCTAAAAGTTTCCTTTTTTAAAAGATTTAATAGTAGAGTTAAAAAAGCTATAGTAGTAATCGAAAGGTCAAATTTACTAGCGGATTTCATCGAGCTAGTAATAAAAATCGATACTAGATAATATAAATAATATATCGATAAATAGACGTTTAGTAAAATAGGAACCGCTAAAAGATAGTATAAAAGAAATCTAATAGAGTTTAATATTACTAGAATAAGAAAATTACGGATTAAAGCTTATTATTTATATAGAAAAATAGAAAACTTTAAAAGGAATTATCTAACTAAAGAGATAATAAAGGCGATTAAATACTAATTTAAAATAATTGAGAAATTATCCGAAAAAAAAGCTAGATAATATATAATTAAAGGTTAGATAACCTGCTAAAATAATAATTATCTTATCTATCTATCGAATTAAAAAAGATTAGAATAATACTCTATAAAACTAAAGAAAGTAGAAAAAAAGTCCATATTAGAATTTAAACTATATAAAATAGAGAAACCTTTTATAGTAGTATTTAAAGTTAAAATCGAAGGTTTTAAAACAATAGCTTTTATAAATAGAGAAAAAAAAAATTATAAAAGAAATATATAACTAGATTAAAGGATATATTTAAAAATATCTTTATTAAAATAATAGAATTACGAAATTCGAAGTTAAAATAAAAAATAGATTAATCGAAATATTAAACTTTATAGTATTATAGTAATCGAAAGCCCTAAATAGTACGTCGTTTTAGGAAATAAATAGAAAGAATCGATTTTAGGAATACTAATATAGAAAAGTATATAAAAACCTTTTATATAACGAATTAGATATTAGATTAAATATAGACTATAAATAAATTAAAGAAATCGATATCTTTTTTAAATAAAAAGGCGAAATCTAGAAGATAAAAATCTAGAAGGAATACTATTACCTATTAGTATAATTTGCTTTTAAATACGATAAAATCTAAAAAGTTATCTAAAGATTATAGATAGACGATATTAAAATGATCTATAGAAGTATTATTAAAGAAATGGAAAAAGTTAAATATAATTCTACGCTAGAACCAGATAAATAATACCGTATAATACTAAACCCAAAGATAAAATCCGACGAAAGAATACCGGACTCTACTGTAAGTATATAACTAAAAGAATAATAGTTACTATCTTTATCGTTATAGAACGAGATAGTAGTTAAAGAATAAAAGTTAGCGGAGATATTAGAAGGTCCGGATATAACTTATAATAATAATACGTAATTCGGAATCAAAAACGATAATACGAAATAAAGGAATCTTTTACTAGATATTCTTTTACGCGTTCGTCGCCTCCGGAGACAGAAAAGAATTAAATTCTTTTAAGAATCGATCGATATTAACCGAATTAAAACTAGAAACTAACTTAATAGACGCTTTTTACGCGGCTAGCGTAAAATTAACAAAGGAATAAAACGCTGCTAGATTATAAAGTTTATCGAAATAAGATAAGATACGTTATTCCTAGATAAATAAATTACTTTTACGTTTATCTAAAGCGCGATAATAAATATAAAATATTTTTACTCTCTAAAAAATCGGTAAAGATCCGATTTTTAAATAAGATAATAATTACGAATTTTCTTTTTAGAATCTAAAAAAAAACTCGATATAGCGACGAGTTTCGGAATACTCTTTAAAGATACTTTCGATATCGGAACGAAATTTATTTTTCTTATCTTTAAAACGTTTCTCTATAAATAATTAGAATAAAATATCCGGAGAATATAAAAGATAATTATAAATAGCGTTAGAAATCAGGAGATTATATAATTTCTAAATACGAGTTTATTCGCTATAAATATTACTACTAGTTTCTATCTTATACTCTTTTAAAAGATTACGAGTATAAAGACTATAAGAGAAAGATATAGAGATACTCTTTAATTAGATACGATAGAAAGATTTTAATTAATTCCTTTTTCGAAAATATATAATAAAAATATTAAAAAAAAAAAAGAAAGAGCGGTTAGGCTTTATATACCCTATATACGAATAAGCTAGATAGAAAACGATATAGAAAAAGCTATATTATATCTATAATTCTTTAGAAGTACGCTAGAAGATTAGCTAGCTAAACGAAGCTAATTATCTATAGCCGCCTATAGTTACTATAGCCGATCTTTATAATAGAATCTTTTAGCGGACGGTTATCTATCGGTATTATCGGCTATTTTTACTATATATATTATTCTTTATTTCTATTAGATAGCTTCTCTTATTAGTTATTAATATAATTATTAAATACCTTTTATTTTTTTCTTTTTAATTATCTTTATAATAAATATACTTTAAAATATTATAACTTTATCTTTACAGCTATATAGGACTAGTTATAATAACCTATTTCTAGACTTCCTTACTAATTAGTAGCTCGGACTACGTCTACAGCTATAGCTAGACTCGAGCGTAACGCCCTCTGATATACAGAGACGTTATATTTTCCAGCTATCAAAAGCGACTATATCGTGGTATTGGCTATTTATAGAGTCATGATCCTAGAACCTTTTATAAATACTAAAAGATACTGTAGAAATTACTAAAAAATACTATAAAAATCGCTATAAAATATTATATTTATTAAATCGATTTTAATTAATCGGCGTATTTAAATATTATTCCACCTTTTTTTTAATTGACTAGAACGGTCATTCTAGTTATATTAGATATTATTTATATTATAGAATTTCAAGCTGATTTTCTATTAGATTGGCTGTCGGATCGGATTTTAAATCTAAATTAGCTAATCTGATCTGATCTGAATCGAATTATAGTTAAATCTAATCCGATCCGAATCGGGTCGAATTTTTTTATAGTTTAATCTAATTTGAATCCGGGCCGAAATCGGATACCCGGATTTAATTTATAAAAACGCTAAAGTTTTATACGTAAATATAATTCTAATAATAAAATATTATTTCTTATATATATTATACTATTTATAAATCTTTATTTTTTCTAAAAATATATTAAAAGATTTAAAGATTTCTAATATTAAAGTATCCTAATATTAATATATACTATTTATTATAATCTATTAAATAGTTAATACTCTATATTTTATTATTTAGTATCTATATATCTATATTATCTTTCTAAATTACTATTATAGAAACGAAATATAAAATATTTAATATAAATATTTATCTTCGTCTTTTTATTTTTTAGATCGATATATCTAGTAAAGGCCTTTCTACTAGATTTTTGTTAAATAATATCTACTTTAATTAATCTATAAACCAGTTTCTAAGTCGATCTAAAACTAGAATTCTAGTTGAATTTAATTATTTATATAGAAAATAATAATAGATTATTAAAAATATAGTAGATAAAATTCGAGCCGACTATTTAAAACTAGTATTTTAGGATAATAATAAGTTTATTTAATAGGATAAAGATTACTATTAAAAGATCTAATAATAGTAATCTAGTATATTAATTACTATAGATATTAAAAATAGAATTTAAAAGAAAATAGCCGATTTTTTATAAATAAAAAAGACTTTAGTATAAAAATAATCGCTCTAGTAGAATAAACTCTACTAGATAGCTTTAATAATAGATAGTCTTTCTAAAATTATATATAAATTCTATTTTAAAATTTTTAACTATTCTATAATTTCTAGTTTATTAAATATATCTACTATAAAGATATATCCTTCGATTAATAGTTACTACTGATCTAAACGATATAATTTATAATCTATTATTAAAATAATACTTATCCGTATAAATAGTAAATAGTAATATAAAGATGTAATATAAAATTTATTTATTTAATAATAAAAGAAAAGTTATATTAAATTAGATTCTACTTTAAATTAAAATATCTAGAATAAACATCTATATAAGATTTCTTTAGATCTAAATCTACTAGTCCGGACTATTAAAAATAAAAACTTTTTAAACCTATTATAAATATTTTATCTAGATATATAGCTGTTAAAATATATATAATTTATAATAATAATATTTAATAAATATAGAACTATTTATAATAGAAATAGATTCAGTTTAAAAACTATAGAATATATTCTATTTATATTAAATTTCTAGTCTAATTTATGGAAGGTCGTATATTTAGATATATTTATATATTAGATTAATACGTAGTTTTAATTTTAAAAATATCTATTAAGTTTTATATTTCTATCTATAAATTATTCCGGCCGTTTATAGTACTAAAAGCTATTAATATTTATAGAGTTTTTCTAATTTAAATAGTAGCTTTTAGATATTATTATTAATAATACTAGCTCTAATTTTATATTAAAAAAAAAATTTAAAAAAGCTTTTAATCGACTTAATAGTCGATAGAATTAATTATAAAATCTACTATTTTACCTAGTTTATATAGTTAATCTAGTAGTTTAAAACTCTATTAAAACTATTAGATTATAAATTATAGGCGATAACTTTATTTATTAGCTAGATAATAAATTATTTTTAGCTATTAGAACCGGTCTATCGAATATTATAAGATCAAGTAATATACGTAGATAATATAAATTAAATAACTATTATATTTATAGTATTTTTAGATTTATATTATTATAGTTAATTCTGGTATTCTTTTTTAATATAAGCTTCGCTTTGAAGGATTTTAAAATAAAGCTAATTCTAATTCCTATACCAGAAACGTAATTTAAAATATTTATATTTAATAGAATTTAATTCATTTTATAATTTATAGAGTATATCTATTTCGTTAAACTATTAATTAATTCTTTAATAAAAATTCGCGAGATCTATAAATATAATAGATAATCTTTAATATAAATATATAGTAATTTCGTCTTTTTATAGATAGTATACTATAGCTATCCTATAGAATTACTTTAATAATTTTAAAAACTACCGGTATTAGAATTTATCTAATATACTGACTTTATAGTACGTTTTATAACTACCTTACTAAAGTATAGAAAATAATAAAAGCTTCGAACTATTTTTAAAAAACGACAATATTAATAGTTTATAAAAAAGCCTTTATTAGATTTACTAAATATAATCTTTTTATTAAAAGTAAAATAAAACTAAAATATAATTATTATTATTTTTAATTCTATAATAAAACTTAACCTTTATTAAAACTAGAATATTATTAAATAGAAAAAAATTATAGAAAAATACTCGGGATATATAGATAAATATCGAAACGAGTTTAGAAAATATTTTAATAAATATTATAAAACCTTTATTAATCTACTAAAATATAATGTCTATTATAAAAAAAATAAAAAATAATATATAATAGTAATATATTATAAAAATACTAACTAGTTAATAGCCTGCTATTACTATTTTAAATTGTTTCTTTTAATAGTTTTAATATTTTAAAATATCTATTTCTAAAACTAATTAATAACTTTATACTAATATTACCGAGGATAATTTAAACTAGATATTTTAAAAAGATAATATTTTAAACTTTCTAAAATTAATATAGATAGCTTGCGATATTCTTTTCTATCTAATATTTTTAGTCGGAATTAAACGGACTTTTAGTTTTACTAGAAAAATTTATCGATAAAATCGATTTTAAATAATTCTATAATATATAGAGTAGATAATATTAATAAAATACTATAACTATACTATAAATTTAGATTCCGATAAAATATTAGAAAAGTTATAAAAAATAAATTTAATTAGATAGAAATAAAAAATAGTATTATATTTCTAGAAAGATATCTATTTAAAGCTTTTTTTAATAATATATTAAATATATTAGTCTAGTATATTTTTCATTTAATAGAAATATAATAATATATATAGATAAAATTTCTTTTCTAGACTATTATTTTTTTAATCTATATAATTAGTTAAATAGTTTAATATTTTCTTCTATATTTTTTTTCTTTTTTTATCTATATTTTTATTATTATCTATTCCCGCTTTCTCTTTTATATCTTTATACTAACTATTAAAATTAATATTTCGAGCTAAACCTTTATTATCTCTACACTTAATATTATTTTTTATAGAAAAGTACTTTTTTACTATTTAATCCTTTTTATTAATTTTAATAATAATATCGCTATTTTTATTTTCTTTTCTATAAAAAGATTTAATATATTTATAAATTATATTCCCGCTATAACTAAATTCTTTAGTAAATACTATTTATTTTTCTAGGGAAACTAGAATTCTAGCGGATTAAAGTTTTTAGAAACTAATAGAATAGATTATTTATTATTAAATAAAATTAACGATTAGAGTTATATATTTTATTAAAATTACTTTATTCGGACTATCAATAGTAATATTCGACTAGAAATAATATTAGAAATAAATATTTCTATACTAGATAGTTCTATTAGTATTTTATATATTAATCTAATATATTATTCTACTTTATTTATATTTTATCTATTTAATAATTGCTATTTCTTCTATATTCTTTTTAAAATTTTTAATATATAGATAATTTTTATAATATAATACTATATATAGATTAGTAATTAATACCGTATATATTACTTTATTATATTATTATAGATATTTTTCTTAATTCTATAATCTATTTTCTAATTTCTAGTATTCTATTCTAGTATAGCTTTCGTCTCTATATCTATATTTTTCTAGAAATCTATTTTTTTGAATTTTTTAAAGTATTTATATATTATAATACGATCTATATTCTATTTATTATAGAATTTAAATTTAGTATTAAATTATTTTTCGATATATTTTTATTTTATATCTAATTTAGATTTTATAGATAGTAGTTTTTGTTTGGATATAGTAGATGGTATACTAAATAATATAGTAAAGTAATATAATTAGTAGCTCTAGAACTATCTAAAAACTATATATATTATAATAATATAATATACTAGAAATTTATAGCAATATATAGATTCGTTTAAAACTCTAATTCTCTAGCTTTAGTATAGTTAATAATTATTTAAATAACTTTATCGTATTTCTAATCTTCTATTTATTAGTAAATAACTACTATAATAAAATATTTATATACTATATATCGTATCGTATTATATTTTATTTTATTATTAGTTTTTCGTTTTTTTATTCGTTATAGTTTAATATATAGTATAAATAAATCTAAATAGAAATAATATATTATAATAATATAAATAATCGTATAATAATATTAAAACTATTTTAGATAAAAAATCAATTCCGTCCTATAAAAGTATAGCGAAAACCTAAAGAAATAGAATCGGAAAAAATAAAAAAATAAAATTTTTTTTTATATTATATTATAGTACCAGTAATATTCCAGAGTAATATATTCTAAATAGCCTGGCTAATAATCTATTAAAAGAAACGTAAATAGAAGTTTGGAACCGTCGTTTTTCGAGAAATCTATAGATACTAGAATGGCTTCGAATCTCTTATTTCTAGACTGGCCGTCGGGTCGGATTTCGAATCTAGATTAATTAATTCGATTTAATCTAAATCGAATTATAGTTAAATCTAATCCGATTTAAATTAGGTCGGATTTTTCTATAGTTCGATCCGATTCGAATCCGGATCGGGATCGGATATCCGAATTTAATTTACTAAAATACTAAAATCGTAGATAAAAGTATAATTCTAGTATTAAAATATGATTTTAAATATATATTATACTATCTATTAATCTCTATTTTCTTTTAATAATATATTAGAAATTTTAGATATTTCCAATATTAATATATTCTAATATTAATATATATTCTATTATTAATATATATTCTAAAATTAATATACATTCAATATTATTATCAATTAAATAATTAATACCATTTATATTATCATTTAAAATTTATATATCTATATTATCTTTATAAATTACTAATATAGAAATTTAATATAAAATTTTAATATAAATATTAATTTTTATCTTTTTATTTCTTAGATCGATATATTTAGTAAAAGTCTTTCTACTATATTTCTATTAAATAATATCTTTTTTAGTTAATCTATAAACTAGCTTCTAAATCGATCTATAATCGGATTTTTAATTATATTTAATTAATTATATAGAAAATAAAATTAGATTATTAAAAATATAGTAGATAAAATTCGAACCGACAATCTAGAACTAGTATTTCGGGATAATAATAAATTTATTTAATAGGATAAAGATTACTATTAAAATAATTATATCAGTAGTCTAGTATTCTTATTTCTATAGATATTATAAATAGAATTTAAAAGAAAATAGCCGATTTTTTATAGGCGAAAAAGATTTTAATATAAAAATAGTCGCTTTAGTAGAATAAATTCTACTAGGTAGCTTTAATAATAGATAGCGTATCTAAAATTATATATAAATACTATTTTAAAGTTTTTAACTATTTTATAATCTCTAGTTAAATATATCTATTATATAGAAATATATTTTAATTAATATTTACTATAGATTTTAACGATATAGTTAATAATCAAATTTTAAAATAATATTTATTTATAAAAATAGGAAATAGTAATATAAAAGTATAAAATAAAGTTTATTCATTTAATAATAGAAAAAGAACTATATTAAATTCGATTCTATTTTCGATTAAAATATCTAGAATAAATATCTATATAAGATTTTCTTAGATTTAAATCTATTAGTCCGGACTATTATAAACGAAAAGTTTAAAAAATTATTATAAATAATTTATTTAGATATATAGCTATTTAAATATATATAACTTATTATAATAATCTTTAATAAATATAAAACTATCCGCGATAGAATTAAATCTAATTTAAAAACTATAAAATATATCTTATTTATATTAGATATCTAATATACTCGATAAAAGAATATATATTTAGAGTAATTTATATACTAGATTAATACGTAGTTTTAATTTTTAAAGTATTTATTTAAATTAATATATCTATCTATAAATTACTCCGGATATTTATAAAACTATAAACTATTAATACCTTTAGAATTTTTTTATTTTAAATAGCAGCTTTTAGATATTGTAACCGAATATATTATCTCTAATTATATACTAAAAAAAAAGTTTAAAAAAGCTTTTAATTAATTTAATAGTCGATAGAATCGACAATAAAACTTGCTATTTTATCTAGTTTATATAGTTAATTTAAAACTTTATTAAAATAATTAAATTATAAATATTAGATTATAACTTTATCTATTAGCTAGATAATAAATAAACTATAGCTATTAGTACTAGCCTATTAAATATTAGTAAAAACATAATATATATAGGTATTATAAATAAAATAATTTTTATAATAAGAATTTTTTTTAGACTCGCGCTATTTTAGTCTATTTTAGTACTTATCTTTAATATAAACTTCGCTTTAAAGAATTTTAGAATAGAGCCGAGCTTAATTTCTATACTAGAAACCTAATTTAAAATATTTATATTCGATAGAATTCGATTTAATTTATAATTTATAGAGTATATCTACTTTACTAAATAATTAATAAGTTTTCTAAAAAGAATTCGTGAAATCTATAAATATAAAATATTACTTTTAATATAAATAAATAGTAATTATTTTTCCTTATAGGTAATATACTATAATTATTTTATAAAATTACTTTAATCATTTTATAAATTACCGGTATTAGAATTTATCTAGTATATTAACTTTATAGTATATTATATAATTATTTTACCTAAATATAAAAAATTATAAAAGTTTCGAACTACTTTTAAAAGTAGGCTGGCCGTCGGATCGGATTTCGAATCCGAACTAACTAATCCGACCCGATCCGAATCGGATTAGACTAAAATATAATCTAACCCGACCGGATTTTAAATCCAGGTTAACTAATCCGATCCGATCCGCTAAAACTAAATCTTAGCGCTAAACTCTAATATAAAAAGATAATTCTAATATAAAAATTATACGAATAATTTAAAAAAACTCTAATTAATTAACTATACTAGCTAGAAAGGTCCTAGTAAAATTAATTAAATTACCTAAATAGATTACTTTTGCAAATAGTTAATTAAAATATAAATTAATATATTATATTATTATATAATTAAATAAAAAGGTTTAGCGGATACTCGAATTCGATCCGAATTCGATCCGGACCCGACCGCTTAGCAAGTCGAATCGGTTCGACCTACTAAAATCGGGTCGAGTTCCCGACGGTTCGACAGAAACCCGACTCGAAGTAGCCAGTCTATTTAAAAGGTAATAGTACTAATAGTTTATAAAAAAGCTTTTATTAAATTTACAAAATATTATTTTTATATTAAAAATAAAGAAAAACTATTTTATAATTTTATAAATATTTTTAACTCTATAGTAAAATTTATCTTTTATTAAAACTAGAATACTATTAAATGGAAGAAAGATATATAAAAATATTCGAGATATATAAATAAATATCGGAACGAGTTTAAAAAATACTTTAATAAATATTATAAAGCTTCTATTAATCTATTAAAATATAGAATCTACTATAAAAAAGAAAACAAAGTAATATATAATAGTAATATATTATAGATCTTCTAACTAATTAATAGTTTACTATAATTATTATAGATAGTTTTCTCTAATAGTTCTAATATCTTTAAATATCTATTTCCGAAGCTAATCTATACCTTTATACTAATACTATTAAAAATAATTTTAACTAGATATTTTAGAAAAATATTATTTCGAACATTTTAAAATTAATATAAATAGCTCGCGATATTTTTTTCTATCTAATATTTTTAGTCGGATTTAAATAGACGTTTAATTTTATTAAAAAAATTTATCGATAGAATCAAATCTAAATAATTTTATAGTTTATAGAATAGATTATAATAATTAAATACTATAATCGTACTATAGATTTAGATTTCGACGAAATATTAAAAAAGCTATAGAATATATTTAATCGAATAGAAATAGAAAATAGTACTATATTTCTAGAAAAAAATCTATTTAAAAAAGATTTTAAAAATATATTAGATAAATTAGCCTAGTTTATTTTTAATCTTATATTATTTTAGTATTATAGATAGATAATATATACTTATTAAACTAGTATTTTTTAATTTATATTACTAATTAGATAGTTCAAAAATTTTTTTATTTTTTTTTTCTTCTATTATTATTTACTTTTACTTTTTCCTTTTATATTTTTATTCCAACTATTAAAATCAAAATTTCTAGCTAAACTTTTCTAATTTCTAAATTTAATATTATTTTATATAGAAAAGTATTTTTTTATTATCGAATTTTCTTTATTATTTTTAATAAGATTATTACTATTTTTATTTTCTCTTTTATAAAAAGATTTAATATATTTATTAGCTATATTCCCGCTATAACTAAGTTTTTTAATAAATTTAATCTATTTTTCTAAAAGGTCTAAAGTTCTAGTAAACTAAAGTTTTAAGAAACTGGTATAATAGATTATCTATTATTAGATAAAATTAACGATTAAAGCTATTTATTTTATTAAAACTATTCTATTCAGACTATTAATAGTAATATTAAATTGGAAAAAATATTAGAAATAAATATATTATTTTAATTATATCTGTTTTATCTATTTATTAGTTATCTTCTTTTTTATATCTTTTATTAGAATTTTAGTATATAGATTATCTTTTAAATATAATATTTTATATCGATTAGTATTTAGTATAATATATATTATCCTATTTTATTACTATAGATTTTTTTCTTAACATTTTCTTAATTCTATAGTCTATTTTCTAGTATCTAGTATTTTGTTATAATATAACCCTTGTTTTTATATCTATATTTTTCTAGATATTTTTTTTTTTAAATTTTTTAAAATATTTATATATTATAATACGGTCTATTTTCTATTTTTTATAGAATTTATATTTTATATTCGACTACTTTTTACTATATTTATAGTATATAAAAAGAATTAAATTTTTTAAATGGTAGTTTTAATTTAGGTAGAGTAGATAGTATACTAAATAATATAATAGAGTAATATAAATTATAGTTATAGAAATATCTAAATACTTTATATATTATAATAGTAGAATATACTAGCAGTTTAGAGAAATATATAAATTTATTTAAAATTTTAACCTTCTAACTATAGTATAGCCGACGATTATCTAAATAATTTTATTTTCTTTCAAACTTTCTATTCTTTAATAATTAACTACTATAATAAAATACTAATTCATTATATATTATACTATATTATATTTTATTCTATCGTTAGTTATTTTTTATTTTTATTAATTATAGTATAATATATAGTATATATAAATTTTAATAGAAATAATATACTAAATTATTATAATTGATTATATTATAATACTAAAACTATTTTAGATAAAAGTATAATTCTATTCTATAAAAATATAATAAAGACGTAAAAAAATAGAATCGAAAAAAAAAAAGTAAAAAGAAATTTTATAGTATTATAATATCGGTAATATAATGGAATATTATATATTAAATAGTCTAGTTAATAATCTATTAAAAGAAATATAAATAGAAGCCTAGAATCGTCGTTTTTTAAAAAAAATCTATAGATATTAAAAGGGCTTTAAATTTTTTATTTCTAAAATATCTTTTACTAGATTATATAATAAATTTCTTACTTACGTCGCTACTATAAATATAAATAGAAATATTGATTGAATATAAGATAAAGTATTAATAGTTCTATAGAATATAATAGAAGGATATATAATTATTTTTCTAGTAAATAAATATATTACTTTACTATATTACTACGAACCCGTCGCTATATCGGATCGATATATCCTATTCGCTCGTACCTCGTTTTATAGTCTGTTATCGGCTCTATATAGCTTCCGGACTCGTTAAAGCTCTGTTTTAAAAACCGTTAAAAAAACGATTTTAAAACGATTTTAAGTATTAAATTGATTTTATCTAATTAATAATATATTTTAAAATATTTTTTCTTTCTTTTTAATTCTTTTATTCTTTTAGATCTAGCGCGTATCTCTCTAACCCCTAGGACCTTAGTAACGATAGAAGATACGGTACGAACGTCCTTCTAAGAATTTTTAGTCTAAGATTTTTATTAATTTTTATTTTCGGATCTTAAATCGAAATTTTTTTTTAATAGATTTAGAAAATTTTAATATAGAAATAGTATAAAGAAGTTATAAATCTATTAAATTATTAGAATCGGATCTATATCTACTATTTAATTATAGAATCGGAAATCGCTATAGTATTAGTTAATATATAGTCCAAATTTAGATCTGAATCTACTCGGTAAAATAATATTCTAGAATAAATAAATACTCTAAAGACGACTAAAATAGAAAAATACGCTTCTATATTAATAGAATTCGATAAACCTTTCGAATCTATCTCTATTATAAAGCCTTGTACCGTATTAACGATCTTAGACGAAATTAATCTAGATAATATAGAAGGACTATCGATATAGAATACTAGAGCCGATATCGATTAGGATAGATTTATATTTATAGATTACTTCCTTTTCGGGCGGATAATCCCGATTCTTTTCTAAATTACGGAAAAGAATTTATCGAATCTAGAAAAAAAACTAATAAAGAAATTAGAAAAGATAAATACGGCAGTTTTAAGTATCGAATCTTTAATCGATTCGATTATTTAAAAGAATATAGAATTTAAATCGGTACTAGTATCTGTATTAGAAGATATAAGAATTCTAATAATAAATATTTATAAAGTTATTATTTTATTTTATAAATATTTCAAAGGGTCTATAATAGATACTATCGAATTTCCCGGGGTTATTTTTTTAAAGTCGGTTTTTATACCCGAAGCGAGCTATACTCCGATCTCGAGAAAAGCTATTATTTCTAAATCAGCGTTCTATAATTTATTTTCGAAGATAGATATAACTCGCAGTAATAGTTTTATAGCGATAGATTTTAAAAAAGTAGAATTAGAAACGGATCTAATACGGAAAAAACGCCGTCGCTCTAAAATAAAAAAAGAATTAGATTCTAATAATAGAATCGAAGTCGAACGTTAGTTTCTTCGAAGCCGCCCGAAACTAAAAGCCGAATATATTTTAATTTAGTTTATTTATAGAAAGTATCGATATTCTAATAGTAAATTTAAATATTTAAAATAGTAGTTAGATTTAATTTAGTAATTAGATTTTAATAGGCCGAAATAGCAGCCCCGTTTAATAAAAATAACAGATAAAGAATTTATATAAAAAGCGAAAAAAGCGGAAAATTCGGAAGCTATTTTTATATATATTTTTAGAAATATAGCGGTCTATCTATATACGTTCTATAAAGATTCTAATAGAATATTCCGGAGTTATATTATTATAGACGGAATTATAGAAGGTTTTTATACGAACAATATCTATTAGAAAAAAATAGGCCGATATTTCTTCTATATATAAATCTACTTTCTTTATCGACTATAGATATAAATTAATCTATATTACAATATATTAATAGTCGCGTATATAAAGTCGTAATAGATTCTAGTTTTAGAAGTCGAATCCGTAATAGCTAGATATAAATAGATAAAAGTGCCGAATACGAAACGAAATAATATAAATATTATATTAAAAAAAAACCGCGTCCGCTACTAGTTTCGGGACCCGAAGTAGTTATTTAAAAGTAGTCTGGCCGTCGGGTCGGGTTTCGAACCCGAATTAGAAAAACCGACCCGATCCGAATCGGTTCCGACTTTTCTAGGTACTAAACCGAGTCGGATCGAATTATTTTAAATATCGATCCGATTTAGTTCCGGGTCGAACCTGAGTTTCTAGGTTCGACCTACTAAAATCGCTAAAACCTTTTTTCTTATATTATAATACTAAGAAATCCTTGCTTTTACTATAAAGTAAGATTAATACTTTAGATATTATTTAAATAGGCGTCGATTCCTTTTTACTAAATAGTAAATAATAATTAAAGTTAATATCTATATATCTATATTATTTTCCTATATTACCATATATATCCGACTATAGTTATTTTTTATAGATTATTAACTAGTAGTAATTTATATTTAACGTATTACTATTTAGTAGAAGGACGCCTGGTTTATTAAAAGATTAATATAAAATCTAGAGGTATAGCCGGAGATATAATAATAGCTAGTCTATAATAAATTCGGAAAGATTAAAAACTCTAGAAAAAAAATATATATTTATAGAATTATTTAAGAGAGGATAATACTATTTATATCGTACCGGTATATAAACTAATATTTATAGGTTACTATTATATAAGCTATTATTAAATAGAATATATTACTATTTTATATTATCTATAATTACTTTCGTATTCGACTATCTAATATAATTACGAGTCGGGTTAAATCGGGTTTCTATTAATTTCTACTTTATAATCCGACCCGACTTTCGGTTCTAATATTAGGAACCGATCTGAACCGTTTAGTAGGTCGAGTTAAACCGATTCGCTAAAACTCGGGTCGGATTCCCGTAGTACCGACGGGAACCCGTACCGAAGTAGCTAGATTATTTAAAAGAGCTATAGTAGTAGAAGATATAAGTTCTTAAACCTGAATCTAGGTAAATAGCTACTAATAGAATTAGTTTTAATCTATTAAAATCGGGTAAAAGATATATTAAAAGTAGTAAATAGCCGTATCTATAATAGTTTATAGCTAGATAGTCTATATTAGGACTAATATCTAAATATCGTATTATAGAAAAAAGTTTATACTATAAAAATCTCGTATACGATTATAAATCTATACTTCCGCGATTACTGTAATAGAAAATATAATAAGGAATGTAATTCGGACCGCTTTAACGATATTAACGATTTTAAATAAAAAAGATTATATCGATAGTTATTATAGGGTTTTATGATAGTAGATTCGGAATTAAACTAGTTATTATTACGTGGTTTTTTTAGGGCGGTAGATTCGAAGCTAAGCTAGTTATTAGATTCGAAATTAAGCTAGTTATTATTATAGATTTTTTTTAAAGCGGCAGATTCGAAACTATTATTTTAAAGAAAAGTTAAATAAAATTAGTAATAAATTAGAAATTGTATCGGCGGAATTTCTAGAAAATACGGATTAAAATTTAGAAAACCCGAAATAAACTAACTAAATCGATAAACTATCGATTTTTTTACTATAGTTTTAGTTATATTACGTATTCCCCGTACTATAATAGAATCTTTTTAAAAACAATATTTAATATCTACCTAGAATTATCTCGTTTTAAAAGTATTTTTAAATCTATAACGTCTATTACTTTTAATAAAGCGGCGTATAAGTAACTATAGCTAAAAGCTTTTTTTTATAGATCCAGATTAACCGTATTTAATATCTAGCTCTATAATTTATTAATTATTATAGCAAATATAAGCCGAAACCGGAACTATTTCGATAAAATAGTTATACGGAATAGCTTTCTATTAAATATTATAAAGATAATCTGATTTAATATTTATTTTTTATTATCGAATTCGCTTCTAATAATTTTGGCTTTAAAAATAAAACGACAATAAATAGATAATAATTATCCGGGTACTATTTACTATACCTTTTTATATATTTATATTCCGTATTAAAATAATAGAATAACCGATTCGAAAATCTAGACGCGAAAATAAAAAATTTCGAAATATAATAGTAGCGAGGTATTTAGGCGTATACGTTTTAACTCTAGATTATTTCATAGTTATTTAATAGATATTAACAACGTAATATATATATAAATCGATTATCATTTTTTAAAATAACTCGAAATTAATTTTATTAATTACCGTATTATAAAAAGCCAATATATATCGTCTATGGTAAAATAACGGATTTTATTTAGACCTAGCTAGAATATCGAGAAAGTAGATACTATTTCGAAATATCTTTTTATTCCGAAACTATAAAATAAATTTAGAAAGTTAAAGATTACTATATATAGCTAGATCGTATAATATTTAACTAGGTTAGTAATCGAATTTCTAGTTATTTAAACTATTATAGATATATATATTCTAGATTAAATATAGTATTTTAAAATATAGCTAAAAATAGTATTACTAGAGGTTCGTTTTAATAGTACCGATCTATTTTCGACTTTAAATAATAGGTAGAATCTATACAAAATTACTATTTAGAAATATCCGTTTTCTATTAAAAGGCTAATTATCGTTATTATAAAAATTCTAGAATATTCGATCTATAGCTATAAAATAGTATTTATATTATATCGGAATTTTATTTAAAATAATTATTATCTCTTTCCGAATTAGTTAATCTAGAATTATATTACTCGAAATCGGATATACTATAGTTTCTAGAATATTAAACGGAATTTTAAATTAAAAATATAATATTTATCCGCTAGAAAAAAGGAATATTATAATATCCGATAAAGTTATATAGATAACGATTTCTCTATATACCCGGAAGTAATAGTAAATATATTTATTTAGAAACGTCTTTCTAGTATCGGCTAGGCTATATAGAAAAAAAGTCGCTTTTCGGTTCTATTATTATTTATATCTTTCGAAATAATACGATTAAAAGCCGCGCGTTAACCTTTATTTAAGGAATTAATATTCTCTTCTAATATCTACGCCTATACGACCGGATTATAATCAAATTTAGATATAATCAACCGATTTCCTTACGATTAATTCTAGATATATATATATTTCGGCAGGTTATAATTTTATAATTTATATCTTATATTATCTAGTATATTTATAATTAAATATAGACTATAGTTATCTTTCGGGTATTCTATATCTAGTAGATATATTGAATTTTTATTCTAGAATTAATATATAAAATTACTATAGATATTTTCTCGAAACTTTTTCTAAAATATTTTAGATCGAACTAGAAGATTATAGGTATAGATAGTAACTAGTAGATTTCGAAACTAAAATTCGGAAGAAAATACTATAGCCTTTTTAAAATAAAAATACTATTTTTTATCGTTTTTAATAAAATCGCGAGTAAAATATATATTCCGAAAGATTTTATATATCTAGCTTTAATATATCTATAGATTTTCGAAATTGGTTATTCTAGAAATATAGAAAAATAGTATCTATAAAAAATAGTATTTACCTATAAAAGAATTATAATAAAAGATTCGACTGATTAAAAAAAGAGATTACTTTAACTATTATTATCGTATTTCCGAATCGAATATATATTTTTATAAAAAGTCTTTATATAGAGTATTTTAGCTATCTATATTAATTACATTTTATTCGATCTATATTATTAAAGTTAATTTATTTATAATAGCAGTATTCTATAATTCGGTTTTATTAATATTTTTCTAAAAGTGAACTATATATATATTAGATAGATAAAGGTATAGATATTATATAGACGGCTTTTTTTAATATTTCCGAAATTTTAATAGTTTATAGATTACTATAGAGAGGCCGATAATATAACTACTAATATAGTCTATAATTTTATCTTTTTTCATTTTAGTTTCGAGCCGAATTATTCCAAGATTATAATTTTTATAGATATATTTATAGATATACTAAATCGCTTTAATACTAGTATATATTTCGATATTAATATAATAGTCGTATTTCGTAGATAGATATAGATTATATAGTATTATCTATCGATTATGGAATTAGAAATTAGGTAAATTCTAGCCGTCGTAGATCTAGATACGTTTATTATTAGGCTTTCGGTAAATCGGATATCTATTCGAACTAATAATAGTATAGAATTAAAACCGTTTTAGAGATTTTTTATTATATCGGATAGGCCTACAATTTTTTAATAATTATATATAGAATATATTAGGCTTCGCTGTATCGTAAAAACTATATATTATATTATTTTTAATTATTTCCGTTAATCGGCTAGATAGATTAAAACCGGAAAAAAGTAATTCCGTTGCGATAGTAGTATTAGTATTATTAAAATTACGGAAGCCGCTATTATTTTTTAAAAATAGAAAAAGATATATATATAAAAGGCCCTATTTTTAATATTTAATTATCTAAACCGAATCTTTATATTTTCGGAATAAACTTTTTTTATATTCATTTAATAACGACTACTACTATAAATATAACGTTTATATTATTAAATTTATCCGATTCTAGGACTTATACTATAGCTATTTAATAGTAAAAACCTCGAGCTATTTTAGGTTCATTATTATAGTTATAAATATAGACGGTTTACTATAATATATAATTAATACTATTAAATCTATTATATATTTTTATATAAAACGATTACTTTTTATATATAATAAAGGTAGTATTATCTAATAACCGTTACTTTATAGATTTATATTATCAAATATTAATATAGCTTTAACGTTTTAATATAAATCTATTCGAATTATATTTTAATTTCGTCGCTATTTAATTAAACTCTATCTATTTATATACTATAAAAGTATCGACTATAATTTACTAAAAGAGACGTCTATTATAATAAAATATATTAAATTCCGTATTTCTTTTATAAAATTAATATAAATAGAAATCTTATTAATTTACTTTAGTTCAAATATTTTCGAGTTTTAAATTCTAATAAAATCCCGGGAATATTTTCGGAAATAGTAATATATAATGGAATAATATATAGTAAATATAATTCGGGTTAATATAATATACGCTCGATTAATTTAAATCTATTCCATCGCGTTTATAGATAATAATATTTCGGAAATAGAAGATTATATATTTAGACGGAATTCGTAATAGAATATTATTAATAGTAGACAAATTTTCGCGTCGCTTATTAATACCTTATTTTATTATTAATTTTATATAGATACTAAATCGAATATAAAGCGAATTTTAATTTACTATCTATTTATATTTCCGAATTATTTTTTATATAGTTTTAAATATATCGATAAATAGACTATTTTTGTAAAATATATATATTAACTTTGATAATAGTTTATAATCTAGGTTTCTATTTTCTTTCTATCGAAATCTCGTTATTTAACTAGAATCGTAGATATAGGTCTAGATATATTATAGCCGTATACCGCCTTTAATATCTAAAAAACTTTAAATATAATATATTTCCCTTTAAATCTAAAATAGAACTAGTCTATTTCGGGATAATCGTAAGTTTTCGGTAGCTTAATAGGATATAAAAGTAAGAGACGCGTTAAACTAGCGGATATTCTTTAGATAATAGGCGTTACGGTTATTTTTTCGAGTTAAAAAATCTTTTAAAAGTTACGGGGATAGCTATAGCGATAGAAGCTATAACCTTTTTTATTTATAATAGATCTTATATTCGGTAGCGACTTTAAAAGATTTTATAATTCTTTTATTAATCTAATATTTAGCGCTGTAACTATTATATACTTTCCGATACTAGCTAGTAAAATCGTTTCTATATAGTTTAGTACTATAAAATACTCTTTCCGAGTACCGCGACTTATATATAGTAAGGTAAGATCTTTTTCGGCGGTGTTAACGGCACTAATTACTAAGTTAGCTATTAATAGCTTCGTATTATTTTACCGAATCTATTTTTTCATTTGGTATCTCGCTATTCTTTTTCTTTTTAAAGTAGACGTTATAAAAAGTATAGCGGAGATCTATTACTATTTTTAATATCTTTACCTTTAAAATTACTATCTTTCCGATTCGGCTGTTATAATTATTATTACTTTTATTATATTTCTTACTATATTTAACGCTGTATTAAAAATCGATTAACGCCGAATTTAATATCGATTTTATTAGTAGTAGAAAGATCGAAAAAGAAATCGGAAAAAGAATAGCGATCGTTATTATTATTAGTATCGAAATTAGAATCGATATCGTTCTAGCTATCATTACTACTATTATTATTAATATTTATATTTAGACTCTTCGGTATATTATAGATAGGATATAATATATTATCTAGCCGAAACGAAACGTAGATTTAAAGCCGTACTAGTGTAGTATATCAAAGAATATAGATAATTTCGGGACTTTCTTCGTCTTTTATATAAAGAGAGCGGTATATAGAATATAGCAAAGATTATTAAAATAGAAGTTAAATTTGAAGCCAATAAATAAATTATAGAGTAAATTCTAGCTACTATAGATTTAAAGTCGATAAATATTATAGTCTTTTATTTACTAGTATATTTTTACTATTATAGTTCTTACGACGCTACGGCCGGCTATTTAGGTCTATTTCTACTAATATAGATCGTTTCGGGATAGATACGCGTTATTTCAAAGAAGATATATCTATCTAGAAGTAAATTAGAATTAGCAGTTTAATAGAAAAGAGAATAGAATATAATAGATTTTATTTCGAAAAATATAATATATTTAGTAGATTGAAAGAAATTAATTCGGAAAATATAATTTCTAGAATACTATATTAAAGTAGATATCTATATAATAGAAATAGACTCGTCGCGAAGGTATTATAGTAGTACTAGAATCGAGCGAAAAAAATATTAGAATTAAAATAGGAAAAACTAGTATTATTATAATAAAAATAGATTCGGATAGTCGATTCGGATAAATTAAAATTTGAAACGAGAAATAAAATTTTATTTAAATAGATAATTTATATAATATTATATAAGTTTTCAATACGGTTTAATAGTCCGATATATAAAGATTTCTATTTAATTATAACGATTATATCTCTAGATCGATTCGTATTTTAAAAACGATATATAAATATATAAAGTATATATTAATTTTAGATAAATTATTTTAAAATTAAAACGTTAAACGCTGACGATACGGCAACTATAACGGTCGTATAAAATCGAATCGAAAGTTTTAATATTCGATTATATTACTGCAATTCTAATAAAGCGGATAGTTATTAGTAATTCGAATTCAAATATATTATTTAATTTATAATAGTATAGATTACTAGTTTAATAGTTATTTTAAAAGCTAGACTTAAAGTTTAAAATATCTGATAAATAAATATAGATAAAATTATACCGGGTTAATAATAAAATTTCTTTATTAAAAAATTCTATCTATTTTTATTAGACTGGCCGGTTCGAATCGAGTTTTCGTCGAACTATCGAATATTCGATTCGATTTTAGTAATCCGATCCGAATCCGATCCGGGTTTTAGCGAGTTAAATCCGGATCGAATTATTTAGTAACCCGATTCGAATACGACCTAATTATATTATATATTAAAAATTTTATTATTTTAATAGTTAAATAAAAGTAATAAATTCAGGTAATATATTTAGTTTTACTACGGACTTTCGAACTAGCGTAGTTAATTAATTAGAATTTTTTTCTTCGTAAATTCGTATAAAAGTTATACTAGCTTTATCCTTTTATACTAGAATTTAACGCTAAAATCTAATTTTAACGGGTCGGGCGGATTACGATTTAGAACCCGAAATCGGGTCGGATCGGATCGGATTAGTTAATCCGAATTTGAAATCCGATCCGACGGCCAGTCTAACTTTTATAGAGTAAAAGAAATTTTAAAAAATTTAAAAATCGAAACCGAAAAAGTCGATAATAAAATAGTCGAAATAGTATCGATAAAACGAATATTTCTAATAATAGTAATAATAATTCTAGAAAATATAAGCGAAATAATAAATCTAGTATATATTTAATATATTGTTGTAAAAATTACTAATTAATAATTATTTTAAAAACTAAAATTAAAATTTAAAATATTAGAAATATAATTACTGTTATAAAAATAGTAATAGATTAATTAAAAAATCTACTATTTAATATAATAATAGATAATTACAATAATATTAACCAGTTAAAAAACTAAAAAGACTAATTATAGTTTCGAAAATAATTTAAAATAAATAAATTAAAATATAAATTAATTTTTTAATAAATATATTTATAGGATTATTAATAAAAGAATACGGTAAAATTATAATATTTCTAGATTTTGATTTCTAGATTAATATTATTTTATATTTTTTTATTATTTATTATAATCTAAAATCTATTTAAAAACCGAAAATTTTTATCTTTAATAGATTAAAAATTAACGCGTTATCTATTGAAAAATATATAATTTAAATTAAATAATTATAGATAGTAGAAATTATCGAAAAATATATATATCGTAATTCTATATTCTTGGTACGACCGATAAATACGGGGTTTTCCTGGATATATTAGCTCTATAGTAAATATAAATTATTCTAGATTTAAAATTAAAATAATAGCGATTCTCTATCTATAATAAAATAATATAAAATGACGAAACGGATATAAAAAAGTTAATTTAATTTAATATCGATATACCGATAATTTCTATTTATATATTATAGATCAGAGAGTATACAATAGTATATATAATATCGATTATCGCTATATATACGAAACTTAATAATAATATCGCTATATAGATAAAAGATAATAGTAGTAAAAATTGAAATAATAAAAAAGTTTAGTAGATCGAATCGACCCAGAGTCTATATATAAAAAGATCGAAGTTTATAATATATATTTAGATGAATTTTTACCGCCGTTTAAAAATACTAATTATATAATTAAATTAGATACGATAAATTCACTATATAATCCAATCTATAATCTATTTAAACGCGAGCTCAATAAACTATAAAATTATTTAAATAACGTTTTAAAAAAAAGCTAGATCCGTTATTTAATATTGTCTATAAAAGCTCTGGTTTTTTTTATATTTTAAAAAAATAGTAATTTTCGTATATATATCAACTATAGAAGCTTGAATAAAGTAATTATTACGTCTACGACTCCATAGAAATATACTAGAAAATTGGCTAGATAAATGAGTCTAATTATCTATAGCCGCCTATAGCCGCT
Source organism: Rusavskia elegans (assembly GCA_011316305.1). Taxonomy (NCBI): domain Eukaryota; kingdom Fungi; phylum Ascomycota; class Lecanoromycetes; order Teloschistales; family Teloschistaceae; genus Rusavskia; species Rusavskia elegans. Next base: position 46,071 of record SAUG01000109.1, read on the forward strand.
ATAACCGACTTTTATAATAGAATCTTTTAGTAAACAGCCGTCTATCGGTACTATCGGCTATTTTTACTATATATATCGCTTTTTATTCCTATTAGATAGCTTTTTTTATTAATTATTAATATAATTATTAAATACGTTTCTACTATTCTCTTTTTAATTATCTATATAATAAAGATATCTTATAATATTATAACTATACCTTCGCGGCTACGCGAGATTAGTTACGATAATCTATACTAGAATTCTTTTATTATTTAATAGTTCGGGCTACGCCTATAACTATAGCTAGGTTCGAATATAACGACCTTTAATATATAGAGACGTTATACTTTAATAATTCCGAAAAATAGATAAAAATCGGATTTTTATCTAGCTAATATTATAAAGATAATCTATAGAAACTTTAATTAATTTAGAAACTATTTAAAATATTATATCGGAAGACTATATAAAAAGATTAAATATTTCTTTAATTAGAAAAATAGAATTTTATTTTATAGGAACTATTAATAAAATAGAGTTTATTAAAATTAAATATTAAACTAAACTCTAATAGATACGAAATAATAAATATTAAAAAAATATTATTTTCGATATTATAAAAATATAAAGGGATATCTATTTAGATATATTATAATTTATATTATAAAAGCTAGAAATCGTTTAAAAAATAATATAAATAAAAATAGCAAATTATTTATATAGTATATCTAAAAAGCTAGCCGAGATAAAAAAGATATATAATATTTTTATTCGGAAAAATTAGATTAAAAAAGAAATAGCTATTATAGATAAAATTTTAAAACTTTTTAAAAATTTCTAGAATATATTAAAGGAACCGAAAGGAAAACTACCTTTACTAATTTATATCTAAAAAGATTACGAAATTATTATTATAAATTCTAAAAAACTAAAAACTAAATCGATTTATAGATTAAAAAATAAATAATCGAAAATAGTATAATAGTATATTAACTATAATCTTAAATAAAAATATATATACTATTTTAAAAAAAAAAATAGAATAATTAATAATATCTATTTCGGAAAAAAATAGAAACTTTTAATTTTATATTAATTTTAGGCGATTTAATATAGTAATATGAAAAGATAAATATTTTTTACTTTTTTTAATAGATTTTAAAAGCAGAATTAAAAGAGCTAAATATTTTATATAATTTGATCTAAGAGATATATTTAACCTATTATAAATTAAAAAGAAAAATAAATAAAAATTAATATTTAAAATAAAATATAGACTATTTAAATATTTATTAATACTTTTTAAATTAATAAATATTCCTATAAATCTATAAAAAGCGGTTAATAATATATTATATAACTATTTAGATATTTTTATTATAGTTTATAAAAGTAATATACTAATATTCTTAGATGTAAAAAAAAATTATAATTAATATATTTATAAAATAATATAAAGATTCCGAAAATATAATTATAAAATTAAAAAAAAATTATAATTTTTTAAAAAAGAGATTATATTTCTAGAATATATAATTAGACCAGAAAATATTATTATAGAAGCTAAAAAACTTTAGGTAATAATAAAATAACTAGTTTTTAAAAATAAAAAAAATATTTAAAACTTTCTAGATTTTACTAGATTCTATTAAAATATAATTAAAAGATATCTAAAAAAGATCGTTTTTTTAATAGACTTTCTATAAAATAATAAAAAACTCTAGTAGATATAAATAGAAAACGAAATATTTAATAAATTTAAATAAAGTTTTATAAATAAAGAAACGTTAGATATATTTAATCTAGAAAAACAAATTATACTATATATAGATATATTAGATAGAGCTCTAGATTTATATATAATATAAAAAGGAAAACTAATAGAATACTATTTAAAGAAACTAATACTAGCCGAAATTAATTAGATAATAATAGATAAAGAAATATTAGCTATTATTATAATTTTTTTTATTAGAATATATATATAACTAGAATATCGAGAAAAGTAATAATCTATACTAACTATACGAATCTTCTATCGTTTTTATTTAATAAAGAAATTAACTAGAAATAAATAAAAAAGTTAAAAGAAATTATCTATTATAACTATAAATTATAATATATTAAAGGTATAGATAATATAGTTATAGATACTTTAAACCGAAGAATAGATTATAAAACTATAAAATAAATAAATAGACTATTATTAAAAAAGAATAGAAAAATATTAAAAAGAGCGGAAGTATTAGAAAAAATAACTAATATTATCTAATATACGTATATATTTAAAATAGCTAGATATTAGAAAGAAATAAAAATTCTAAAGAAAATTTAAAAGAAAATAAATATACTAATATTAAAAAAGTATATTAAAAAATATATAAAAAACTATCCCGAGTATTTAATAATAGAAAAAAGTAAATAAAAATCTATTATTAAACTTTTCTCTATATAAATACCAAAGCAGTTTTATTAATAGATTATAATAGATTTCGTTATAAAATTTCCGGAATCCGTTATATTTTATATATAAATATTATATATTATACTAGTAATAATTATAGTTAAATATACGAAATATCTAAAGTTTATATTCTATAAAATAATAATAATAGCGGAATAGCTAGTATTTTTACTATTAAAGACGGTTTTCTATAAAAACGATATTATAGAAAATATTATATTAGACCGGGATAAACTTTTTATTTCTAATTTTATAAAAAGATTAACGGAGATAGTAGAAATTAAATAAGTAATATTAATATTATTATATTCGGAAACTGATAGATAAATAGAAAAAATAAACTAGATATTAGAATTATATCTATAAATATACTATTTAGAATAATGAGAAAATTAGATCTAGCTTTTACTAAATATCTAGATAGTAATTAATTCTTTATATAATAAAGATATTAAAATTATCCTAGATAAGCTTCTTTATAGTAGAAAGCTAAGATAAAAAGTAGTAATCGAAAAAAATAATCTAGTAATATAGATATTTATTAATAGAATAAAGGAAAATTAGAGTAAAGCTAAAATAAAGATCTAAAAAGCTAAAAAAAAAATAAAATAGAAAATAGATAAATTAAAAAGATACTATATTATTAAAAAAAAAAAATAGAATATTTCTTTTAATAGAAAACCTTATAGATAGAAAATTAGATAAACTATATATAGAAGCCTTTAAAGTCTAAAATATTAAGAAAATAATAGTATATTTTAAATTTCCGGTAATAGGAATTTTTTCGAAATTCTATATAAAATTCTTTAAAAAAGTACTAGATAGAATACTATTAGTAGAAAATTAGTACTACTAGAAAAGAGAGAAATATAAAATTAAAAAAATTATAGAAGAAAAAAAAGAAATAGATAAATTTTTAGTTAAATAAAAAGGATTCTCTAATAAAAAAAAATATTTAGGAACCGAAAAAATATTTAAAAAAAAGTTTAGAAAATTCTAAAGAAGTTTAGAAAAGTGCTATAAAAGAGGCCGTATTAAATCTATAATTCTATAGAAATATACTAGAGAATTAGCTAAATAAATAGGTCTAATTATTTATAGCCGCCTATAGCTGCTATAGTCGACTTTTATAATAAAGGCTTTTAGTAAAGGGTCGCCTATTAATACTATCGGCTATTTCTATTATATATATTACTTCTTATTTTTATTAGATAGCTTCTTTTCTTAGTCGTTAATATAATTATTAAATATATTCCTACTGTTTTCTTTTTAATTATCTATATAATAAAGACGTTTTATAATATTATAACTATATCCTCGCGGCTATACGAGATTAGTCGCGATATCTATACTAGGATTCCTTTACTATTTAGTAGTTCGGACTACGCCTACGGCTGTAGCTAGGCTCGAACGTAACGCCCTTTGACGTACAGAGACGTTACAGTAATAATTAACAACTATTATCTTTTTTTTATTTCTAAAATTCTAGATTAATTATCTAAAATAAAGTACTTTTCTAAATATAATATTAAAGATATCTACTATTAAATCAAAACTGAATAAAATAATAAATAGAAAATCGAATTTTATACGAAGTATAGATATTTTAAATTTTTTATTATAGTTTTCAGTTTAACTAATATATTTCTAACATTGTAAATCGATATTAATAGAGATTTAAAAGAACTAGTTAATATTTACTATATAGTCTATCTAGAAAATATTCTAATATTATCTAATTTAGAACAAAAATATTGAAAATATATTAAATCGATTATTTAAAAACTTTATAATATATAGCTTTATTTTAATTTTAAAAAATATATTTTTAATATTAAAAATATAGTTTTTTTAGACTTTATCGTATTTATATAAAATATATCGATAAATATATAATAAATAATAATTATTAAATAATAGCCGATTTCAAAGTTTTACTAGAAAGTATAGATCTTTATAGAATTTATAAACTTTTACCGATATTTTATTTTCTAGTATTTTCGATTATAATCTTTTTAATAAATCTATTCGTTAAAAATATTACTAAAAAAAGTTAGAATCGTTTTACTAAACTATTAAAATTTAAAAAACTTTCGAAAAATTAGAATACGCGTTTAATACCGCCGGGATATTATAGTATTTTAATCTAAAAAAATAAATCTATATCGAAATTTATATTTCTAAAATTAAATTAGCTAAAATTATATTTATATCTAATAAAAATAGTCGCTAGCGTCTAGTTATCTTCTAGTCGAAAAAATTAATTTATATCGAATATAATTCCAAAACGTATAATACCGAATTATTTATTATTATTAAAGTTTTCGAATAATAAAAATATTATTTTAAAGGCGTAAAGTATATAGTAAATATCTAAATAGATAATAATAATATTTAAAATTTAATAAAAATTAAAAAATTTAATTTTTACTAATATAGTTGGATTATTAAATTAGCTACTATAGATTTGAATATTTTCTAGTATCTAAAAAAAATAAATCTAGCTTATCTTTTATTTAAAAGGTCGAATTATAAAAATATTAGTTTTTAGATTTAGATAATACTATCTATATTTTAGTAGAAACTAATTATAACTAGCTATATATCAAGTAGCGAACCGTTTCTATATACAAGATTTAAATTAACTACGTTTTACGCGGGCGTATAACTAAAGAGTTTAGAAAATCTTTTATAGAATCTGAAAACTCTAAAAGTAATAAAATAAATCTTCTATTACTAAATAGAATACGCGATATATTTTATATATCGAAATAACTTTTAGATATAATAGATTAATAATACGGTAGTAATAGATTAGCGAAAACTATTTTCGATAAAAAATATAATAATAAAGGAAATTCTAATACTAGAAATATATATTTTAAATTAGATATTTTATATTAAATATTATAAAAGACTATTATAATTAAAATCGTTTATAATAAAGTAATTTCTAGTATATACGATATATTTATCTAGTTTTAAAATCGAAATACCGATATTTAAAAGCGTTTATAGTAGACTGGCCGGTTCGAATCAGATTTCCGTCGAACTATCGAATATTCGACACGATTTTAATAATCCGATCCGAGTTCGATCTATTAAATAGTCGAGTCGGATTATAGATTTTAATTTAAAAATTCAATTTAAAAATTCGATCCGGGACGATTTATAATTATATTTAAAAGATAAATATAAAAACAAATATAGATAATATAAAATAATATTAAATTCTATTAAATACAAGTTTATATAATTATAATCTATTTAGTTAATTTGTTTTGGTTTTAGTACCCGGTAAACCAGTGGTTCGGTAAGCAAATCAAGCGTTGGTATACCAGTATTAAATATACGGTAGCAGAACTTATACCCTAGCTTAGTTAACGTAAATAACGGTTCTTTCTATAGAATTTTAATTTAAATTTACTTAGCAATATAACGTATCTTTCTACCGATAATTTAACTAACGTAGAAATTTTTACAGATAAATATACCTCGCAGTTATCGCTTTTTCTTTTTCTTCTTTTACTAGTAATATAAACTATACCCTCGCAAGTATTGCGATTTCCTAAAATCCCTTACGTACGTATATACTCCCGTAACAGCTATACCGCAGCTAAACCAGACGATAGTACCTTTATCCGTAATAACTATACCTACCTTCGAAGACGTCGACTACCTCGTTACAGCCAGAGTAACCTATTTTAACTTTAATAAAAATCTCCTTTTTACCGCCCTTAAAACGCGCTATCCGACCTCTCTACCGCCCTTTAGCCTAATCGACCGGGTAAAGCTTCTAGCTATAGTAGCTAGCGTACTAGCTAGCGACCCTATAGCTAGCGACCGTCTTAAAGCTACGCGGGCTAAAGAGTACTTTAATAGCTTAGTAGAGCGTTTAGGTACGGGTTATATAATAAGTATAGACGAGGTAATAACTATTCGTAATTACTTCGCAGTATAGCAGGTAGATATAGCGGAAATATTAGAAGCTAATAATTATATATAACGTCGAGGAAGAACTGGTAGACCGAGGACTGCGAGTAACGGAGTTATACTTATATAGTAAAGGATTCGTAATCGAATAAAGAAGGAAATAGTTAAATAGAAGTAATTAACTGCGCTATAAATCTTGCCTGACGAACTATATACCTTTAGCTGTAAAAATTTCTTTGCACGTAAAATACAACAATCGTTACCGTATATAACGTTGATAAAACATATATATATATATAAAAACTCAATATAACCCCAGACAGGAACCCCCTAGGGGGAAATTATAATCTATAAATTCTAATTTATATACTAGTATTATATAAATAGTATTATCTTTTTCTAGAACTTTTAATTTTTTAGAATTTATTATTAACTAGCTATTATTATATATTTAGCTGTATTTCTAGATTTTATATTAATTTTTAAATAAACTAGATATTTTTCTACTAAATAGTAATATGTTTATTATAGATTAGTACTAATTAATATTATAGTAAAATAATAAATTTATTTATTAGAAAAGTAAATATATATTCTTTTATTATATTCTATAAAACTATTCAATACTTTATTTTATATTCAATTTTTAATATTTTTTATATTGTTTAATTGTTTTATTTGTTTTTTTAGTGCCCGGTTAACCGTCGGTTCCGTAAGCAATTCACTTCAGTATTAGTACGCTAGCGTTAGATATACGATATAAGAACTAGTATTCCAATCTGATTAATTTAAACCAAAGAACTATATAAAATTAACTCTAATCTATTCCGTAATATACTTATAGTATAAATTTCTATAGTTTATTTATAATATAACGTAGTAGAATTTTCGTATATATATATTCCTTACAGTCGCTTCTTTTTTATTTTCTTTTACTAGTATCTATAACTACTACGGATTGATTTAATTTATACTATCGTATCTGACGTATATATCTTTCGTAATAGCCTAAACTGCAAGCTAATATATATAGAACCTCTACTAATACTATAACTACGATTATATCTTTCTAATTTAAAGAAATAGAGCTTAAAACCGCCGAATTCGAGCTACTCGATTACGTCGACCGAGTCTTTACTAGTCCGTCTACTATAACGGACTTCGAATTCTAAGATCCGGTAGTTTTAAATATAACGCTAAAGCCTCGTATTCCGAATCCGCCGGAGCTATATAGCTTTAGCGACCGTATTAGACTTCTAGCAGGAGCCTTTATCTTACTAGAATTCGAGTAGGAATCTAAGCTAGCCGTTAAACTAGCAGTCGTCGAGTATTTAGATAGGTTAGTAGGCCGTTTAGATTCGGGTACGACTATAGACGAGGACGAAATAATAAAAATAAAAGATAGTATTACCGCCTAGTAGATAGTCCTGGAGACTATATTAGTAGCTTATAATCGTACGTATTTCGAAGTAGTATAAGGGAATTATAAGAGAGGAATAGTAATTAAATAGAGGATATAATAAAATAAAAACGATTAACGCTGTAAACTTTAGTTGACTTTTAACTGCGAAAATTCTTTGCTGTATAAGCAACAACTATTATTACCGTATAAAAACTACGGTAATGAAACGTATATATATGATAATTTAATTATAATCCCTGGCAGGGGCCCTATAAAGGATTAATATTTTTTATATATATAATAGTAATATAGGTAGAATATTTATAATATAATCTAGTAAATGATTTGAAAAATATAAAATATTAGAATTATTTTTAATATTTATAGATTTTTTGAAAAATAACGGTTTTAGATTTCTATTAATATTTTTTTTCTAGATTATTAGCTAGATTATTTAAAATATATTATTTCAAAATATTACTAGGACTATAATACTATAAAAAATTCTTTATTATTTTTTTTATCTTTTCCGATTTTATTACTTTAAATTATTACAATATTATTATAGAATTGAATTAATTATTTACCTTAAATAATTTGAATAATAAAATAAAATTAATTATATAATCTTTGAATATTACTTCTATTTAGATTTATATATATTATATATTATTCTATAATAAATAAAAGAAATAAAAAATTACTAATAAAGTAAAATATAATATAACACGGAATATAATATACTATTTTTTTATTATAATAATTAATTATTGAAAAATAGAAAATTAAAAATAAAAAAAAATAATTTAGTTAATTATTAGCTTTATTTCGGCTAGAAAATTAGAATTTTAAACGAGTCTATATTTTTTTTAAACTTCTAGTATATTTTATTATTATAATATATAGAGTTTTTAGATAATCCTATAACTATTAATTATATTATTCTACTAAATAACTTAATAAACTATCTATTATATCTAAATTAAAACTATTGATTATAAAATTCTAAATAAATATAAATTATTGATCTAGTAGAAAATAATCCGATACCGAATATAAATTCTATTAAAAATAGAATCCGAACTATATTATAATATATAAATTTCTAGAAAAACGTAGATATAGGAATAAAGGCTATATATTATAAATATAGACGGCGTGTTTTCGGAAACGTGATAGTATTTAATATAGCGCTAGAATCTCTATTATATCTCGACAGATATAGATAAATAAAAAAGCTTTAATAATAGTACTAAGAGATATTTTAGTAGTTTTAGTAAATAAATACTATAAGTACTCTAATTTTAGTAGTTTTAGCGAATAAATATTCTAAACGTAAGCTATTTTAATAATCTCGATAAATAAATATTCTAAGATAAAACTAGTTTAGTTACTTTAATTAACGAATATTATAAATAGATGAAAGTCTTATTATTTATATAAACCTTAGACTCGACATCTTTGTAGCTCGTATTTAATTTATTAGTTATCGCTATATACTTTTCTAATAATTAAACTGATTTATTTTTATATTATTCTAAAATAATTACCTATTATATCTTCGTTTATAGATATACTAATAAATCTAACTAATTTTTAGAGATACCAGACCCCTTCGGTAGCTCTATAACACTTTAAACACCTTTAGGATATCTGTCGCAGGTCAACGTCAAATCCTTTACCCAGGAGCCTACGATAAAAAATTGGTAAAAAAAAGATTCAAAGTAATCCACGAAGGATTTAAAGCCGTTTATAAAATATATATTAACGACGAATACCTCAAAAATAATTAGTGGAACTAAAAAGTAAATAATATCGTCGATTTTTTAGAAAAAATACTAGAAAGTAATACTTCTAGAAATAATGTTATTTTTGAACCGATTCTATAACGAAAAAATATAATAATAGGAGATTAATACGTACTATTTAGCTAGACCGCCTACTACAACGATAATTATAGAATCTATAAATCGGAAAAAAACGGAGCCGGATAGTATCTATTAAAATTATACCGCCGAACTCCTATAATATCTATTAAAATCGGAAATTATAATATTTATAACTATTTCGGATATATTATATAAAATAGATATAAATACTAAAAGGAATAATAAAAAAGAAATAAAACTTTTAATTAATAATTTCTATAGATATTATTCGTAAAAAGATTATAAAAGCTAGAGATATGAGAATATAAATAACGACTCGAAAAAAGATAGAATTTTATAATAATAGGTATACTACGAACGTATAATTTTATAACCCGGAAAAAGTAACTATTTTTAGCTAACTATATATATATATTCGACATTAAAATAATCGTTAAAGCTAATAATAGACTATAGAAAGTTAAAATATTTATCGATTTTAATATAAACGGAGATTTCATATTAGAAGATTTAGCTAAAAGGAAAGAATTCTTTAGAATAAAAAAAAAGATCTATATAATTTAATAGTTATTAATTGAAATAAAATACCGAGTAGAAATAGAAGAATTAAAAAATACGCGATACCGTCCTAAATAATAATTAATTAGTATTTAAAGAAATTTTAGTTCGATATCGTTCGAATAACTAGCTATAAAATCGTATTTAAAATTCTTTAATTAAAGGATTAGAATCTAGTAATAGACTAGAAAAAAAAGTACTTAACTTTAAATAATATTTCTATATAAAAAATATCTAACCTACGTCGAAATAACAATTTCGGATAAATAAAAAATCGAATATAAAACGCGAATTTATAGCTTCGAAAAAGGATAACTAAAAACTATTTAGATCCGATTTATTAAATACCAGTAAAGATTAGCTAGATTAGTAAAATAGAAATAAAAAGTTAAAAAAGAATCTATTAGAGAGGATTCTAGATAAATATAATAATTAGATAAATTTATTTCGGAAAGTAATAACTATAAATATACTATCTAATAATTAACTATAAAATAATAAAAATAGATTTAAACTAGATAGATAATTTATATTCTAATCTATCCATCTAATATCTATAATAAGACTCGGAAAATTTCGTAAATATCTAGATAAAAATATAAAAAAGAGGTTTATTAGAAAATTTTAATTACCGATAGGATATCCGATCCTTTTTATATTTAAAAAGAACGAAATATTCCGCCAATATATCGATTATAATAATCTAGACGATATTATAATTAAAAATCGATATCTACTACTAAATATTAACGAGCTTTAAAATAGATTTTCTAAAATACGAGATTTTATAAAATTCGACCTTCGAAAAGTATATAATTTTATATAGATAAAAAACGGAAAGAAATAGAAAATAGCTTTTCGTATAGAATACTATTATTATAAATATATAATTATACTATTCGGGTTTATAAACGCCGCGGTAAAATATTAAAATATAATTAATAATAAATTTAGAAAATATCTAGATATATTTATTATCGCCTACTTCGATATTATTCTAGTTTTATCTAAAATATTCGAAGAATATAAATAATATATTAGTAAAGTTCTCGATTATTAAAAAAGGAAAGATTTATATTTTAAATTAGAAAAGTATAAATTCTTTTAAAAAGAAATTAACTTTTTAGAGTTTATTATAAAACGGAATAGATTATATATCGATTCTAATAAATTTAAAACTATTATAGAATAGGAAATACTAATAAATATTAAAAAAATCTAAAACTTTTTCTTATTCGTAAACTATAACCGAAAGTTTATTAAAAACTATTTTAAAAAGGTTTTCGTTCTAATAGCTTTAATAAAAGATACTACTAAATAGTAGTAGAGATAAAAGAAATAATAAATATTCGATAATCCTAAAAAGAAATATATAAAAGATCTAGTTTTTAAAATAATTAATCTAAAAAAACTATTATAAATAAAAACGAATTTATTAGATTTTACTATAGATATAAATCTTTTATAATAGTACGATAGTAATTAGTCCCTAGTAGTAAATATATTAATAAAATAATTACTAATAGAATAAAATTACGATATCTATAATAAAAAACTACTAGCTATAGTAACTATACTAGAATAATAGAAAGTATACGCCGAAGAATTACTAGAATTAATAATTTTAATAGATTATAAAAATCTTCTATATTTTATAATAATAAAATAATTTAATAGAAGAAAAATACGATAGTTTAAACTTTTCGGTTAGTATAAATTTAAAATATACTATACTTTAGATAAAGAAAATAGAATAATAAACGTTTTAAATCGAAGAAATAATTATATAAAAATAAGAAAAAATTAGTAATAGTATCTTTTGAATTAATAAAAATAGATTACTATTAATATTACGTCCGCGGCTCTATAGAAGCACGCTGGAAGATTAACTAGACAAGCGAGTCTAATTATCTATAGCCGCCCGTAGCCGATATAGCCGACCCTTTTAATAGAGTCTTTTAGCGGACGGCCGTCTATCGGTACTATCGGCTACTTTTATTATATATATCGCTCTTTTATTTCTATTAGATAGCTTTTTTCGTTAGTCGTTAATATAATTATTAAATACGTTTCTACTATTTTCTATTAATTATTTCTATAACGAAGACGCCTCGTAATATTATAACTATATCTTCGCGGCTATATAGAATTAGTTATAATAATCTATATTAGAATTCCTTTATTATTTAGTAGTTCGGACTATATTTATAGCTATAGCTAGGCTCGAGTATTACGCCCTTTAATATATAGGAATATTATATTTTAATAATTCCGAAAAATAGATAAAAATCGAATCTTTATTTAACTAATATTATAAAAATAACCTATAGAAACTTTAATTAATTTAGAAACTATACGAAATATTATATTAAAAGAATATATAAAAAAGATTAATATTTCTTTAATTAAAAAAATAGAATTTTATTTTATAGGAACTATTATTAAAATAGGGTTTATTAAAATTAAATAATAAACTAAATCTCTATAGATATAAAATAATAGATAAAAAGAAAAAATTATTTTCGATATTATAAAAATATAAAGTGATATCTATTTAAATATCCTTTAGTTTATATTATAGAATCTAGAAATCGTTTAGAAAATAATATAAATAAAAATAGGGAACTACCTATTTAATATATCTAAAAGGCTAGCCGAAATAAAAAAGATAGATAATATTTTTAATCTGAAATAATAGATTAAAAAGGAAATAGCTACTATAAATAAAATTCTATAACTATTTAATAATACCTAGATTATATTAAAGAAACTAAAAAGAAGATTATTTTTACCGGTTTATATTTAGAAAGATTACGAAATTATTTTTATAGATTCTAATAAACTAAAAGCTAGGCTAATTTATAGATTAGATAATGAATGATCGAAAGTACTATAAAAGTATATTAATTATAATATTAAATAAAAATATATTTAATATTCTAAATTAAAAATAGAATAACCGGTAATATTTATTTTAAAAAAAATAGAAATTTCCGATTCTATATTAATTTTAGACGACTAAATATAATAATATAAATGAAATAAATATTTTCTATTTTTTTTAGTAGACTTTAAAAATAGAATTAAAAGAGCTAAATAGTTTATAAAGCTCGATCTAAGAAATATATTTAATTTACTAAAAATTAAAAAAATAAATAAATAAATAGAAAATAGTATTTAGTATAAAATATAGATTATTTATATATTTAGTAATATTTTTTAAATTAATAAACGCTTTTATAATTCTATAGAAAATAGTTAATAAAATATTATATAACTATTTAGATATCTTTATTATAGTCTATATAGATAATATACTATTATTTTTTTAAATAAAAAAGCAATTTAGTTAATATATTTATAAAATATTATAAAGGTTCCGAAAATATAATTTTAAAATTAGAAAAAAATTAAAATTCTTTAAAAAAGAAGTTATATTCCTAGAATATATAATTAAATTAATTATTATCGCTATAGAAACTAATAAACTATAGATAATAAAAGGATAGCTAGTTTCTAAAAATAAAAAAAATATCTAAAACTTTCTAGAATTTACTAGATTCTATTAAAATATAATAAAATATTATATTAAAAAAACTATTTTTTTAATGGATTTTCTATAAAATAATAAAATATTCTAATATTTACGAAGAGAAAATAAAGTATTTAAAAAGCTTAAATGGAATTTTATAAATAAAAAAGCTTTAAATATATTTTATCCGGATAAATAAATTATTTTCTATATAGATACGTCGGATAGAACATTAGATTTTTATATAGTATAAAAAGGAAAACTATTAGAATACTATTTAAAGAAACTAATACTAGTAGAAATTAATTATATAATAATAGATAAAAAAATATTAGCTATTATTATAAATTTTATATATTAAAAAATATATATAATAGAAATAGTAAAAAAGGTAATAATCTATATTAACTATAAAAATCTTCTATTACTATTACTAGATAAAGAATTTAATTAAAGATAAATAAAATAGTTAGAAAAGATTATCTACTATAACTTTTAAATACGATATATTAAAGGTACAGATAATATAATCGTAGATATCTTAAACTAAAGAGCGGACTACGAAGCCGTAGAAAAAATAAATAGACTACTATTTAAAAGAAATAGAAAAGTATTAGAAAAAATAAAAATATTAGAAAAAATAACTAATATTATTTAATAAATATATAATTTTAAAATAGTAAGATATTAGAATATAATTAAAATACTAAAAAAAATTTAAGAAAAAACTAATATACTAATATTTAAGAGATATATTAAAGAATATATTAAAAACTACCCTGAATATTTACTATTAAAAAAAAGTAAATAAAGATCTATTAGTAAAATTTATTTTATATATACGCCGGAATAGCTTTACTAATAGATTATAATAGATTTTATTATAGAATTCCCGGAATCTATTAACTTTAATATATAAATATAATATAATATAATTATAATAATTATAGATAGATTTACGAAATATATAAATTTATACTTTATAAAATAATAATAAAAGCGGAATAGCTAGTATTTTTATTATTAAAAATAGTTTTTTATAAAAATAGTATCGCTTAAAAAATTATATTAAATAGAGATAAACTTTTTATTTCGAACTTTATAAAAGAATTAATATAGGTAGTAGAAACTAAATAGATAATATTAATGTTATTCTATCTATAAACCGATAGATAAATAGAAAAAATAAATTAGATACTAAAATTCTACTTATAAATAAACTATTTAGAAAAAGAAAAAAACTAGATCTAGTTTCTTCCGACTATCTAGATAGCGATTAATTTATTATATAATAAAGATTTTAGAACGATACTAGACGAGCTTCTATATAAAAAGAAATTAAAATATGAAATTAATACTAATATAAATAACCTAATAGTATAAATATTCGTTAATAGAATAAAAGAAAATTAGAATAAAGATAAAATAAAAATATAAAAGGCTAAAAAAATAATAAAATAAAAAGTAGATAAATTAAAGAAAAACTATAATATTAAAATAAAAGATAGAATATTTCTATAAATAGAAAACCTTACTAATAGAAAATTGAATAGGCTATATATAGAAGCCTTTAAAATCTAGAATATTAAAAAATTAATAGTATATTTTAAACTTATAATAATAGAAATATTCCTAAAATTCTATATAGAATTCTTTAAAAAAATACTAGATAGAATACTATTAATAAAAGATTAGTACTACTAGAAAAAAGAAAAATATAAAATTAAAAAAATTATAGATAAAAAAAAGGAAATAGATAAATTTCTAGTTAAATAGAAAAGATTCCCCGACGAAAAGAATATATAGGAACTAAGAAAATTTTTTAAAAAAATCTAGAAAACTCTAAAGAAATTTAGAAAAGCGCTATAAAAAAGGTTATATTACGTCCGCGGTTCTATAGAGGTACGCTAGAAAATTAGCTAGATAATCGAGCCTAACTATCTATAACCGCCCGTAGTTAACGTAGCCGATTCTTTTAATAGAGTTTTTTAGCGGACAGCCGTTTATCGATATTATCGGCTACTTTTATTATATATATTATTTTTTTATTTCTATTAGATAACTTCTTTTATTAGTTATTAATATAATTATTATATACGTCTCTACTATTTTCTATTTATTACCTCTATAATAAAGACGCCTTATATTATTATAACCGTATTTTCGCGGCTATACGGAATTAGTTATAATAATCTATACTAGAATTCTTTTACTATTTAGTAATTCGAACTACGCCTACGGCTGTAGCTAGATTTAAACGTAACGTCCTTTAACGTATAGGGACGTTATAATTAGTAAATTAATACAAATTAAATATAACGCCGCGGATATTTAGAAACGACTAGAAATAGTTTTCTATTAAAAAAGGAAAATTATAAATACTAGAAAATGAAACCGAGGAATTTACTAAAAAGAACAACAATAGAATATTAAAAAGATATCTAAATATAGCGAAGATAATATAATTTTTATAATAATATTACTAATTTTTTAATATAAAATAACGTATCGAAATATATATTAAAGAATATTTTAATTATTAGTAAAATAAATATACTATTTATATTCGTTATCGAAAGATTTAGTATTAGGAACTATTAGATTACTATAGAAAGAGATTATATTAAACTTTATTATTAAACTTTTAAAATTGAAAAACCTAATAATAAATATAGATTATATATTAATATTTAATATAATAGATAGATTTACGAAATACGTCTATCTAATTTTATTGAAAGAAGATTTTATAGTAGAATAACTCGAATTTATTATCTTCGATCGGTTATTTCGATATTATAAACTATTAGAAATATTAATAAATAATAAAAATAGACTCTTTACTTTAAATTACTAGAAAATCTTTTTTCCTTTAATTAGTATTAAACCAAAAATATTAATAGCTTTCTATTCGAAAACGAATAGATAAATAGAACGTAAAAACTAGATTTTAGAATAATATCTAAAGTACTATAGTAACGATATTTAGAATAATTAGATCTCGCTTTTATTAGAGTAATTAGTAATTTAAAGGGTCGAGATTTAGAAAAAAATCTACGGAAATATCCTAAAAATATAGAAATACTCGGATAATTACTAGAATAAAAAACTAAAAATAGTATTTTAGTTAAAAAAGAAAGATAAAGTATATTTTTTTTATAAAAAATCTGAAAATAAAAATTCTAAATAAAAAATTTAACTATATTAAAGTCGGACTATTTTTAATTAAATAGGTTAAAAGATTTTAAAACTTCGAATTTAATCTATTTAAAAACGTTAAAATATATTCGATATTCTATATTTTTTTTAAAACTAGCCGATCTCGGAATACCGATAAATTAGACGTTTAATTTCGAAATATAAAAGGAAAATACTTTTATAGTCGAAAAGATCTTATAATAAAAAGGTTAAGATTATCTAATTAAATAGAAAGATTATTTTACCTCGAAAAATATTTAGAAATCTAAAAATTATTTAGTAGACTTAAACTGGCCATTTCGGGTCGGGTTTCTATCGAACTCTATAACCCGACCCGATTTTTTAGCGAGTCGAACCCGGGTCGAATCTAAATACCCGCTAAACTTTCTATATATAGTATTATTTTTTCTATATTAATATAATAAATATATATTATAAATAATAAATATATATTATAAATAATATATTAAACTGATATATTTATATTTACTAAAATCTTTTTAGCTAGCGTAGTTAATTAATTACAGTTTTATTAAATAAACCGGTATAATTTTTATACTAGAGTTATATTTTTATACCAGAGTTTAGAACTAAAATAATATTTTAGTAGATCGGATCGGACTAGCTAGCCCGAATTTAAAATCTAGCCGGGTCGAATTATATTTTCGTCTAATTCGATTTAGGTCGGATCGAATTAGTTAATCCGGGTTCGAAATCCGATCCGATAACCAATTTAAATAAACTACTAGAAAACTCTATAATAGTTCTATTAAAAAGATTTAAAAAAATTATTAATTAACTAAATTCGCTATATAAAATAATCTGTTTAAAAGTTTAGATTAACTATCGAATCGGATTTCGGATTCGGATTAACTAATCTGACTTGATTTAAATTAGATTAAATAAAAATATAACTCGACCTAGTCGGATTTTAAACCGAGTTAACTAACCCGATCCGACCCGCTAAAACGAGATTTTAGTACTAAGCTCTGGTATAAAAATATAACTCTAGTATAAAACTTATATCGGTTTATTTAAAAAATATCTAATTAATTAATTATATTAGCTAGAAAATTTCTAGTAAATATAAATATATTAGTTTATAAAAAAATCTATAATATATATTTAATATATTTATATATATAAGATAATACTATATATAGAAAGTTTATCGGATATCCGGATTCGATCTAGATTTAACTCGAGTTCGACTCGTTAAAAAATCGGGTCGGATTATAGAATTCGATAGAAATCCGACCCGAAGTAGCTATTCTATAGAAGCTATATTAATAAAAGAATTTAAATCGACGGAAAAAAACGGATCCGCGGTACTATTTTTATATTTTAACTTTTCGATATTTTATAGATCTCTATTAACTATAATATACTATTTTTCTTTAATATAATTTAATTAACGAAATAGACGTTATTATTTTATATACGTTTTATATAATTCCTTTTTCGATTTTTTATATTTATCTTTAAGACGACGTTAACGCGTAGTATCTAGCGAAATAAGGTTATAAAAATAGATTTACTCTATATATTTAATATATTTTTCGTAATCTTCGTCGATATAATAAGATCTCTATCTAGAAATATTTCCGATAAGAATATATAGTTAATATACCGATATTTAATAATAGGATTTTTTATAACAATTTTTAATTAATAGCTTTTTCCTTTTATCTATAAGTAAAAAGGAACGATAGTTTTTCGAGATAAAAAATCTAAAGAAGAAATCTAGTATTAGAAATATAGACGGCGTATTTTTAGAAACGCGATAGTATTTAGTATAGCGCTAGATTTTCTATTATACTTCGATAGATATAGATATATAAAAAGGCTTTAGTATTAGTACTAAAGAATATTTTAATAGTTTTATTAAATAAATACTATAAATATCTTAATATTCGATGTTTTAGCGAGCAAATACTCTAAATATAGTTTAATTTGGTTATTTCGATTGAAAAATGCTCTAAAATAAAGCTAGTTTAATTATTTTAATTCTCGAGTATATTAAATAGTAGAGGATTTTATTATTTATATAGATTTCGAATTCGACGCTTTTATAGTTTATATTTAATTTATTAGTTATCGCTATATATTATTTCAGTAGTTAAACTAAATTACTTTTTTATTAATTTAAAATAATTATTTATTCTATTTCCGTGTACAGATATACTAATATATCTAATCAATTTTTGAAAATATCAGATTTTCTCGGTAGCTCTATATTATTATATTAGAAGAAAATATTAGAAATTAGAAAATAGACTATAAAATTAAAAAAGAAATTTATAGTAATAAAATAGAATCATATATACTATGTTAAATACTAATATATATATAGTATTATATTATAAAAACCATCTATATACTAGAAATTTTATAAAAACTATAGAAGAAAAAATAATTATTAAATAAATTAAATAGAAATATATTAAAAGAATAAATTAAAATAATATATTAAATAAAAATAAAGCTATATAATATAGAAATATTCAATTTTAATATTTTCTCTAATTGAATATTTCTATCAACGGTTCGAAATAGAACAATTTTAATAAAATATATAGTTCTAATTATTTATTTTATCTAATAACGAATAATTTATTATACCGGCTTCTAAAAGTTTTAGTCTACTAAAATTCTAGATCTTTTTAAAAAATAGATAGTATTTGATAAAAAGTTTAATTGTAACAAAGATAGAACTAATAAATATATTAAATTTGTATATAAAAAAAGAGATAAAAATAGTAATAATATTATTAATATAATAAAAAAAATTAAATAGTAAAAAGATACTTTTCTATATAGAACAATATTAAATTTAAAGATAGTTAAAATTAGCTAGAAATAATATTTTTAATAGTTAGAATAGAAATATAGAAAAGGAAATAGAAGCGGATAATAATAAAAAGATAAAAAAAAAAAATTAAACTATTTAAACAATTATATAAATTTAAAAATAATAGTCTAGAAATAAAATATTATCTATATATATTATTCTAAAAATATTAAATAAAAAAGATATTTGATTAATCTATCTAATTTATTTTTCAAATTCTATTTAAATCGATTTCTTTATAAAAATAAAATATTATCTTCTATTTCTATTTGATTAAATATATTCTATAGTTTTTCCAATATTTTATCGAACTCTAGATCTATAGAACGATTATAATATTTAATTATTATTATCTATTTAATATTTTATAAAGTTATTTAGATTTAATTTTTCTAATAAAATTTTCTAGCGAAACTAAAAATCCGTTTAATTGCGACCGAAAATATTAAATAGAAAAGAATATTATAAACTATTTATATTAATTTTAGAAAATTCAAAATACTATTTTCCTAAAATATCTAGTTTAGATTATCTTCGGTAATATTAGCGCGAAAATATTAATTAACTACGGGAATTAATATTCGAAAATACTAAAACTATTAAAAAAGACTATTTAAAAAAAATTGATTATTAATTACTTAGTAGATTTATAATATATTACTATTATATATTATCTTATATTTATATTTATTATAGATTTTATATTTTAGTAAATTAATAAAAATTCTATAGTATTTATTAAAGTATTTTTTAAATTCGTTCCGATATTTATTTATATATTTTAAATATTTTTCTATATTTTTCTTTTTTTAATAATATTCCAATTTTAATAAAAATTAAATTTTACTATAGAATTTAAAGTAATTATAAAATTATATATTAGTTTTACTTTATTTTTAATATAGAAATAATATTTAGTAAATTTAATAAAAGTCTTTTTATAAACTATTAGTACTATTATCTTCTAAAAATCGTTTAAAATTTTTATAACTTTTAATATTTTAGTAAAATAATTTTAAAATATATTATAAAAATAGTATATTAGATAAATTCTAAAATTTATAGTCTATAAAACTATTAAAATAATTTTATAGAATAGCTATAATATATAATCTATAAAGAAAAAAAATTATAATTTCTTTATATTAAAGATAATCCTTTCTATTTATAGATTTTACGAATTCTTTTCGAAAAATTTATTATTAATTTTATAAAGTAGATCCATTCTATAAATTATAAAATAAATCGATTTCTATTAAATATAAATATTTTAATTAAAATTTCTAGCGTAGAAATTAGAATCGGCTCTATTTTAAAGTTTTTTAAAAGAAAATATCGAAATGGACTATAATAGTATAGATCTAAAAATACTATTAATAAAAAAATTATTTAATTTATATTATCTATTTATATTATCTTTTTTATAATATTCGATAAACCGGTACTAATAGCTGTAATTTATTTATTATCTAGCTAATAAATAAAGCTATTATCTAATACTTTTAATCTAATAACTTTAATAAAATCATAGTCTAATAGATTAAATAATTATATAAATTAAATAAAAAAGTAAATTTTATAGTCGATTCTATCGACTATTAAATCGATTAAAAACTTTTTTTAATATTTTTTAATATAGAATTAGAGCTAGTATTATCGATAATAATATCTAAAAGCTACTATTTAGATTAAAAAAATTCTAAAAACGTTAATAGTTTTAAATACTATAAATAGCCGGAATAATTTATAAATCGAAATATAAATCTAGATAGAAATTTCTAAAAATAATACTTTATATTAATCTAATATATTAATATTTTTAAAAATATAATCTTCTATTGATTTAACTAGATATTTAATATAAAAAAAATATATCCTATAGTTTTTAAATTAGATTGATTTCTACTATAAATAGTTTCAAATTTTTTAATAATGATTATTATAAATTATATACTTTTAAATAGCTCTATATTTATATAAAAAATTTGTAGTAATTTTCTAAAATTCGTATATTCGATAGTTCGGACTAGTAGATTTAAATCTATGATATTTTTATATAGGTATTTATTTTAGACGTTTTAGTCGAAAATAGAATCTAGTTTAATATAGCTCTTTTTCTATTATTAAATAAATAAACTTTATATTATCTTTTAATACTACTATTTACAATTTGTATAGAAAAATATTATTTTAATAATAGATTAATAATTACGTCGTTTAAATTTATAATAACTATCAATCGAAAGATGTTTTTTTTATAGTAGATATATTTAAAAATCTAAAGGCTATAAAATAATTAAAAATATTAAATAGTATTTAAATATAAATTCAGATAGACTATCTATTTTTAAAGCTATTTAGTAGAATTCAATCTATTAAAACGACTATTTTTATATTAAAACTTTTTTTATCTATAGAAAATCGATTATTTTTTTTCGAATTCTATTTTCAATATTTATAGTAAGAAAAGTACTAGATTACCATTATTAGAAGTTTAAATAGTAATCTATATCATATAATTTCATATTGATTTTCTATAATTATAAAAGAATAAAATATTTATATATAGCAATACATTTATACTAGATTTATATCCGCTTTTATATCTGCTTTTACGGTTAGCGATCGGTTTAATTAGTATCCGAATTCGTTTATAATTATATAATCTAGGTATATATAAACTGGCTACTTCGGGTCGGATTTCTATCGAACTATCGGGAACTCGACCCGATTTTAGCAAGTCGAATCGATTCGACTCGCTAAGCGATCGGGTCCGGGTCGAATCCGGATTAAACCCGGATACCCGCTGAACCATTTTATTTAATTATATAAAACTAGAAGATATTAATTAATTATATATTAGTGTAATATAATTAGATTTTATAACTATTCTAACTAGGACCTTTCTAGCTAGTATAGGTAGTTAATTAGAATTTTCTTTAATTATTCGTGTAATTTTTATACTAGAATTTAGTACTAAGATTTCGTTTTAGCGGGTCGGATCGAATTAGCTAACTCGAGTTTAAAATCTAGTCGGAACGGGTTAGCTAATTCGGGTTCGAAACTCGATCCGACGGTCAGTTTAAATATATATTCTATAATCTTTTAAACTGTTTATATCGTTTAGAATTTTAACTACTATATTTTTCTCTTCTTAAATAAAATATAAGGAAAAAATAAATATTTTCTAAAATTAAATCGTAATAGATATGAAATTATATTTAACAATAACGAATAAAGTTAAACGAGAAATAAAAATTTACTTTTATATAATTTATATAGAAGTAAATAAAGATATTAGTAGAAGTTCGCTATCGATTACTATAACCTGGAATTTTATAACTTTCGAAATTTTTTCTTTAATAATATTATCGATTATTCACTCTAATAATAGTAATAAAAACTATTATAATATACTATATCTAATCCGGCGGCGGTTAGAATTACTATAAAACTTTCATAAAATAATAGATAGAATACTAATAAAATTTTAATTATTATTTATAGAAATAAATAATATCATTATATAGTATTAGAAATTATAAATTAAACGTATTCGAAAGAAATATTATTTACATTAATAGTTCTATTAATTTATTTTAGGAAACGTTATCTTTTCTAATAGTTTCCGGCGTTAAAACGTCGAAATTTATATAAAATACTTCGGTAATAGACTGGCCGTTTCGTGTCGGATTTTCATCGAACCGTCGGATATCCGACTCGATTTTAGTAACCCGATCCGGACCCGACCCGAGTTTTAGCGGATCGAATCCGAATTGGGTTATTTAATAATCCAATCTGGACCCGACTCGATTAAATTATATATCTAATATATGATTCTTTTAATATTTAATAAAGATAAAAAATTTAGATAATATATTCCTTCGATTTAGAATATCTTTAACTAGAATAGTTAATTAATTAAAATCTTTTTAGTAAATTTATATAAAAGTTATACTAGCTTTATACTTTTATACTAGAGTTTAGCGGTCTTTATAGATCGGATTAGGTTATAATCTAGAATTTAAAACTCGGTCGGATCGGATTATATTTTAATTTAATCCGACCCGACGGCTAATCTATTCGGTAAATTCAACCGATTTATCTAGATTATATATCTATAGAAATTTAATACTATTTTTATATTAATAAAATATATACGATTTTTTTTTTCAAATAACTAATTTTATTCTAGTTATATAGAATTTAAGCGAATAAACTTTATAGTTTTTATACCAGCGATATTATCTATTTTTTCGTATACTTAATTAAGATATAATAGGAATTCGAAAATATATATAGTAATTATTTATAGAAATACCGCTGAAATAAATGTTTTTTTTCATCTTTATATAGATCGTAATTTATAGTCGGTATAAAGTTTCTATTATAGAGTTCGATACTGTAATCTTTTAAATAATAAATAGATACAAAAGCTAGAAACCGTACGAACGATAATATTTTACCGTTTTCTTCTATTTTACTATAGCTATATCGATTACTATCGAAATAAATTATAGATTATAATATTGTTTTATCCGATTTTCTATAAAATAACGGAAGCTTTAGTTTTCTAACTTTATCTTTTTAGTCTACAATTAATAATTCTAATAGATTTAAATAAAAAGATAAACTTTTTATAATCTGAACCGAAACCTTATTAGCGAATATAGAAAAAAAAAAGGCTAGTAGTTATCTATTAGTAAGATTTCTATTATATATATTAAAAGCTATAATTTCGTTTAACTATATATTTTTATTGTATATCGATTATATAAAATTAAATTTTTAATTCGGCTCTATATTTTTTTTAGAAATCGTTTTTTCTTTTTTCTACGCCTTCGGATCTAGAGAGTATACTACCTTTACTAGCTATTTCTATTATCGTCTATATAGCTCGCTATACAACTAGCCGTATATATATTTCCAAAATATAATATATAGCGGTTTAATATTAAATAGATCGGTTTTAAAATAGAAAAATATATAAATATATAGATTTTAAATTTACTAATGAATATTATTTTTGTTTTTAATAGGAATTTTAACATTATCGAAAGTAGTATTTATACTAAAATTAAAAAATAGAAGATAGATATTTAGATTTCGGCGTAGCTAAATTTAAAATATAATAACTATATTATAAAAAGCGGCTCTATTATATTTTAGCTTTTTACTAAAATATAAAAAAAAACTAATTCGCCGAATTTTCGATTTAAATTTTTCTAGTTAACGAATATATATCGTATATAATTTAGGATAAAAAATCGTATTTAAAGTTATTATTTATTACTTTTAAATATAATTTCGTAAACTAGTAAAAAGTTTCTTTTTTAATATTATTTTAGAATTATTTATATTTTTATTTATTTTTTATTCTACGAGAAATCAATAAAAATGACTTTTTTTTAAATAAATAAATGATAAAGATATTATATCTAATTTTGAAATAAAGTATATTTTAATATATATAAATATAGAAAATAGTTGGTAAAATTAAAAATTTAATTAATCTTTTTATTTTCTAAAAGTTTATATTTTATCGTCGTCTTTTTTACGGGAACTATTTTTAGATACAGGCTTAAATTTAGATAAATAATTATTATCTAGATCTTTCGCTAGTTTTAGCTTACGAACGTTTTTTATTTACGTTTTTCGCCTAGCGAAAGCTTTTCTATAACGATTTTCTTTAAATTTCTATATCTACGAAGTATTTTTTATCTAATAGTAATATTTCTTTCTATAAAATATTTTTTTATATAATTTCCGTTAATTAAATATTTTTTAGGCGATTTACTAAAAGTTTTTAGAATATAAATATTGAAAATTTTAGTTTAAATAATATTATATAGACTATAATAGTTTACTTTGAACTTTTAAAACTTTTTAATTTTAAATAAAATTATATCTTCTTTAATAAAGGTATTATCTTTTATTTTTAAATTCTATATCTTTTTATTAGCTTTTATCTATACTATTGTACTATTAAATACTTTAGTTTTATTATATAAAAGAAACGGTATAGAATCGATTCTTTTATTATATCTTTCCGGAAAAAAACTAGAAATATTAGTCGATAGTATCGGATTAACGCTATAAACTAAATAGAAAGATAAAAATCTAGTAGTTATATACGTATAAATACGCGTAGTAAATAGTATCTAGTTTAAATAGAAGTTTTAAATCTTTTTAGGCTATTTAATATAATATTTAGTTAATATCTTTCTAAAAATTCCGCTAAACCTTTTAATAGTACTATTTATTCGTAGATAATAAAATATTATATCTCGATATTTAACTTCTAGTAGGCGGTATATCTTATCTATAGCTAGAGAATATACATTTATACCTCGATTAATAATAATCTTTTTTGGAAAACCGTAAATATAGTAGATCTAATAGATAATAAATTCGAATAATATTTCTACTATTACGTTTAGAAGCGATTAAACTATAGACTATCTAACTATATTGTTAATTGTAGTTAAAATCTTTTTGATATCCTATTTAATTTCTAGTAAAAGATTAATATAGTCGAATTTCTAGTATTTAAAAAAATTTAATCTATCTTTTTAGTAGACTGGCCGGCTCGGGTCGGATTCTCGTCGAATCGGCGGATATTCGACTCGATTTTGATAACTCGATCTGAATTCGATCCGAGTATATTATATATTTAATATACTACAATTTTAATATTTTAATAAAAGTAATATATCCAGGTAATACATTTAGTTCTACTACGGACTTTCTAGCTAGCGTAGTTAATTAATTAGAGTTTTTTTTTAGTAAATTCGTATAAAAGTTACATTAGCTTTATACTTTTATCCTAGAATTTAACGCCAAGATCTAGTTTTAGCGGATCGAATCGGGACGTCGGGTTATAATTTAAGATTCGAAATCCGGTCGGATCAGGTTATATTTTAGTCTAACCCGATTCGAGTCGAGTCGGATTAACTAATCCGGACTCGAAATCCGATTCGACGGCCAGTCTACTTTTTAGATATTAGAAAAATATATTGTATCCCGTTTAATATCGCGAGGAATAGTAGTAAATTGATATTCGGAATAGTATTTAATATAATACTTAATATCTTTTTTTATTTCGGGCTACTACTATTTTATATAAATAATATCTATAATTATTTCGTACGAATAGTAATTATATTATTTATAAATATAGTCTAGAAAGTTGATCTAAGTCTATACTAGTATATTGAATATCTAATTTCTTTAAAACTAGTCCCGATACTATATTATATTTAGTTTTAATTCAGAAATAATATTTATATTTTTCTATAATGATTTTTATTTCCGGATCGTTAGATAAGCTTTTAGACTCCGTATAGACTCTAATAACGTCGTCGAATAAAAATATATAATTAACGACTTTACTAGTAAATAGCTAGAAATTTCCTTTTTAATTTAAAATATCTACTATTATTATTTTACTATTCGGCTTATATTTAATATCGAGTTTATATTCTCTAAACTCCGCGAACTAGTAAACGAGTTTTCTAGAAGATTTAGTAGTAGTTTTAGAATATTATAAATCTATATAATCCGTCCTATAAATTATAGTTATTCTATTTATAATATAGTAGCGTTATCGCCGTAGAAATTCTTTAATAGCGAAAATTTTTTATTTATAGATAGTATAATCATATTCTATCGATATAAAAATTTTATATTTAAAAGTAATAGACTATTTAATATCATTATTATTAATTTAATAGAAAACGGTATTTTATTTAAAATCGAAAATATCCGTTTCGATAATAAAAGATAAAATTATATCGGGTTAAATAAATATTTTATCGTTTATTATAACGTTTTTCATCAGTTTATATATATTTCGAACTAAAAAATTTATTCGAATTAATTTATATTGTTTATTTTTTATATTTTAAATTAGTTTATAAAAAGGCCTATATATAAATATAAAATCCTCTATAAGTTTCTAGTAATAGATATATAATAGTAAAGATAACCGTATATTATATATCGTTATTAGCGACAGCTAGTCTCTAATAGCTTTTACTTTTATTATATCTATATAGACACTTTTATTACTAATAATATATCTATAGAATTTAATATACTTTTAGAAAAATAGATATTTCGAAGATTTTATAAACAATTAATTTATTTTGAATATCTTTATAATAGTTTTGATATACTATAGTTAATCCTTTATATCTCTTAAATAGATTAAAATATAATCGAATTAAATAACTACGAATTTATTAATCAAAAAATAGTTAAAATATATTATTTATTATAATTTAGAATATTTTAGATACGTTCGTTAATCTATATAGTATAACTAAAAACTTATATTTACTAGCTTCAGTATTAAAAACCGTCTTTATACGATCCTTTTCAATAACGTTAATCTGCTAGCAACTGTTTATTAGATTAATTTTACTAAAATACTTCGCTATCCCGATAGTATTTAGAAAATTTTGAAATTTAGATAATAGATATCTATTTTATATAGTTATACTATTAGGACCCCGGCTGTTGATATATATATATACTAGCTACTATTTTATTTCTCGCGAAAAAAACAGATATATTTTAAAGAAATTAATTTAATCGAATTAATTTTTATTTAGTAAAATACTTAATCTAATACTTTTATTTTTTTATTTTATTTAGAAAATATACTAAAATAAATTCGATTATAGGACCGAATACTACAGGCTTTAATTATATAATTTAATAGTGGTTGCGGTAGTAGTTTTATCGGGAAATTATTTTAGAAATAATCTAAAAGTTTTAGACCGAAAACTGTATCTAATTCTATATAATCTATTATTTTTTAGATTAGATTAAATTCTTTCGAAAAATTAGGTTCGTTTTATATAATATATAGATTGGTCTATATACTTTTCCTAATAAATTCTTTAAATCCTCTAAAATTAGTTTCGGAAAATTTAGTCGAAGAAATTTTAAAAAGTTATAGATAATATATATTCGAAGCGATATATAATTAATATATAATTTTATCTTTCTAGATTTATACTTTCTGAATATTATAATTATGTACTAAAATATACTACTTCTAGAAATCTTTTCTAAAAATTAGATTATACTTTATATCTAGTATTATATAAAAAATAGTAGTAGAAAAAACTTTATAAAACTATAAAAATTCTATTACTTCTAAAATATCTATAGATTTACTACCTTTAATCTATATTCTATCTAATAACTACTAAAATTTCAATTCTGAAAAATAATAATACGTCTAGTAATAAAGTAGTTAATAGTATTTAAATTAAACCGTATTTATTTATTAGAATCTAGTATTCGATCTATATATAAATGTCGTTTACTATCCTATATATCTTTAAATAATAGTATTATATTACGGAAAATAGTTAAAATCCTTTCCGACGTTCTTTTAGAAATTATTTCTAATTTTTCGATTTTTACTTTAGTTAGACCAAGCTAATTTTCTATTATTAAAGGCTTTTTATTAATATTATATATATACTTGGATATATATAATACTATTTATATTCTAATAATCTATTATTTTCTATCGTTAATAGATTTTTTTAAAAAAAAAGTTTATTTTATAGAAATATATCCCGAAATATAAACGTTCCGGTAATTTTTTTCGCGAAAGCTAGATTTTCTATAATTATAGTATTTATTCGGATTATTTATTCTCTTTCGTCTATTTCTTTTTCTTTAACTACTTCGGCTACGGCTAAATCTACGGCCGTATTAACTACTAGTATCTATAAAGTTAACTTCGGTAGTATTAGATTATTCGCTCGTTAAAATAGCTATAATATTATAGTTACTATAACGTTTAGTATTAATCTTTTCGAATATTATTATAGTATTTATAATAACTATTATATTTACGAATTATTTACTTTATTATTATAAAACTAGATACTATTCGATAGTTTACTAAATATTAGATTTCAAATAATTAATAGAATATTTTAAAATAGTAAATATTATAGATCGATTTAAGATAATAATAATACCTTGATGTTTCTATATAGGTGGAAAGTTTATCTATAAACAAGCGAATAAGGCTGAACGCTAGACCTAATTGGGTAACGAATTCTATAGAGCTAATAAACCGCGGTTGACGGGGCTTAGTCAGCGTATTAGTCAGCCGGTACTATCGGCTAGTACGTCTATATCCACTAAATTCTATATAGGTTCTAGATGATTTAAATAGCTTATAATTAATACTACTAAGACGGAAAAAAGGTATCGTTTTTGATACGCTTGTATTAAACGTTTAAAAGCTTTAAAAACGTTAAAACTGAAAGCGCTAAAAAGTTAAAAAGAAAATAGCGCTACTAGAAATCGAACCTAGATCTACCGGATTATATATTTAAATATATGAAAACGATCGCCTCCGGTATACGCTGCTACTACGTTATGGCGTCTGGTAATAGAATCTTCGAATTAGAATCTATTAGATAGTAGTGGTATCTTGCCGAATATAAAAAGAAATATAATTATACCAGGTCGAACGTATAAAACGCCGGTAAGATATAATAATTTATAAACGTTTTAACTTTAATCCGAAATAGTATAGGAGGTTTACTAGCAGCGCGGATATTTAAAGCTCCGATTACTATAATACTACTAGGGTATAATTAGATTATTACTAATAACGAAATCTAGATAAAAGAGAGAAACGTTATTATATTCGTTAATAAAGTCTATATAGTACGTTTAATTTTATAATCTATACCAGCTATTATATTACGGTCTATATATTATAAATACGGGCGGCGTGCTTTAGAAAACGTGGTAGTATTCAATATAACGCTGGATTCTCTATTACGCCTCGACAGGCAGGAATATATAGGACGGCCTAGATATTAGTACTTGTAAATATCTTAGTAGTTTTAGTAAATAAATACTATAAATACCTTTAATTTTAGTAGTTTTAATAAGTAAATACTATAAATACCTTTAATTTTAGAAGTTTTAGTAAGTAGATACTATAAATACCTTTGAATTTAGTAGGTTTAGTAAATAAATACTAAAAATACCTTTAATTTTAGTAGTTTTAGTAAATAAATACTATAAATACCTTTAATCTTAGTAGTTTTAGTAAATAAATACTATAAAATAAAGCTATTTTAGTTATTTTAGTCTATAAATAACCTAAGTAGTAGAAAATTTTATTTATTTATATAAATCCCGAACTCGACGCTTTTATAGCTTATATTTAATTTATTAATTACTACTATATATTATTTTAGTAATCGAACTAATTTATTTTTAATTAAATTAAATAATTATCCGTTATACCTCTATATATAGATATATTAATAAGTTTAACTAATTTTCAGAAATACTAGACCTTCTAGATAGTTTTAAAATATTTTAAATACTTTTAGGATATCTATTATAGATTAATATTAAACTTCTATTCTAAATAATTCTAATTCTATAGTAAATAAGTCCGAATCTAAAAAAAAGAAAATCTAAATAAAAGATAATAGTAGTAATAAAAAAGATAGTATTTCTATTACTAACTAAAACTTTTATAGTATTAAAGTTAATAAATCCGATAAATACTATAAAGATCGTAATAAACTCGAAAATTAGTTTATATAATTAGATATATACTTTATATTCTTTCTAATATATAAAGAAAAGAAAATTTTCTTTACTATATTTTACCTTCGAAAGCAAGTTTAATACTAGATAAAATCTCTCCTTCGCTAATATATAGACGATAAAAAAAAATCGCGAACGTATTTTTATATAGTTTATAAAATTTAAAAAAGCTATTTATAAAATCGTTAGAATTTTAAATAAAATCCTAATTACTAAACGCTTTATTTAATACTTTTCGTAGAAAAATATAGTATTTAACTACGTTATACGATTAAAAGAATAGGTACTACTAACGGAATAGAATAATAACGCCCTATATATAATATTTAGATAAAGATTTAGAAAGCGAATAAAAGATAAATTTATATATAATAGTCGAATATATAATATACTAGATAATCTAATTAAAATATCTATCGACTTCGATAATAAACTCTATAAAAAAGATATAAAAAAGCTCTATAATAGCGAATTATAAAATAATATAGGACGTTATCCGAAACAAACCTATAGAAAGCTATAGCTAGATAAAAACCGGAAATAGCTACGACAAATCTATACTAATAGAACTAGACTCTATATAATAGCGACGTAAAGGGAAGAATCTAAAAAGTAGTAAAAGGAATAAAAATCCTAAAACGTACTATAATTATAATAAACTAGACTATTTTATAAAAGAATATCGGTTAAATGGAATATAATAATAATAGTTTAATACTATATTACGGAAAGATTCTAAAAACTAGTAAGAAATAATTTTAAAAAACGATAATAATAGTTTTAAACTTTAGAAAACCAGTTTAGATAAAAAAAATTTATATTTATAGAAAATAATAAAGTACTCCAGGAAGCTAGAATAAATAATACTTCGCTATAAATATTAGTAGAATCTACTAGAAAAAAAGCCGCCTCTAGATAGAAAATTATAATAATAAAAGATATTAGACCGATATATCTTTAAATTCTTTATAATAAAAAATTAGTAAAGGAAAAATTTATAGTAATCTATAAAGGATTTAAAAATATTTATAAAATATATATTTAAAAAAAATACCTATAAAATAACTAGTAGAACTAAAAAATAAATAAGATTATTAATTTATTAGAAAAGAAATTAGAAAGTAATATTTCTAAAAATAAAGATATTTTTATACCGATATTATAATAGAAAAATATAATAATAGGAAATTAATATATACTATTTAGTTAGACTATCTACTATAATAATAACTATAGAATCTATAAATTAGAAAAGAAAAGAGCCGGATAGTATCTATTAAAACTATATCGATACGCTTCTATAATATCTATTTATCAGCATTTCCTAAAACCGATTTAAAGCCGGTCTCAGCCGTTTTAGCCGTCTCAGCCGGTTTCGGGTATACCCGAAGCTGCGTAGCTGCGCGGCTAAGACGGCTAAAAAGATTTAGAGATTCGATTTTAAATTCGTTTAAGTCTTTATTAGTTAGTAGGCCTATATACGCCTATATATACCGCTAGACTAGCTTCGTCTAGATCGAAAATATTAGATTTCCTTACTAGAATCTAATAAGATTAGATCTAGCATGATTTATTAAATAGATATTCGACTTCCGTTATTTTCGCTTTTAGCGGCGACCGCTAAACTTTATTTTCGAGTTAGATTATATAAGCTTATTTTTAGCTTATATATAGATCCTATTTTTAGCTGTTTACTAAATAGATATTCGTACTATAGATACTATTAGAATTCTAATCTATCGAAAATCTATTTTTTGGATTTTTAGATTATTTGAATTAATTGGATTATTTGGATTATTAGGATTATATGGCTGTTAGCCGGTCTAATCTGAAAATCCATTTCAGGATCCGTTGATATTAAAATCGAAAGTTATAATATTTATATATATTCCGAATATATTATATATAGTAGATATAAATACTAGAAAGGCCTGGGTAGCGCAGTAGCAACGCTGCGTGACCTAGAGGCCCGGCGGATCTAGCGCTTTTCGGAGTTAACGGAGTTAATCCGACAGGTCGGGAGTTCGAATCTTTCGAAGGCTAACCTAAATACTTAAGTTTTTTCTATCGATAAAGTCGGTTTTATATAGAGTTTTTATATAAAGGGCTTATATAGTAGATTATCTTAGCTTAAAATAACTAATTCGATCGAAGGAAATTAAGTTAATTAAAATTAAATAGATTATAGTTTCCTTCTAGATTTTAGTCTAGATCTAATTCTTTCGGGAATTTTTAATTCGAATTTTTAGTAAAATACTTAAGTACTAAATAATTATATAATCTAATCGGTTTAACGCCTCTAGCGTTAGAATCGTAAAAGACTAAAATCAAAATCCGAATAATTAATCGTATATAAATACTAGAAGAAATAATAAAAAAGAAATAAAACCTTTAATTAGAAACTCTATAGATATATTTTATAAAGAAATTATAAAAATAAAAAATATAAGAATATAAATTATAATTCGTAAAAAGTTAAAATCTCGCAGTAATAGATATACTATAAGTATATAACTTTATAGTCCGGAAAAAGTAACTGAATTTAGCTAGCTATATATAAATATACTCGAAATTAAAATAATTATTAAAATTAATAATAAATTATAAAAGATTAAAGTATTTATTAATTTAAACGTAACCGGAAGTTTTATATTAAAAGATTTAACTAAAAAGTAAAGATTCCTTCGAACTAAAAAAAAAATCTATATAATTTAATAGTTATTAATAGAAATAAGATACTAAATAGAGATAAAAAGGTTATAAAAAAAACGATACTATTTTAAATAATAATTAATTAATATTAAAAGAAAGAATTAGTTTAATATTATTCGGATAGGTAGCTATAAAATCGTATTTAAAATTCTTTAATTAAAAGATTATAATCTAGTAATAGATTAAAAGCAAAAAATATTTAATTTTAAATAATATTTCTATTTAGAAAATATCTAGTCTACGCCGAAATAGTATTTTCGAATAAATAAAAAATAGAATATAAAACGCGAATTTATAGTTTCGAAAAAAGAAAATTTAAAAACTATTTAGATCCGATTTATTAGATACCGGTAGAAATTAGTTAGATTAATAAAATAAAAGTAGAAAGGAAAATTATAAACCTTTTAAAAACTTCATACTATCTAATAAAAAGTTAATAGAAAATCTATTAGAAAATATTCTAGATAAATATAAAAATTAAATAAACTTATTTTAGAAAAAAATAACTATAATAATACTATCTAAATATTAAATATAAAATTATAAAATTAGATTTAAACCAGATAAATAATCTATATTAAGATTTATCTATCTATTATTTATAACGGAACCCGAAATATTCTATAAATATTTAGATAAAAATATAAAAAAGAGATTTATTAGAAAATTTTAATTACCGGCAGGATATCTAATCCTTTTTATATCTAAAATAAATAGAATATTCCGCCTATATATTAATTATCGGAAGCTAAACGATATTATAATTAAAAATCGATATCTACTACTAAATATTAGTAAATTTTAAAATAGATTTTCTAGAATATAATATATTATAAAATTCGATTTTTAAAAAATATATAATCTTATATAAATAAAGACCGGAAAAAATTAAAAAATAGTTTTCCGAATAAAATATAGTTATAATAAATATATAATTATACTATTTATATTTATAAATATTCCGGTAACCTATTAAAATATAATTAATAATATATTTAGAAAATATCTGGATATATTTATTATCGCCTATTTTAATAATATTTTAATAAAATTCTTAAATATTTAGAAAGGAAAGATTTACGCTATAAACTAGAAAAATATAAATTCTATAAAAAAATATTTAATTTTTTAGGATTTATTATAGAATATAACAGATTATATATCGGTTCTAGTAAACTAAAAGCTATTATAAAATAGAAAATATCGATAAATATAAAAAAAATATAAAATTTTTTCGGATTTATAAACTATAACTAAAAGTTTATAAAAAATTATTTTAAAAGAACTTTCGCTTTAATAACTTTAATAAAAGATACTATTAAATAGTATTAGAAAAAAAAATAGTAAATATTTAAAAATTTTAAAAGAAAATATATTTAGTTAATTTGTTTTGGTTTTGGTACCCGGTAAACCAGTGGTTCGGTAAGCAAATCAAGCGTTGATATACCAGTATTAAATACGCGGTAGCAGAACTTGTACCCTAGTTTAGTTAATATAAATAACGGTTCTTTCTATAGAATTTTAATTTAAATTTGCTTAGTAATATAATATATCCTTCTACCGATAATTTAATATAGAAATTTTTATAGATAAATATACCTCGCAGTTATCGCTTTTTCTTTTTTTTCTTTTACTAGTAATATAAGCTATACCCTCGTAAATACTACGACTTACTAAAAGCCTTTACGTATATATATACTCTCGTAACAGCTATAGCTATAAGCTAAACTAGACGGTAGTATCTATATCCGTAATAACTATATCTAACCGCGCGGTCGTCGACTACCTTATTATAGCTAGAGTAACCTATTTCGACTTCGATAAAGATCTTCTTTTTACCGCCTTTAAAACGCGCTATCCGACTTCCCTACCTCCTTTTAACCTAATCGACCGGGTAAAGCTTCTAGCTATAGTAGCCAGCGTACTATTTAGCGATCCTTTTAAAGCTAAATAGGCTAAAAAGTATCTTAATAGTTTAGCGGAGTTTTTAGGTACGGGTTATACGATAAGTATAGCCGAGGTAACAGACGTAGATAATTACTTCGCAGTATAGTAGGTAGATATAGCGGAAATACTAGAAGCTGATAATTATATATAACGTCGAGGAAGGACTGGTAGACCGAAGACTGCGAGTAACGAAGTTATATTTATATAGTAGAGGATTCGTAATCGAATAAAGAAGGAAATAGTTAAAGAGAAGTAATTAACGCTGTAAATCTTGCCTGACGAACTATATACCTTTAGCTATAAAAATTTCTTTATATATAAAATATAATAATCGTTGCCGTATATAACGTTAATAAAATATATATATATATATAAAAACTCAATATAATCCCAGATAGAAACCTTCTAGGAAAGAAAGAAAATATATATAAGATCTAGTATTTAAAATATTTAATCCGAAAAAACTATTAAAAATAGAATCGGATTTATTAAATCTAGCTATAGATATATATCTTCTATAATAATATAGTTATAAATAGTAACCGATAATATATATATCTAAAAAACTATTACTAACGGAACAGAATTATAATATCTATAATATAAAATAACTAGCTATAATAGCTATATTAAAATAGCAGAAAATATATATTAAACGATTACTAAAATTAATAATTTTTATAGATTATAAAAATCTTCTATACTTTATAATAATAATATAATTTAATTGAAAATAAATATAATAATCTAAATTCCTCGGTTAATATAAATTTAAAATATATTATATTCTAGATAAAAAAATAAAAAAATAGATATTTTAAATCGGAAAAATAATTATATAAAAATAAAAAAGAGTTTTAATAATAATATCTTTAAAATAAACAAAAATAGATTACTATTAGTAAATAAATATAAAATAAATATAATACTACGTATATTAAAAGACGACTAAAAATAGTTTCCTATTTAAAAAGGAAAACTATAAATACTAGATAATAAAATCGATAAATATATTAAAAAGTACTATAATAGAATATTATTAAAATATTTAGATATAATAAAAATAATATAATTTTTCTAATAAAATTATTAGTTTTCTAATATAAAGTAATAAGTCGAAGTATATATTAAAAAATATTTTAGTAATTAGTAAAATAAGTATACTATATATACTCGTTATAGAAAAATTTAGTATTAGAAACTACCGGATTTACTATAGAAGAAAGTTATATTAGATTTTATTATTAAACTTCTAAAATCGAATAATCTAATAATAAAGATAGAATACGATTTAATATTTAGTATAATAGATGGACTAACGAATTATATTTATATAATTCTATTATAAAAAGATTTTATAGTAGAATAACTTAGATTTACTATTCTAGATCGATTATTTTAGTACTATAGACTACTAGAGATATTAATAAATAATAGAAATAAACTCTTTACTTTAAACTATTAGAGAACTCTTATTCCTTTATTTATTATAAAATTAAAAATATTAATAGTTTTCTATCCGATAATAGATAGATAGATAAAATATATTAACCAAACTTTAGATTAATATCTAAAGTACTATATTAATAATATTTAGAATAATAAGATTTTACTTTTACTAATAGTATAATTAGCGTTTAATAATAAGAAATTAAATATAATAAAAGAAAGACCGTTCTATATTAAAAATAGGAAAAATCCGAATTTATTTAAATAACCGCTACTATATATATTAACGAAATTAGCGATCTAAAAAATTAATATTTAGTAAAAAATCTATAGAAATATCCGAAAAATATAAAAATATTCGGATAATTACTATAATAAAAAGTAAAAAATAGTATTTTAACTAAAAAAAGAAGATAAAATATACCTTTTTATAAAAAATCTAAAAACGAGAATTCTAAATAGGAAATTTAACTATATTAAAATCAGATTATTTTTAATTAGAGAAATTAGAAGATTTTAGAACTTTAAACTCGATTTATCTAAAAACGCTAAAATATATCTAGTAATCTATATATTTCTTTTAGAATTAGCCGAACTCGGAACGCTATTATAATAGACGTTTAACTTTAAAATATAAGAGAAAAATACTTTTATAGTCGAGAAGATCCTATAGTAAAAAGATTAGAACTATCTAATTAAATAAAAAGGTTATTCTATTTCGGAAAATATTTAGAAATCTAGAAAATATTTAGTTAATTATTAGAAGGTTTTATAATAGTTCTATTAAAAGAAACTAAAAAAGTTATCGACTAGCTAAAATTATTAGATAGAATTATCTGCTCGGAAGTTATATCGATAAAAAAATTCAAATTAATAGAAAGAATCGGATCTATATTACTTTTATATTCTAACTTTTTAAGATTTTATACTTTACTATTAACTATAATACGCTATTCCTTTTTAATATAATTTAATTAATAAAATAGACGCTGTTATTTTATATACGCTATATATAATTCTCTTTCTAATTTTTTATAATTATTTTTAAAACGACGCTAACGCGTAGTATCTAATAAAATAAGGTTATAAAGATAAGCTTATTTTATATAATTAATATATTTCTCGGAATTATTACTAATATAATAAAGTTTTTCTAATTAGAAATAATTTTAATAAAAATATATAGTTAATATATCTATATTTAATAATAGGGCTTTTTTATAATAATTTTTAGTTAATAACCTTTTCTTTTTATCTATAAAAAAGAAGGACGGATAGTTTTTTAAAATAAAAAATCTAAAAAAAAAACCTAGTATTATAAATACAGGCAGCGTATTTTAGAAAACGCGGTAGTATTTAGTATAGTACTAGATTTTCTATTACGCTTCGATAGGTAGAAATATATAGGACAGCCTAGATATTAGTACTAGCAAGTATCTTAGTAGATTTAGTAAGTAAATATTATAAATACCTTTAATTTTAGTAGCTTTAATAAATAAATACTATAAATACTTTTAATTTTAGTAGTTTTTGTAAATAAATATTATAAATATCTTTAATCTTAGTAGTCTTAGTAGATAAATACTATAAATACCTTTAATTTTAGTAGTTTTAGTAAATAAATACTAGAAATACTTTTTATTTTAATAGTTTTAGTAAATAAGTACTATAAAATAAAGCTATTTTAGTTATTTTAATCTATAAATAATCTAAACAGTAGAGGATTTTATTTATCTATATAGATCCCGAACTTGATAATTTTATAGCTCGTATTAAATTTATTAGTTATCGCTATATACTATTCTAATAATTAAACTAATTTGTTTTTAATTAATTTAAATAATTATCTATTATATCTCCGTTTATAGATATACTAATAAGTCCAATCAATTTTTAAAGATATCAAATCCTTCTAGGTAGCCCTTTAATATTATAGTTTTTCTATTTAACTAGATACCAGAAGCGCTAGCGTACCTTTCGCCGATCTATAATTTATTCTACTTCGAACTAATTAGAATCTTCTTCCGGAAATTCTATTTCGACGGTAAAAAGTTTATTATTAACCGGAAGTCGGTTAAAAGGATTATTATTAATCGGCGTTGGTTTTAATTAGGTTATAGAAATAATAGAATAGATTTTTATAGTAGTAGAAAGTTTTAATTCGTATACGAGGTATCCGATTTTACGAATTACTTTAAACGGACTAGCTTATTAATATAAAAGCTTTCGATTAGTAATATCTAACAGCGTATATCCGTAATAAAATTTTAGGAAAGCTTTATTACCTGATTTAAAAAATCTAGCTTTATATAGATTATTATACCTGATTTTAGAAAAAACGATACTAAAAGCTATTATATCTTTTATTTCTACGCGTTTAATAGGTTTTAGGCGCTTTATATCTTCTAGCGGTAAATCCGATAAAGTATTAACTATATTTTTAGATCGAAAATCTAGTACTAGTTTATTAGAGGCTATACTAGTAGCGAAACTAGTTATATTATTAAACGCGAACTATAGAAATAGAATAGCTTTAATCTAGTTTTAATCCGAATATTCTATAAATTAGAAACGAAAACTAATTTCTACTATTTAATTAATATATTCCGATTATCTATCGATCTATAAATAATATACTATAGATACTAGGATTTTTATTTCTAGCTTCTAGAAGATCTAGCGCTGGAAGGATAATATAAATTTATAATCTTTATTACTAATAATAGCTAATAGAATTTCTTTATTATATTTAAATAAAGCCGTAATAATAAAGTTTACCTAATTAACTACGGAATAAAAATTCTAGCTAGAAATTAATAGAATC
Source organism: Rusavskia elegans (assembly GCA_011316305.1). Lineage (NCBI taxonomy): Eukaryota > Fungi > Ascomycota > Lecanoromycetes > Teloschistales > Teloschistaceae > Rusavskia > Rusavskia elegans. The sequence continues at coordinate 86,422 of SAUG01000109.1, forward strand.
TTCTTGGTATATTTATATATAATCGTTAGTATATAATCTTTATTAGAAAACTTCGTAGATAACGCGAGTACGAAGTCTATTATAATTATATAAAATAGTACCTTCGGAGGAATTAGATTAAAGAAACTATAGAACCTATACCACTTCGTTACATTAAATTAATATTACTAGCAATATTCTATATATTTTTTAATCTTTTTATATATATTATAAATAAAGATCGATAGCTAGAGTTTTTTATATATATTATAATATCTTTAATAATACCGGTTATAAACTTCGCTAATAATTTTATCTACGAGTTTATCCGAGATATAGAGTTAATTTCGGCTATTTCTAGAAATATAGTAGAAAAATTAATTACGTATTCGGAAATTAATACCTAGTATATAATATTCGTTATTTTTAATATTAGAATCTAGTTTCTAGAATCGTAGTATTATAATAATCTTGGTCTATTACTTATTATTAATATAGCCTTTTTTAATATATTACTTAAATTCGTCTGCTATTTTAAAAGATATTATATAGTATATCGATATAATAGTATCCGGAACGTATTATAGAATATATTTTTTATTATTAAATTTAGTATTTCCGTATAATATATCTAGGATACCCTTTTTATTTTTAATCTATATATAGAAAACCTTTATCTCGAGTTATAGTAAAGTATTAGAAACGATATTAGTTTTACCTGCTTTATAGCGTAATTTAATATTAAAAACTAAAAGGTATTATAATTTACGAACGAATTTTAGATTTAATTTATCGGTACTTATTATTTTAAATAAAATCTATTTTAAAATCGGGATTACCGCCGAGTAATTAGTATATATAATTACTAGTAGCTTTTAAAAAAAATTAATAAAATAGCAAGCTTTTTTTATTATCTAGATAATCCCGGCGATTTCTAATTTGGTAAGCTAATAATTTTATTTAATACTATTAAAATCTTTATTTAGGAATATTATTAGCTATATCTTTATAGATAGAAAATCTATATCGGAATCTCTTTAAATATAATAGATAATTACTACGAAGCCGAATTACTTTAATATATCTAGATTAATATAAAGCTTTTTTATAGGATCGAAATAATGGAAAAAAGTTAATAGTTCGAACGCTATTTATAGTATCCGATATAATTTCTTTTCTTCTAAAATAAGATTATATTTTAACTTCGTTAATTAGAATTTATATTTAAATCCTTTAAAACCTTATCCGAATCCTTTTATAAATAGAGTTTTTCTTTTTTATAGAGATTCGGTAAACTATATATATCCTATAATTATATTATATAGCTAGTTAATTATTTCGAAATAGATTTCTAGATTTTATAAATATTTAGAAAAAGTTTTTTCCGAAATAGTTTTAATTTTATTTTCTAAAATAGTTATTTCAAGTATATTAATACGTTATTTAAATAAACGAACTAAAGGATACTCTATAAATAATTTAGAAAGCGTAAAGTTTATTTATTTTTTTCGGAATAGGGCGAATATTTAATTTATATATTTTAGATATTTTTCTAAACCATATAAGAAAATAATAATATTATTTATATAGATTTTAACTAAATCTTTAAATAGACGGAATAGTTTGCCGGTCTGGCGCTATATATATAGCGGTAAACTTTTATATTCTATAAATACTACCGAAATATATTTCTATCCGTAATAAAAAACTATAGTAAGCTTATAATAATTACGGCGTTAGATTCTAAACTAATAAAATTATTCTATAGTATTAATAATAGAAATATGGAAATATTCTAATACTAAAGCGATAATATCTATTTATAATAAAAGGAAATAACTATCTATTTTTATAATAGTATTAAAGCTTCGGATATTAGCTACTACTTGTTTCTTTTTTATATCGTCTAGAAAAGTTCTCTATATTATAAAAATAGAGTATATAAAAAATATTAGCTATTCGAAATATTCTATTTTATTTTATTTATAGAGTTTATTAAAGGTTTTATTAAATTTAATATAGTCTATATAGTTTAGATTATAAACCTTTAAAGGCGCTAGCTTCGTTTTTTTTTTTTAAAGTATTAGTATCTATTTCTTTTTAGAAATATCTATTATAGTTTTCTAATCGGTAAATATATTTTAGTATTTTTTCGTAATAACGGCTGGTTATTATACTATTAGTAGTTTACTATAAACCGTAATACTATTAAGTAAACGGTATTCTGGTTTGGAATTAATAGATATAGTAAAGGAAATTAATTTAATAAATTCGATATTTTTAGCTAAATTCGCGCTAAGTTTCGCTAAACTTTTACTAAAATTTACTTTATTAATCGAGTAGAAGGCGTTCTAATTTATTAGAATATTCCGCGCGCTAACTATATTAGGTAATTCTAGACGACGTATAGTTCTATATTATATAATCGCGACGGCAGCAAGTATCGCTATAACTTTAATAGCTATCTTTTTTACTAATTTTTTAATAGTATATTTAATAGTATTCTATATTAACTCTACTATAAACGGAATTAAATTAGAAACGGCGGTATAGTATCTTTTATACCGATTTTTAATAATTTTTCTAAACCGAGTTTATTTAGATAAAACTACCGGTAAATAGTTTACGTTATAGATATTTATAAAGCTAAGTAAAGCGTCGACTATATAAGTAAAAGTACTACCGTTAGAACTAAAATTTATTTTCTGATTTAACTTTAATTTAGGTTTAAAAAAGAAATTAGAATTTTCGAAAATATTACTTCGATATTATATTAGAATTTCTATTATTCTATTGGATTTTAAATTAATATTAATTTAAATTCTAATAGTACGTCTAAGGTTAGGTTTTTTATATATATAGAAATCAAAGTTAATTTTTAAATTTTTATAACTACCGATAATAATTTACTATTTTTAATAATCTAAAATTATTCCTTCCGGAATTAAAATATCTGTATCTAGTAGTAGATTAATTTAGAGATTTTTAATAATATAGATTACTTTTATAAATTCTATAATAGTTAAATTATCTTTTAGATAGAAAATAAAAATAGCGATTTTATCGGTCCGATAGATTTATTTATCTATATTATAAATAGGAATCTTTTTCGATAGTTTTTTAATTTTAATACTTTCTAGAATAAATTTTCTATCGGATATATCCGAATAAAAGGCTAATAGAAATACGGTATAATAAAAACGTTTAAAAGCTAAACCAGTTCCTATAATCTATTTACTATTTAAAGCGATTACGTAAGATATAGAAGTAATTCTTTTACTAGAAAATTATTTATCGGCGATAAATATTTATATTTCGGCTTTATTACTTTTTGTATTTTAATAAACGATTTTAAAATATTTAAATAATTTATTACGTAACTTGAATAAGATATTATATTTCTAATACGAATATAAAACCTTCGGTTTAGTATCGACGAAATTCTAGCTAATTTCTTTATATTCTGACTTTTTATAAATTCTATTATAGTATTTAATCTCTTTAATATAAAGTTCGGCGGACCTATTACTATAATATCTATAGGCAGAATTCTATTTAGTATATTAGACGTAAACTTTTTCTATAATAGAATAATCTTCGTTATATATATCTTTATAAACTTTTATTTAATAGATTTATTAGAGCGGAACTTACGGCGTTAATCGTTAGAAATTTAGGCCGAAGTAAAGTTTTCTTTAAAACTGATTATTATAAGGTTTCTAAAATTTATTACTATACGCTAGTATAAAGGTCTACTATATTAGAAAGGAATTTCTTTATAGATTTTCTAATCTACCTACGAATATAGGACGAAAGGAATTCGCGCCGCTTTAAATAAAAGGTATTTCTAGTATATCTCTTTTAATAAAGGGAGGTTAATATTTCTAAAAAGACTAAAAAATCTACTAAATTATAGAATACTAATATTTATATCCGATAGAATCGGAACTAAATATCGATTAGTATATTATATTTTCTAGTATCGGTTAGAGCCGGAATAGAAATAGATTCTCTATTTATTAATAGCTAGAGTTATTAGAAGGTATTCTTCGAAATTATCGGAAGTAGTTTTTTTTTATAGTTTAGATTTCGAGTTTATAATTATTTATTAATCGAAAGAATATATTAACGGTAATTTTTTTTATTAGTTTAAAAACTAAAATAATATAAAAAGGTTTAGCGAGATCTATTTATATCTATATAATAATTTACTAAAAATTAATTATTATAGCGATTTTTATAGCTCGAAATCTAGTCTAACTGTATTCGCGAGATTCGCGATAGCGGTTTATATTTTCGATAATATATTTTTCTTTATTTAAAATATATATTTTTTTTTCTATTAGTAGTTTAAAATTAATAATTAAAGCGTTAATCTATATATCGAAATCTTTTATTAGATATTCTTTTTTTATATCTAAAAGTTCGTTAGAATACTATTATAGAGTTTTACTGTAAAGATATATCTATAAATTCTCCTTAACCTTACTATTTAATCTAGCGTCGTCTTTAACTTATTCGGTAAAAATATAGATATCGCGGAGGTAGATATTCTTACTTATATATTTAATATAAAGCCCGGTCTCGGCGGATTTATTATTATAAAAGGAATAGAAGTAGCTAATATCGTCTATAATAAATTTCTTATATTTATCGGCTCTATTAAAAATATAGAAAGTTTAGTCGGTAGTAAAAGTATTTTTTTCCTTTATTAGCTTTATTAACGAAGTTCTATAAGCTTTATCTAAATTATAATATTCTATTCTTCTAATTTTTTAAAAAATCGTATTACTATAGAATTAGAATTATAATCTCGCGTTATATTTGATTTCCGGCTTATACCCGTTTTAAATAAAGTAAAAAGGTCTGCTAGAACTTTATCGACCGTATCTTCCTTTTTTTTTATTTTTAAAAGAGATTCGATAATTTACGAAAATTTATATATATATAAGATCGTTCCGGAATTCTACTATATTTTTTCTAAAACGTTTAATAGCTATTCGCGCTATAGTTCTACTATTTAACTTTTTATTAGATTATCTAGACGATCGGGATAGCCGGGAAAATAATTCTATTTTAATATCTATAATATTATCTACTTCGGTTCTAGAAAGTCTAAAATTGCTATAATTATTATATACGAAGTTTAATAAGTCTAGTATATCCTGGTACTAGTTAGTAGTATATTTAGAACCGGTTCTATCTATAAATTCGACGAGTTAATACCCGCGAAAAATAGTACTATTATTGAAAAATAAAAGTAGCTTGTCTGTTACTATTATAATTAATTAAAATCTAATTAATAAGCCGGTTTATTTCTATCGTACCTAAATATATAAGATAGAATTAATAAAAAACGGTAGTTATTTAGTAAATACTGCTAATAAAGTATATTTAATTAAAATAATTAGTATTTCCGAAAATATAGATAACGTTGCTAGTATTATTAATATTTATAAATAAGAATTAGTATTAATAAACGCTATATATATATTATATAGTATCTATAAATAAATCTTTTATTACTACTAATTATTATAGATCAATTTATAATAATAATAATAGTTTAATATTTCTATATAAATAGAATATTTATCTATAAATAAACGAACAAAGCTAAACGCTAGACCTAATTAGATAATAAATCCCGCAGGGCTAATAAGCCGCGGTTAACGGAGTTTAGTTAGCGTATTAGTCAGCCGATACTATCGGTCAGTACTTTTATATCCACTAAATTCCATATAAATTCCAGATAGTTCAAATAGTTTATAATAGTAAATTTATCGATTTTGCTTTTAATATTTATATACGTTTTAATAAAAGCAAAATAGTATATTTTAATATTATTAAAAGTTCTAGTTTAAATCAATTTATAATAAATAGCTAAAAAAAAATTTAAAAATTCGGCTTATTTTATCGCTCTAGAAAGATTTTATAAAAATATTTCTAGAAACTTTTATTTAGATTAAAAACCTATTTAATATATTATAGCTTGTAATATTAATAAAATACTAATTACTATAGAGAATTGAATTAGAAATAGTTATATTATAGGTCTAATAATAATATTTATAACGGCGAAACTCGATATAGATAATATAGTAGTTATATTTAAAATCTTTAAAATTAAAAAACTTTTTATTATAGATATTCTATATTATATAGACTATAAATATATTTAAAATATTAGAAAAATGTAACGTCCCTATATATCAAATGGCGTTACGTTCGAGCCTAGCTATAGCCGTAGGCGTAGTCTGAACTATTAATACTCCGGTTTAAAAATCTTATAATTTCTTAATTTTTAATATTATTTATATTATCTGCTTATTTTTATATCTTTTTTAGCTGCTAATATCCGCAGGAATATATCTTAAAAATAAAAAAAATAAGCTCCGGTCCGATATTCAAAATATTTTTAATAAATATATCGAAGCGCGACGTTATATCGAGTCTTTTCTAGATTCTAAAAAGGAGATTTATAATTAATATTTTATTTAGGAATCGGATCTCCGTCGAGTTTTTAGAAAGTAAAAACGTTTTATTATATATTATCGCGCTTTAAATAAACGTAAAAATAATTTTATTATTTAGAAATAACGTATATTATCTCGTTTTAATAAATTAGATAATCTAGTTACATTTTACTTTTCCGTGGATTTTATACTAGCCGCGTAAAAAATATCTATTAAATTAATTCCTAGTATCGATTCGACTAATTTAGATTAATTTTTAAAGAAATTCGATTTATATAATATTTTAGATTTAGTATACGTATAAATAAATATCTAGTTAGAAATTACTTTATATTATATCTATTTATACCGAATTATATATCGATATTATAAATTAAATACGGATTTTCTAAAATTTCCGTTAATTTTTATTTTTTAGTAACTATTTTATCCTATAATAATAAAGTTAGAAACTATTTTTCTTTTAGTTATATATTTAGTATAGAATCTAATATTCTTTTTTATAGCTATTTTTCTAGTTCGGGTATAGAGTTATATTTAGTTTTTTCTATTTCTTTAATACTATTTTTATAGATCTTTTCAATATCTTTTATTTATAGTTTCTAGATTATTTTCTAGATTTTATTATATTTTAGCGCCAGCTATAAAAGTAGATAGTAATATTTTTTCTAGATTTTTATTTCCTATATTTCGTCTCCTTTTTTAAAAAGATTATCGATTTCTTTAATTTATTCGTAATTTATATACGATTAATTATTCGGATTTTAATTTTAATCTTATACGATTCTAACGCTAGAAGCGTTAAACTAATTAAATTATATAATTTTTTAGTATTTAAATATTTTACCGAAAACTCGAATTAAAGACTTTTAAAAAAACTAGATCTAGACTAAAATCTAGAAGAAAACCGTAATCTATTTAACTTTAATTAATTTAATTTCTTTCGATCGAATTAGCTATTTTAAACTAAGATAATCTACTATATAAATCCTCTTTATAAAAATTCTATATAAAACCGACTTTATTAATAGAAAAAATTTAAGTATTTAGGTTAGCTTTCGAGGGATTCGAACCCCCGACCCGTCGGATTAACTCCGTTAACTCCGAAAAGCGCTAGATCCGCCGGGCCTCCAGGTCACGCAGCGTTACTACTGCGCCACCCAGGCCATTCGTAATTTATATTTAATATAATATCTAATTTTCTATATAAAAAGATTCTATATATAAAAAAATATACTATTTATAGTTCTAACTTTTTTTCGACTATACTTTTTTATATTAATATTTTAGAAATTAATTTTTTCTATTTACTTTCGAATATAATATATTATCTAGAGTTTATAATTATTATAAAGTTCGAGACTTTAATAAAAATTTTTTTATTTTAACTTTAATATTTATAATTCTATTATTTTAACACGGACGCTTTTAGATATATCCTTTAATCTAATTATATAGTCCTTTTATAATTTTATTTTTTTTCTTTCCGTTTATAAGAGCTATTATTTTATATTTTTTAATATTAACTTTAAATAATACTATAAGAGGTTTTTCGGTTTTATATAGTTTAAACTCTAATATTAGTTTCTTTATTACTCTTTTCGGTTTTATAAAATACTATCCTATCTTTTCTTAATCTAATAGATAGATAAGATAATTATTATTATAGTAAACTATCTAATTTTTGTTATATATTTTCTAGTTTTATTTTAGATAATTTTTCTATTACTTTAAACTAGTATTCGGTTATTTCTATTTTTTTTTAGTTAGGTAATTATTTTTAAGATATTTTATTATTTCGTATAAATAATAAACTTTAATTTATAATTCTTTATTTTCGGTAGTATCGAATTCTATTCGGTTTCTTTTAGATTATCTTTTAATAGATTCTATTTTATTAAATATCTATTTATCTAGATATATTTTATACTATCTAGTATTAATTCTGATCGCTAGTTTAATAAAGAATACTAGCGAAACTAGTTTTTTAATTATTACTATAGCTTTTTTAACTTTTATATAAAATCCTTTATAAAAGTAGACTTTTAAAACTAAAACCTTCTGGTTCGTTTTATAAACTAATATTCTAAGTTAAATAATATAGGTAGCTACCGATTTCTACTATTTTAAAACTATTAGTTTCCTTTTTATTATTCTATTTTTATTATTATTTCCGAAAGTTTTTTTTATAATTATAATTAGATTATTAAAGATATTAAAAATCTATAATATTTTATTTTCCTTTTAACTTTTTAGATTATTAAAATAGTCTTTTATACAGGGCTATATCTAATTAAAAACTATCTTTTCTAAATATAATTTTTTTAAATAGAACTTTAATTATTTAATTCGGAAACTGGTTTATATATAATATAAAGTAAATATTTATCTAGATAAACTAGAATTTTAAGAATTTTTATCTCTTTTATAGATATTAGGCGTTGCTACTTTAATAGTATTACTTCGATCTATAGAGCGGGGTAATAAGACAGATATAGTAAATTATTAAAATAAAATATCTTTATATATTAAAGGGCGTTATATTCGAGTTTAGCTATAGCTATAGATAGAGTCCGAACTATTAAATAGTAAAGGAATTCTAATATAAATTATTATAACTAATTCCGTATAGCCGCGAAAGTACGATTATAATATTATAAAGCGTCTTTATTATAGAGATAATTAAAACGAATAGTAGAAACGTATTCGATAATTATATTAATAACTAACGAAAGAAGTTATTTAATAGAAGTAAGGAGCGATATATATAATAAAAGTAGTTAATAGTACCGATAGGTAGCTATCCGCTAAAAGTTTCTATTATAAAAAACGGCTATAACGGCTATAGACGGCTATAGATAATTAGGCTCGTTTAACTAGCTAATCTTCCAGTATATCTGTAGGCACGGGATAGCTTTATACCACGCGATATAATAAATCTACGCTATATATATAAAACGTCTCTAGTATTTATTACGTCCACGATTCCACAGAGGTTCCCTGGAAGATTGGTTAGATAAGCGAGCCTAATTATCTATAGCCGCCTTTAGCCGCTATAGCTATTCTTCCTAACGGGACTTTTAGTAGACGGCTACTAGTCGGCCTTTATAGTTACTTTTACTATATATATTACTTATTATTTCTATAGATAGTTTCTTTTATTAGTTATTAATATAATTATTAAATACGTCTCTACTATTCTCTTTTTAATTATTTTATAATAAAGATACCTTATAATATTATAACCGTACCTCTATAGGTATATAGGATTAGTTATAATAATCTATACTAGAATTTCTTTACTATTTAATAGCTCGGACTACGTCTACGGCTATAGCTAGGTTTAAATATAATACCCTCTAATATATAGGGACGTTATATTTTAATAGTTTACTATATTAGTCTCGTTATCCCGATTTATAGATTAAAGCGATACTATTAAAGTAGTAATACTAAATATCTATAAAAGAAATAAAGGATTTTTAAAGCTATAGGTTATTTAGATAAATATCTATTTCGTATTATATATAAGCTAGTTTCTAAATAAAGTAGTTAAGGTTCTATTTATAATATTATATCTAGAAGGGGTTATCTTTAATTAAATATAGCTTTATATAGAAGATTACTTTAATAACCCGGAAGAATAAAGAGAAGATAAAATAATATAGATCTTTTATATCTTCGGAAATCTTATTATAGCTATAAAAGAAGCCTTCGGAAATAATAATAAGGATAGGGTAATAGGTAGGAAACTAATAGTTCTAAAGTAGTAGAAATCGGTAGCTATCTATACTATTTAGTTTAAAACGTTAGTTTATAAAATAGACTAGGAAAATTTAGTTCTAAAAGCCTATTTCTATAAAAGACTTTAGATAAAAATTAAGGAAGCTATAGCAGCGATCGAAAAGCTATATTTATTAGTAGATCTTATCGAGCTCGCGATAAAGATTAATACTAGATAGTACGAAATATACCTAGATAAGTAGATATTTAGTAAAATAGGATCCGCTAAAAAAAAGCCTAGAAGAAACCTAATAGAGCTCGATACTACCGAAACTAAAGGATCGCGAACTAAAGTTTATTATTTATACGGAAAAATAGGATATTTTAAAAGAAATTACCTAATTAAAAAGGTAACTAAAATAATTAAATACTTTTTTAAAATAATAGAAGAATTACTCTATAAATATATAGTAGAAAGCTAGTTAGTCTACTATAATAACTTATATCCTATCTATCTATCGGATAAAAAAGGGACAGGATATTATTTTAAAGAACTAAAAAAAACGTAGAAAACGAAGCTAATAATCGATTTTAAATTATATAAAACCGAAAAACTCCTTATAGTAGTACTTAAAGTTAAAATCGGAGGCTAATAAATAATAGCTTTCGTAAACGGAAAGGAAAATAATAAAGTTATAAAAGGATATTATAATAAAATTATAGGATATCTCTATAGAAAAATAATAAAAAATAATAGAATCCTCGATATCGAAATTAAAATAAAATACGGATTAATCGGAATAATAAATTTTACTATAATCGAAAATTAGAGAAGCTATATTATTTTAGGAAACGAGTAGAAAGAATTAATTTTAAAAAAAATAATAGAAAAGAATACTATCGGTAAAAAATTAGAACTATAAATAATATATCTTCTAGCCTATAAAAACCTTTTATATAAAGAAATGAACGTCGTCTCTATAATAAATTATAACGATATTAAAAAATTAGATAAGAATTTTAAAAAAAGCGGAAAAGTCTGGAATATAAAAGTATAGAAAAAATACTACTATCTTCTATAATAACTTACCTAGAAATATAATAAAAGTAGAGAAATAATCTAATAACTTTAGATAAATTATATTAAGAAAATATATTAAAGCGTAGTTAAAACTATAGATAAAATCAAATATTATAAACTAGATCAGATTAACTAGAATAAAGGAATACCGGACCTAGCGTTTAGTATATAGACTAGAGATAAAGAATTCGATTAGTATCCGTTATTATTATTATAGGATAAAATAGTTACTAAAAAATAAAACTTAGTAGGACTATTAGAGGAACCAGAAATAACTTATAATATAAATATATAATTTAGAGTATATAAAATACGAAGACGGAGAAATCTTTTACTAGACCTTTTTTAGGATTCTATATTTTCTATAGGTTAAAAGAAATTAAAATTTCTTAAAAACTAATCTAAATTATCTAAACTAAACCTAGGTATTAATTTAAAGGACGCCTTTTACGCGGCTAGTATAAAACTAACGGAAAAGTAAAACGTAACCGGATTATTAAATTTATTAAACCGGGAAAGTACGTATTACTTCTAAATAATAAAATTACTTTTACGTTTATCTAAAGCGCGATAATAGGTAATAAAACGCTTTTATTTACTAAAGAATCGGCGGAGATCCGATTTCTAGGCTAAATACTTATTACGAATCTCCTTTTTGGAATTAAAGAAAGACTCGATACGACAGCGAGCTTCGGAATACTTATTAAAAATACCGGCGATATTAGAATAAAGTTTATTTTTTTTATCTTTAAAATATTTCCCTACGATAGTTAACGGAAAAAAATAAAGAAATAATAGAAATAATATATAGGTAGTATCGGATATTAGAAGATCGTACGACTTTTAAATACGAGTATATTTACTATAAATATTACTACTAACCTCGACCTTATACTCTTTTAAAGGATTACAGGTATATAAAGAATAAGGAAAAGGTATTATAATCCCTTTTAATTAAATACAGCGAAAAGACTTTAATCGATTTCCTTTTCGAGAACGTATAATAGAGGTATTAATAGAAAAAAAAGGAAAGAAAGGGGGAGAATACCTTTTTATACCCCGTAGACGGATTATACGCTAGGTAAAAAGCGATATAGGAAGAGCTATATTATATCTACGATTCTATAGAAGTTCCCTAGAAGATTAGTTAGATAAGCGAGCCTAATTATCTATAGCCGCCCTTAACTACTATAGCCGTCTTTTCTAACGGGATTTTTAATAGACGGCTACTAGTCGGCTTTTACGGCTACTCTTACTATATATATTATTTATTATTTCTATAGATAGTTTCTCTTATTAGTTATTAATATAATTATTAAATATATTTCTACTATTTTCTTTTTAATTACTTTATAATAAAGATATTTTATAATATTGTAACTATACTTTTACTGGTATATAGGATTAGTTATAATAATCTATACTAGAACTCCTTTACTATTTAGTAGCTCGGACTACGTCTACGGCTATAGCTAGGCTCAAGCGTAACGCTTTCTGATATACAGAGACGTTACAGTATTTTACGTTTTATATTCTATTTTTGACTTTCTACTACTATAATTATATTACTTCCGCCTATAAATTTAGCTTTTTTATAAAAAATTTCTAAAATTATTTAGATATTTCTAAAATCTAAATTAGCTAATTTATCTAAACTATAAATATCTTTAATATCTAGTATCTTTTTAATTTCTAAACTTTAACTATTTTATCTAAAATCTTAACTACTTTATTTAAAGGCCTCTATAGTAGTCTAGTCTATATCTATATTTTATCTACTAACTAGTTTCTTTTATAATAAACTTTCCGAACTTCTTAAAACTATATAAAAATATACTAAAAAGTAAAGCTATATAATTTCTAGCCGACGTTTTAAAAAAGACTATAACGGAATCTTCTTTAAAATAGACCTTTACTACGCCCGTAGTACCGGCGGTAATAAAGTCTATAAAGATAAAGGTTATAGGATTCGACGTAGTAGCTCTATAATTAAATACGATTATTTTTTCGTCGGCTTTATAATGAAATACTAAAAGGTTCTAGAATAATAATTTATTTTTAAAAAAGATTTTTATTATTATTAGGCTTCTAAGTTTATAGATCTAAAGATCTACCGAATAGATATTATAACCGTAGAAATCAAGGAAATAATTAAAAAGGTAGACGAAAAAGATTATAAAACGAGTTATATCTATACAATATTAAAAAAGGTAGTAGTAAAATAGAGTAAAGAAATAGTAATTATAAAAAAAGATATTAAAATACAAAAGTAAATTTACGTTAGAATAGTCTCGGTTATTATACTACTATTAAATAGCTTTTAATAGATTTTAAAAAAGATATTTAGTTCTATATATACGTAGTCGATATCGATAGCTATATTATATACCTCTTTTTTATATATTTTGGAATAATCGAATTTTTTAGATAATTTTAGAAAGTCTTTCTCCTGGATTTTATATATAAAACTAATAAATATAGTCTACTCTTTTTATATATTAGGGGATTAAATAATCTATACGGTATATTCTTCGTTAGATATATTGTTTTTTTTAACGAGATATAGATAGACTTTAAATAGTTCTTCGAAGTAATAAAGAAACTTTTTATCGACTATAATATCTCTAGTCCTAAAATTTAGATAACCGATAAAAATATAGCGTTCGCTAATACTATCGGGACCCTATTTCTCCGCGTTATATAGCTAATTTATAAATAGTATATTAAAAAAAATCTAGAAGTTTGTATAAAGAAGTATTTAAAAAAATGAATAGTTATTAAAAAATCTAATAAAACCGACGGAAACCTAGTAGAATATAATAGAAGCTATTTTAAAAAATAGAATAATATATAGAAATTAGTTACCGATACTTCTATAGTAGAGGTTTTTAAAAACGTCTAGATTATCTTAGAACTAGTCTATAATTATAAAAGACTAAAGGAATTTCCGGGACTTATTAAATATATTAGAAAAATCTGGATACCGTTTAAAAAAAACTTTATTAAATATTATACGGATCTCCTACAATATTAGAATATAGTAGTAACGAATACTATTAAAACTATCTATCGTAGGCTAAAAGACCGATTAAAATCTTTCTAAAACGATCTTTCTAGCGTCGTATATATTATTATAGGCCTAATTAACGATTCTATTATAATATTTCTCTAAAATTTCGAGGCTATAAAGAATAGTATCTAAATATAATATAAAATCTTATTACTCCGATATCTTCGACCCTAGATATCTCTATATATCGTAAAAAAGATCTTCGAGTAATAGGAGGCAGTCTTCGATTACCGCTATAGGCGTAAACGCTTTTCTAGACTATATAAAGAAGCTTTTAGATATATAATAAGACCTTTTTATTATAATAAAATGAATAATATAATTAAATATAATAACGGCGATTTCGACTCGCTCTAGTTTTATAAAAAAGATATCTCGCGTTATTAGTAGTTCTATTTTCCGGTAAAAATACGCCGGAAGCTATAGGGCGATAATAAAAATAATAAAGATAATATATATTCTAAAAGGCCTCTAGTTCTATACCGCCGAGACATTTTTCCGCTCTTTTAATTTCTAGAGCGCTTTACTCTATCCTTTCTATTATCTATATATATAAGTCGATCTCTAAATCTTATTCCTCCTCTACGTAAACTAGCGGTTAAGCTAGCTATAAAGGAAAGACCTAAAAAAAAGAAAAATAGAATTAAATAAAACCTTTTCCTAGAAAAATATATAGAGAAGAATTAATAAAAAGAGGCAGCGTAGAGGGAAAAAAAAGATAGTAGCGAGGAAAAAGAAACTACTAATAGTAGATAAAATAGCAGAAGTAGTAGTTTAGACTATAATAAAAAGGTAGAAAAGATATAAGTAGTTACTAATAAAAAGGCAGATAAGATTCGGTAGAAGGCTCTCGAAAAGACCGCCCCGAAAAGGAAGAAGCCCGCGGTTAAAAACGAGCCTTTATATTAGATAATAGATATTTATCGGAAAGATAGAGAGAAGATACGGTAGAAATATATATAAAAGATAAAAGCTAAAGCGAATATAAAAAGGAAAACTTCTATTCTAAAAGATCTTTCTTCTAATAATTCTATTTTCTAGCGGCGCTGGCCGCGATACTATTAATTTAACGAAGATTCCGATAACTAGATCCTAGAATTTATACCTTTTTCTAATAATCTTCTAAAGCCTAACTTCCTACCGTTTAATACTATTATCTAGAAAATTATTTAATATAAATAAAACCGGCGCTTTCGGGTAAAAATAACTACGATAGCTATAGTAGTAAAAATAATAGTAGCGAAACTTTATCCAGATAATAGCCTTCTATTAGAAAATAAAGTATTTAAAGTAGAATTATATACGCGCGAGGATATAGAATATATAGTATTAAGGGAAAAAATAGTAGAAAAGAAAAAATAGTAGTAGGCGCCGATTTCTATTACTAGTTATTATTTTCCTCGTAAATAAAAAAAGATAACTCTATCTATACTATCTATATAGATATTCTTCTTTTCCTTCTAACTAGATAACTTCTAAATTATCTAGATAGGTCGCGTTTATAGATAATAGGCGCTAGAAGAGTAGATATTCTATAATAAATAGTCTCTATTCGACAAAAAGATAGTAGTAGTAAGTAGTAGAAAGGACTCGAGTAGTAGAAAAAACCTCTAACCGTAGATATTATTCTATAGACTTCTACGTAATTTAATTAACTCTATTTAAACGTTTAAACGAGGTCTAAACTAAATAAATTAATTATTAAATAAATATACTAATTAGAATATCGATAAATAAAGTAAATAGGCGGATATAAAGGGGGAGGTCCTATAGTACGGAGTTAAATACGGAGTTTCTATAGAGCTAGCTCTATCTAAAAGGTATCTCTACTAACTTTTAGTAGTAAAATATTTTCTACGATCGAGATAAACGAGGTTTAGAAAATACTATATACCTAGTTTTTATTATATATACTAGCTTTATCTCGGTCAAATAGTATATATATATAGTTAAAATATTTAAAAATTTTAGCTCTAAAGTATTGTAACGTCCCTGTATATCAGAAGGCGTTACGTTCGAGCCTAGCTACAGCCGTAGACGTAGTCCGAGCTATTAAATAGTAAGGGAGTCCTAGTATAAATTATTATAACTAATCCTATATAGCCGTAGAAGTACGGTTACGATATTATAAGGTATCTTTATTACGAGATAATTAAAAAGAAAATAGTAGAGACGTATTTAATAATTATATTAATAACTAACAAGAGAAACTATCTATAGAAATAGAGAGCGATATATATAATAAAAGTAGCTATAAAAGCCGATAAATAGCCGTCTACTAAAAATTCTATCCGGAAGAGCGGCTATATCGGCTATAGACAGCTATAGATAATTAGGCTCGTTTATTTAACTAATTTTTCTATAGAATTCTATAGGATTGTAGATATAATACGGTCCCTTCTATATTACTTTCCTAAAATTTCTTAAAGTTTTTTAGACGTATTTAAAATATTTTCTAGGTTCCTATATATTTTTCTTATCTAGAAACCTTTTCTATTTTACTAGGAATTCGTCTGTTTCTTTCTTTTTATTTAAAATCTTCTTAATTTTATATTCTTCGCGTTTCTAATAGTACTAATATTTTATTAATAGGATACGTTCTAGTACTTTCTTTAATAATCTAATATAGAATTTTAGAAAAATTCCTATTATCGGAAGTTTTAGATATACTATTATTTTTCGGATATTCTAGACTTCGAAAGCTTCTATATATAGCTTATTAAGCTTCCGGTCCGTTAAATTCTTTATTAAAAGTAATATTTTATCTCCTTTATTAATATCGTAGTATTTTTTTATTTTATTTTATTTCTATTTAACTTTTTCTTTTACTATTTAGATTTTTATTTTTACTTTATCCTAGTTATTTTCTATTTTACTTACGAAGAATTATACCGCTAGGGTTTTTGTATTAGAGTATACTTTTCTTCGAATACTTTTACTATAGAATAATTTATTAGGCGTTATTCTAATTGTTATATCCACGATTCTATAGAGGTTCCCTGGAAGATTGGTCAGGCAAGCGAGCCTAATTATCTATAGCCGCTTTTAGCCGCTATAGCCGTCCCTTCTAACGGGACTCTTAGTAGATAACTACTAGTCGGCCTTTACGGCTACTTTTACTATATATATCGTTTATTACTTCTATAGATAGTTTCTTTCGTTAGTCGTTAATATAATTATTAAATACGTTTCTACTATTCTTTTTTTAATTACCTTATAATAAAAATACTTTATAATATTATAACCGTACCTCTATAGATATATAGGATTAGTTATAATAACCTACGCTAGGATTCCTTTACTATTTAGTAGTTCGGACTACGTCCACGGCTATAGCTAGGCTCGAGCGCAACGCCTTCTGATAATAGAGACGTTATACTAATATCCTCGTTATATAATAAACTAATTACTATCTAAACTATCGGAAAAAGTTAAATCTAATCTTTTCTTTCGTCTAAATAATAAATTCTAAAGTATACTTCTAACGTCTAATTTATTTTTTCTATTTATTTATCGGTTTATAGATAAAATAATATTAATATTATTTATTCTATACCTACTGCTTGCGTTAAACCTTTTATAAAATTTAAGATAAATAATTTATCTCTATCTAAAATAATTTTTTTTATAATTTTATTTTCGCAAAATACTGTCCGTAGTAATAAAAAGGCTAGCTATTCTATAGTTATTGTTATTTTATATAGTATAAACCTTATATATTTCGTAAATCTATTAATAATCGTTGTTATTATATTATATAAAATTTATATATATAGATTAACTGATTCTAGTAATTCTATAATAAAGTCTAATACGATTTATTATTAGGGTATATCCGATATCTATATCGGCTAATATTTTTCTACCGGTTTCTAGCGACTTTTTTTTACTATTATATAATCCGGATAGTTTCGGATAAATTCTTCTATATATTTTTTTAATACTAGTATATTAGTTTTTTTTTAAATTCTTTTTAGTATTTTAGTAATATTTTAGTATCCGGCTATCCTAGGATTATATACTTATCGAATTATTTCGTTAATTTCTTTTAAAACTTTTACTTTTTTAAAAATATCTTCTATTTTTTTTAATAAAGGTCTGGATATCTTTTCTACAGCTTTATAATCTGTTTTTCTATTTAAGGTATCTATAACCGTATTATCTATATCTTTAATATATTTTATTTCGAAATTATAGTAGATTATTTCTTCTGCCTATTTTATTTACCGTTAATTTAGTTCCTTATCTATTAATAGTAATAATAAACTCTTATAGTTAGTATATACTATTATTTTATATTCCGTTCTATTCGTATATATTTTCTAATATATAAGATTTACTATAATTACTAATATTTTCTTATCTATTATAATATAATTAACTTCTGCTAGTATTAATTTCCTAGAATAATATCCAAGTGGTTTTCTATTCTAGAAAATATATAACTTTATTATTCGATCCGAAGCGTCTATATAAAAGACGATCTATTTTTTCGGGTCGAAAATTATTAAAGTTTTTTCGGATATAAAACTTTATTTAATTTTTTTAAACGCTTCGTTTTAGATATATATCTATTAGAAGGGCGCGTTATTCCGAAATAAATCTATAAATAAAATAGTTTTTTTTATATATCCTCCTATTATATTCTAGTAAAACCTTATAAATTCTAAAAAACTCTAAATATCTTTTTTATTTTTAGATACTAGCTATTCCTATATTATTTATAATTTATTTACCTTTATAATAATATTTTCTAGCCGAATTATATATCCGAAAAATATAATTTCCTATTTATAGAATTCCGATTTTTTTTTCTTTAATTCTAAAGTTATATTTTCGGAATCTCTATAGTATTTTATAAATATATTATATATATTTTTCTTTTATTTCCGATAAAATTAGTATATTATCTATATAGACTATAATAAAAATATCTAGATAGTTATATAATACTTTATTAACTATATATTATAGAGTCGCCGGTACGTTTATTAATCTAAAAAATATAACTAAGTATTTAAAAAGACTATACTTTATTCTAAATATAGTTTTCTATTTATTTCTAGCTTTAATCTATAGTAAATTAAAAGTATCTTTTAAATTAAATTTTATAAAAAACTTAGCTCTTTTAATCTTATTCTTTAAATTTATTAAAAGTAGAAAAGGATATTTATCTTTTTATATTACCGTGTTAAGTTTTCTAAAATTAATATATAGTTAAAAATTACTATTTTTTTTTAAATAAATATAATCGGTTATTCTATTTTTAATTTAGAGTATTATATATATCCTCTTTTAAAATTATAGTTAATATATTATTTTAATACTTTTAATTATTTATTATTTAAACTATAGATTAGCCTAGCTTTTAGCTTTTCCGGGTTTATTATAATAATTTCGTAATCTTCCTAAATATAAATTAGTAAAGGTAGTTTTTTTTCCGGTTCCTTTAATATATTCTAGAATTTTTTAAAAAATTATAGAATTTTATTTATAGTAGCTAATTTCTTTTTAGTCTATTATTTCTAAGTAAAGATTTTATATATTTTCTATATCTCGGCTATCCTTTTAGATATATTAAAAAGATAGTTTCCTATTTTTATTTATATCGTTTTTTATACGATTTCTAGATTCTATAATATAAGCTATAGAATACCTAAATAGATATCTCTTTATATTTTTATAATATCGAAAATAATCCTTTCTTTATATCTAATATTTTATATCTATAGGAATTTAGTCTAATATTCGATTCTAATAAACCCTATTTTATTAATAGTTTCTATAAAGTAAAATTCTATTTTTTTAATTAAAAGGATATTAAATCTTTTTATATATTCTTCTAATATATTATTCTAAATAGTTCCTAAATCTATTAAAGCTTCTATAAGTTATCTAAATAACGTTAGTTAGATAAAAATCCGGTTTTTATCTATCTTCCGGAATTATTAAAATATAACGTTTCTATATATTAGAAGGCGTTATATTCGAGTCTAGCTATAGCTATAGATATAGTCCGAGCTATTAAATAGTAAAAGAATCCTAGTATAGATTATTATAACTAATCCTATATAGCCGTAGAGGTATAGTTACGATATTATAAGGTATTTTTATTATAAGATAATTTAGAAGAGAATAGTAGAGATATATTTAATAATTATATTAATAACTAATAGGAGAAACTATCTATAGGAATAGAGAACGATATATATAGTAAAAATAGCTATAAAAGCCGATAAATAGCCGTCTACTAAGAATCCTATCCGGAAGGACGGCTATATCGGCTATAGGCGGCTATAGATAATCAGATTCGTTTATTTAATTAATTCTTTTATAGAACTCTGTGGAATCGTGGACGTAATAAATATATATAAATAGTATATAATATAAAATTAAAAGAAATAGTTAAAGAAAAAATGTTTCGATAAAAGTATTTATAATATACGAGGTAAATTCTAATTCTAAAATATAGTATGGATTTATTATATCGCGTGGTATAGAACTATCCCGTGCCTGTTTTTATGGAATCGTGGACGTAATAAAAAAAATATATCTATATAATAGTTAATTACATTACTAAATAAATTTAAATTGAAATTTTATAAAAAGAATCGTTATTTACGTTAATTAAATTGAGATATAAACTCTGTTACCGTATATTCAATACTGATATACCAACGTTTGATTTGCTTATCGAACCACTGGTTTATCGGGTACCAAAACCAAAATCAAATTAATTAAATAATAGTAGATTAAAATCTTTTTTAAAATTCTAGTAACTTTTAGTTTAGACTATTTTAATCGAAACGATAATAATTTAAACCGATATAAATATTTCTATAATTTATAAAAAAACTATTAAAAAGTCCCTTAAATATATTACTAGATCTATTTTCGTTATTACCGTTATAAAAATCGTTATTTTCAGAAATATCTAGAATATTACTAAAACTAACGCCTTTTTTAAAAATATTATTTTCTATAGCAGATATGATATTAAATTAAACTATAAATAAATTATTTAAAAAAAATTCTATAATAGAATTTCTAATTTATATAAATTTGAAAAAAGACCGTATTTTTATTATATATTATTATTTACTCTATATTAGTACCGATTTAAAAATAAAAAAAATATTTTAATTAAAAGTTTATATTCGAATTTAGAAAATTTTATTTATAAAAATAGATAAAATCGGTTTAAAAAAACTTTAATAATAAAGTAAAAATTAGATCGTTTATAGTCTAAGAAGTTATTACTACTAATATAAACTTCTAAACTAATTTTCTATAATTATAGAAAAATGATAGAAAAATGAAATATTTATATATATAAATATTTCTATATTATATCTATATCCGTTTCTATATCCGCTTTTATAATTAGCGACCGAATTAGTTAATATCCGAATTTATATATAACTATAAAATCCAAATTTATATTTTTTAACTTTTTAACCCGTTTATATAATTTAACATCTTGACTACTATAATATTTTATTAAATAAATTTATTATTATCCCGAAATATCAGTTCTAGATAGTCGGTTTAAATTTTATCCACTATATTTTTAATAATCTATTATTACTTTCTATATTAACGATTAAATTTAAATATAATTCCGTTTATAGATTGATTTAAAAACTAGATTATAGATTTACTAGAATAGATATTATTTAACGGAAATCTAATAGAAAAACTTTTATTAATAATATTTATATTATAACTAATTTAGTAATTTGAGTTAATTAGTTTTAATTATCTTTTTAATAAATTTTTAAAATTAAAAATCTAAAGGAAATAGAGAAAATTATTAATATAAAAATTATAAAGAAAAAATCTAAAAAAATAATTAAAATAAAATAGATTTTCTATTTTGAAATAGTTTTAGATTATATAGAAATAGAAAATAAAATATATAATTTATTAAAGTTTTTTATTAATAGTTATAGTAGTTTCCGTTTTATAAAACCGGATAATAAATATACTAGTTTTAAATAATATTAAAAAAAAATCGGAAATCTAATAGTTATATATTTTTTTATCTAACCGAATATTATATTCGCTTTCTAATACTTTTTTAGTAATCCCGCGAAATATTACTAATAAGCTCTAAAGAACCTTCTATGATATGCCAAGACTCATGGAGTCGAAAGCGTTTTGCAAGAGCTTTCAACAATGTCACGTTTTACCAGAAGCTTCATTATCTATGGTGCGGCCACTCGTCATGTATTATCGGAGCTACCTCTACTCTTTGCCTTTTTGCCAGGGTTCATATACTTCAGATGGTCCATCTCCCCATGTTTTCACCCCGGCACTATCCGCGCCACGCTACGCCAGAAGTCACACCTCATTCCCCTTCCCCCCTCCCACGTATACGCATTGACAAGACTAAACTCGTTGCGTAGACCTGGGTCACTGAATTGGGTCACATTTTCTAGTTGAAGCCCAGGGGTCCCCGGGTACGCTGACGCGTTGAACGGTACTCCACCGGACTGGTTGAAGTTGACTTGGTAAGGCGCTGCCAAACTGTACGGTGGCCAGTTTGAAGCGGCATCTGGCTGATTGGGTAGAGGATCGATCGAGTCGGAAGATCCGGTCGGAGATGTTGCGTTTCCTCGCGCAGCAATGTCGGCTGGGATGGATGGATCGTTCTTGGTGATGAAATTACCCCAACTGGTCATGAGGGCTTTGACAAAATCCGGTCCCTGGTTAGGTAATGCTGGGCCGAAAAAGGCAATGACATCTACGCCATGCTGAGCGGGAATGGCGGAATATTGATATTTGTAGGCCACACGGTCATTGTTTGTAAAGGCCTCGGCAAGCCAGTAGGAAGGACAAACGAAAGTTGACTCGGAATAGACATTCATTGCGCGTTGCTGTTGACCGGCTCCGAAGGTCGAAACATTGACAGCTGTTGCACCAGAAACTCCGGACGTCGCGAATCCAAGTGCATCAGCCGAGTCTGACGCGTTGCTCGATGGATAATACAGTAGGATCCGGGATATATCGTCATCAGTGAAAAGCGGAAAGGTGTTGCGGAGAAAGTCGACAAAGTCCTCTTCCGTCACAACGTCTTGGGCTACGAACAATGGAGCTTCATTTGCATTGTTCTGCAGTAAAGCATCAGCGTTGGGTCGTGTTGATGAGCAAGTCCCTTACCCCAGAGAGCATACGTCTTCCATTCACCCTCTTCGCTAATAACTGCTGGCTTGGAATCTCTTGGATGAAGCGGCCATCAGTGACAGGGAGGAATGCCCAGGTTCCATAACGACTGCTCCCACTGATGGTGCTGGAGGCATTTTGAAGGGTGTCGGTCTCCTTACTGACAAGGCAATTGAAGATGGAAGTAATACGATTATTTTGCGCTAGTCCATCGAAACATCCAACGGCCGAGGCGAAGGCGTAGTATGACTGAGTGGGAACAAAGTCCGCATAGCCGAACTGTTGGGGAAGATAGGGCGAAGCGGCAATGGCGTTTTCGAACAGTGAGGAACCGAGAGTGCCCCCGAAAGCCATGGTTTGAAGCATCACAGAGCCTCCTCCGGCGCTCTCTCCGGCAACAGTGACCTGGGAAGCGTTCCCCCCGAAGAGATGAATGTAGGTCTGAACCCACTGTAGGGCGAAGGTCTGATCAAGGATTCCTGCATTGACTGTTCCATACCTATATATCTCATCCGAGGACATGAAGCCGAAAGCGCCCAAGCGATACTCTACAGTGGATGTTAGAGTTAGCATGCCTAATACTCGACCAATACAACCAACTGGGGAGTACATATGAGTTTGACAATGTATGATGCGTCAACCCAAGACGTCAACTAACGCCAGTCAAAGCCTCGATGCCTAGCTTGCCAGGTACTGCTCCAAAGAAAGACGAGATTGGGGTAGAGCAGCTCCGAAAACTACTTACGAATCGCCACCCCGATGAAGCTGTCATTGTTGGTGTTGATAATCATAGAAAGATCTTGGTTGCCTTGACCTTGACCGTAGCCACCGCCATCTGTTCAACGTTAGATTTCCTCTTTGAGTGATTGCTCATAACGGAGATACGTCTCATGAGTTGCGAGACAGGGGTTTAGGGGGAAAAGAGCTCGGACTTGGACTTACGGATCCAGACAAGGACGGGTAGATTCGCGGCATTGGGTGGTGCATAGACACTCAAGAATAAGCAATCCTCGCTCCCGGTATAGTTGAAGCCTGGAGGCACAGGTGAGAAGTAGCTTTGAGGACATCGCTCCGGCAAAGCGTCTGCGCGCAAGACTTGGTCGCGATTCACTTGAGGAGCGGCAGGAGGCTGCCATCTTCTCGAACCAGTGGGTGGAGCTGCGAAACGGATGCCTTTGAAGGTGTTCAGGCCGGTGCTGGGATCTGCGACACCCTGATAGCGCTCATATCCCAGGTCGACTTCCGGGGCGGTGAGGGAAGTGTTGGTGGGAGTCTGGCGACGGGTAAGGAACGAATCAAACGGTCGAGCATTGTACGAAGGGGAGGCTGAAATGAAGGATGTCAAGAATGATAGAACGGCAAGATGGAGGTGAAATGCAGACATGACGAGTATTGCAGCAGCAGTACTACAGCAAGAAGAGAGGCAGACTGGCGATTGAGGATATGAAGGTGCCTCACAGGCTCTATATATCTTGTCTATGGCCAACTCACCATTCCCAAAAGCGGTAATATTCGAGAAGGCCAAGGTCATGCTAGTCGGGAATCTACAATGGTAGCACATATGATCCGGTCAGTCATACCATGTCACTGGAGACAGGGTGGGCCGATATCTGCCAAGTGTGCTGTGGATTGGTAAGAACCGAAGGATCGGATCTTCGACGGGGGGACTTCTTAGTGGTGGAAATGGGAGAATGCGTGGGGAATCGTTTGCGGAGGAGTCGGATGGCATGGGTCATGACGAAGGCGGTGGTTGCATTGCATGGCAAGCTGCATGACGGCCGGCTGATTCCATCGGGATGTGATTGTCGTGGGAGGGGGTTTGCTGGCACAGCAGGTTAGATCTGGCCGCGTCAGGAAGATGAGATGCTGCATCGCTCCGTCGACCGATTGAAAGGATTCTCACTTTCAGCCGTTTTGTTGGGCGTGAGTCAGCGAATGACCCGCTCGGCCTTCAGGCTCAACGCGAGAGACGAATATTCGATCATCATGTGGATTCGAGAACAATCAGACCACGCTGCGAGTTGGAGGTCGCTTCATGCCGGGCCGGGCACGGCTTGGCGAAAGCATGTCGGCCCTAGCCCTAGCCCTAACCCTATCCTTAGCCCTACCCCGAGCCCTACTTTTGTGTCCTCTCCTCTTCTGAGGTCATCTCACGACTTCTCGAGTCACTCTTTTCCCAACGACGTCCCAGGCACCTCGAGGTTCTCTTCGAGGTTATCTTCTTATTCCAGGTCACACATTCCGCCAGTTGTGGGCGCACGAACGCGGCTAACAACAGTTTCCGAGACGAATAAAGGAACACCTCCCACAATAGATACCTCACCCGCCATCTCATCCTGTCCTACATCCGATTCTTCATTTATCAAAACCGCTTCTACTGTTGCATCTCGAGCCTTTCGTCGATGCCTGCCATAGTCCTGTCTCTCACATATAGCATGTCCTTGCATCATCTTTCTGCCTTTATGCATCTGATCATGATAGGACATCCTGTCCCTTTTCTTCTGCTGTGAATCTACCTGGTTCTTGGAACCTTCCTTTTGTGCCCACTTGAGGCACGCCGAATGATCAAACGTCGAATGCTTGCACATTGATATCTTAGAAAGCCTCAGGCCGGAAGCGCTAACGTACAATGAAACCCTCGTGGCCTTCTCGGATTTGTTAGCACACCTTCCGGCCACGGTCAAACACGGAGCCATCACCCACTGACTCACCCGGAGGAACGGCGACTTTTCTGGCGACCAGCAATGTGCCAGCCTGTGCTCAGCCTACTGACGGAATTCCTAATTCAGGAATGGGTCGGATGCTGAAGTCGCAACTTCTCTTGTGCGCATACTGCGGCTCGCATGTACAATGACCTACCTCACAACGCGCTCAAACTGCTTTAATACTTCTTGATCTATCCAATTCTCCAATATCAGCGTCTTGCTTCGCTTGACCATGTTTTCAGTATACACAGGTCTTGCGGCGCTGCTGGCTCTGGTAGTTTTCCAATGCGAAGCTCTCACCGTTCCTCCTGGTGATGGCAACTTCGCTACCACTCCCGCGCCTCTCATCCCTATACCTTTTCCTGCAGCTCAAAGTCCAGCAAATCCACTAGATGATATCCAAATTCAATGCAGAGGGCCCTCTTTTGGGACCGGCATCAACTACGCCAGCTGCCTCGACGCTTTTGGAACCTTCAGGCGCGGGACTAATACCAGGCCCATCACTGTCGGCCAACGTGGCCAACGGGTTGGACTTTCGGTACCTAGCAGATGGATCAGTGGTATGACCGCTCGTCCGAACTCTGTGCGGCGAAACGGTCGTTTCGGACTGGATACTAATTGGCCCCTCGCCTATTCTTAGATGACGGACTCTGCGTTTTTGACATTGTGAGGCGTGGGACCGGTCCACCTGAACGAACAAGTGGATCCGAAATCGCTCGCGCTGCATGGCGGCTTATGCTCCAGTGTGTGCGAGACGGAGGCGGTCAGGGTGGAGTTGTCTCCGGTATTGGTACGTCCTTCAAGTCATGCAAACTTCTCCAAAGCAGCAGTCCTCAATAGGTCGCCATATACTCAATTTTTCATCAACCACAGGTCAATCTGGCACTCTCGGCGTGATCCTCCGCAAAAACGACCCCGTTAACGTCGCTTGCGGCGAAGAACCCCAGACCTATGGCCAAGACGTATGCGCCCAGTTGCTCCTAAGTTTACCTGCCGATGTGCAACCACCGCGGGTGTTTGGCGCCTACTGGGTCAGGGCAGAAGGACGACATGTTGATGAATTGATACCGACCTATTACCCTTTACGTATGTACTCATCTTCTCCCTTTACTTTCCCCCCAAATATAAGCATCGGTACATGGGTATTGGTACCCATCCCATTCGTCGCCACCCCTCCTCAATCTGGCATCCAGCAGAGTATATCAACTTTACCGTAGAGATGACAAACTAATAGTTTTTGTTACCAGCGCCCCCAACTCAATGTCGTATTGGCATCTGGCCGATGGGGGACTTGTCGCCCGTGACAATCGTTGACACGGCGACTTGGTATGAGGTGTGGCAAGCTGGGATCGCGCTGGCGGGCATGTGCGCTCGGAAGGGTTTGCCAGGCAGTGTCTTGAATTTCGGTAAGCTGTACCACTATTGCCCTTATCGGAGTCGTTGTCATCGTCGTCAATTTCCCTACAGAATTCCCTTGCAGCGGCCTCTTCTTCCAAAACGTACTAGGCTCACGGAAGACGTGCGGACGAGACTGACGTTCCACCTTTATAGGCGTGAACAGACGGCTACAGATAACCCTTGATGACAATTCGGACCCCATTCTCAACAATGTTCCGCCAGGGGTGAACGTGACCGTGGTACACTTACCAATCGGTGGGGAAGGGATGAGGAATGAGACGGTAGCGGTAGCGTAGCGAGGCAACAGTCTTGCTGCACTAATGCGCTAGTAGATATACCCTCCTTTTCCAAAAGAGGTTCAGCTTTCCTAACATTGTCTCTGGGGAGAGTTTGACTTCTATTCTAGACTAAGCTGCTATATTCCATAATTCCGTATCGAGTGATCTGTCAAACCCCAATAATTGAACCCACGAGCCTTTACATTGATCTTAGAGTAAATTATCGTGCTATCATGTCTTGTGAGTCTCCTGTACAATCACGTATATGTTATACATCCTCTTCACTTCGTCACCTTTCATGCTCATAAGGTACTACTCATCCTTCGCCTTCACTAGATTCCCCGCCTACCTACCGGCCGGCCATTATTTACCAATTCACCTCTGCAGCGTTCACACGACCTATCTCTTTTCTTCTCTCGGTCCAGTCTCTACAACTCAAAGTCTTCATATATCCATGGATGAAAATACGCGGCTTAGGAAGTAGGGAACTGATAGTGAATGCTACGTTCGATACAGGTGGGAATTTGGCGTTTTTTTGGTGAAAGGGTCGATGGAAGTGGAAATGGAAATGGAAATGGGATCTGTCACTCGAGTTTCGACTGAGAGCATGGTTTTTATCTTGCTAGTTATCTGCCCGTCATGGGCAGGCACACTGGAAGGCCTCTATTCTTGTTCTTCATTGTTCATGATGTTCAGTAATGGTGTTTTTTGTGACCTTAAAGGACATGTTCGCTATGACTCCGAAACTTCGTCCATCCTCTGTTGGACATGATACGCAGCTCCTGATGTGTTTTCTCGGTGTGACCTCGAAGGACATAGTTGCCATGTCTTCGTCGAACAGTCGTTTGGTGAAGCCAATGGTCATTCTTTGCCATGGCCCCCAATCCCGAATCAAACCATCATCGCCGGGCATTAGCTCGTGATTCCCTTGTCGAACTCTAATCGACATGCGATGTCATCATTTCTTCTTCCCTTTCGTCTTATCATTAACCTCGACCCAATGCCTACTAACCCCCCTCTTCTCCAACGCCTTAATCATCGCATCCTTCTGCGGTCCCTGAACCATGACCTCCATAACCGGTTTCTTCGGACTACTACCCGCCAACTGCCCCACACTCGTCGAACTCGCACACGCTTTCTGCAATTCATCCGCTAAAGCCTGCGGTTGGATATGGAAAGCCTCCACACCTGACAACTTCGTGACGGTCTTATTGCCGGACCGGGTTTCCAGCACGATGGTGATTTTGGGCGCGTGGCCGGCTTTGGCTTTGACAGAGTCCCGCGTTTCGTCGTTGCGCAGGATGATGTGGTAGGGGGAACAGGATTTGAGGATACGGTCGATGAGCGCGTCGCGGGGGACGGAACCTTTAGCTAGGACTTCGCGGTCGAGAGGGGTGGAGCCGTCGAAGACGGCATTGGCGAGGATGGGATCGAGGTTGACGAGCCTTTTGTTCGTATCGGAGACGAGTTCTTCTGAGTCGATGTATGCATTGATGATGGGTCGGAGTTCGGTGGGAAGGTACAGAGCATGATGATTTGCTTTGGAGGCTGCAAAAACCGGTGCGAGCTGCTCTTTGGACTTGTAAAGATCGATCTTGGCGAGCTTTTGACCGATTGAGCTGTCGGATGAGGATGTGTCTGCTGTGATGGCTTTGCCACCGCCTCCACCTCCTGATTCTGCTCCGGCTGTTTCTTTCTTCGGAAGCTTGTATGGCACGAAATTCACGATGGCTGGATCCTCAAAGTCGATATCGACAACGACACATTCGCCTCCATCCCGATCTTTGGACTTCAGTAATCGAGCTTTGTCAAATGCTTTGATGAACTTCTTGGCATTCTTCCATGAGGTCTTTTTTATGTTCAAGGTTGCGGCTTGTGTGATTGGGAGGAATGGTAAGACGAGATTCGATATTAGGGCGGATTGGTTGACTGGGAAGTTCAGTCCATGATGGGGATCTGATTTGTTGGTATTTCGGTTATGATGTAGGCCGTACAGGAGGGCATTCCAGAAGATGTCATCGATTTCTACATTTTCATGTAAGAGGTATGTTGCCAGGCTTCGCCGAGGCGACTCTAGTTGCAACATACCTTTGGTCGAGAGGTCTTTTTCCTCCTCATCCACTCTTTCGAACGGTTCGGCATCCTCGCCCTCCACAAACTCATTCTGGCCTTTCTCTTGGCTTTTCTGGGCAGCGGTGTATGGAATGGGAACGCCTCCCTCGTTCTGCGCATCGTCCGAATCCTCGACAGTGACGTCGTTCAAACGCTCTGCCAGGCCGCTTCTTCCATCATATGTGTCCCAGCCCTGGATGTCATCTGGAGCACTGCCGCCACCACTGCCTCCTTGGCTCCAAGCCCATATCTCATCGCCGTCCCAATGTTCGCCCCGGACGGCATGCCCCTTGGCTCCTCTGACTTGTTGCAGCATGGCGACATCGATTTCGCAAACCCCAACGACCATGGGTACATTCGGCTTCTCCAGGCTGGCGATTGCGACGACGGAACCCTTGGTTGCTTTGGATGGAAACGGAGGTCCACGAGCTAAGCCAGGTGTCATCAGATCGGCACCACCTCGTAGCTTCTGTAGTACGACGTCGGGAGTGTGGAGTAGAGGTACAAGCCCCGGATTCATCCAGAGTGTGTAGACTGTGGGAAGTAGTCTGTCCTCGAGTTTGATCCACAGCACGCGCTGCGGCTGCCCAGAATGCTTGCCAACATAGAGAGTACCGGAGACCTGCTTCAAGTCTTTGCCGGCAGTTGTGGTGAAGCGAGCGGACTGGATATTGTCCGGCAGCAAGGCATTGCGGATGGCTCCCACACCTATTGTTGCAGTTTCCTGACCAGTCTCAGGCTGATCGGTGGCCTCTTTTGATGGAATCTCAACTCCATAGTCGGCGATGATCTGGTCTGCTATTCTTCGCCTATCGGAGGAGCGTAAGGGAGCGAGGGCTTTGATCTGTTTCCCAGTCAATTGGATTCCTCCAACAGCAAAGGACTGCCGACATTTGGCTTCTTCTTGAACATGCTCTTGGGGACAGAGCTATAGAATTGACAGTATACTGTTCAAGCGATTGGATTGGGGACAGTGCAGCGTTCCCCCGGGTTGCTGAGCTCTGAGAGTGTGGGCGTGTGGATTGTGGTGTCAACCAGGGGCTGTCGGAGATGACGTCAAGTGCCGAGAGTCATCCAAACATTTTGGTGTCGATTTGATGAGAACTTGGACTCCTCTCCGCTTGAGTATCAACCACTAATTACGAGTTACACAAGCATCCGACCAGCCCTTCACCCACGAGCGTGTCACCACTCCACTCCTCCTCCGCGTTACTGTTGCCGGTCGTATTAACATTGCTTTGGCGCTGTCAAAGTCCACTCATTGACCATGACCACCAGCACTACTCTCTCCCCACAACGCGCTGCCAAAGAGAATCGCCCACCTTCCACCTCGAGACACCCTACAGCGCCCTCGATCATGCAAGTTAATGGGCACTTCGCGGGGGTCGGCGAGACGCCTACTAAAGAGCAGTACGAGCATGGAATCCAAGTCATCAACGAGGATCAAGAGTTCAAGTACTAACCCCCTCCTCTCTATCCCCCAGCACTTGTATCACCCTCTCTGATGCATCATGATTACAGCCATACTCTCCCAAACTACCTGTCCTTCGAAAAGGTCGGTCAAGCTGGCTTCAACTACCATCTCATCTCCGTCTTTGGCTCTCAGTCAACCGGGAAATCGACGCTTCTCAACCACCTTTTTGGCACGGAATTTGGAGTCATGTCCGAGACGGAAAGAAAGCAGACCACCAAGGGCATATGGATGTCCAGAAACAAGCGCGCCCACACCGACGGACTCTCCAAGAGCATGGCAGACAACATCTTGATCATGGATGTTGAGGGCACCGATGGCCGGGAGCGAGGAGAGGATCAAGACTTCGAGCGGAAGAGCGCCTTGTTCGCACTGGCCACCAGTGAGGTCCTGATCGTCAACATTTGGGAGCATCAGGTTGGCTTGTACCAGGGCGCAAACATGGGTTTGTTAAAGGTCGTCTTCGAGGTCAACCTGGAGCTGTTCCTGAAGGGTAACAAGTACGTTATCTGCACCTAAGCGTGACTACATTGTTGCTGATAAGTCAGAAATAACCCTCGTTCTCTCTTGTTCTTCGTCATCAGAGATCATCTTGGTACCACACCACTTGCCAACCTACGGAACACCCTAATCCAGGATCTGTCACGTATATGGGCGAGTCTATCGAAACCCAAAGGTATGGAGGACTCCAAGATTGAACATTACTTCGACTTCGCCTTCTCCGCTCTTCCCCACAAGATCCTCCAACCCGAAAAGTTCGTCTCCGAGTGTCGCAAGCTCGGGACAAGATTCCGAGAAGGCCAGAGAGACCCTCGAAGAGACCCTCTACGCGTGGAGGAAGAGTTAGATCGAGGCATCTTTCTACCAGAATACCATCGCCGCATACCGGCAGATGGCTTTTCAATCTATGCAGAAAACGTGTGGGATCAGATTGTCAACAATAAGGATTTGGATTTACCCACCCAGCAAGAGCTAATGGCTCAATTCCGGTGCGATGAGATCTCTAGGGAAGTGCTGGTCGCGTTCGACGAGGCCATTGTACCGTTCGAAAACAAGCAAGCCGATGGCATTCGTTCTGGGGCGCCCGAGATACTCGGTGGACTTGGGGCTGCCATGCGCACAGCACGCATGAAAACAGTCAAAGCGTTCGAGACCGAAGCCAGCAGGTATCATAAAGGTGTCTTCACCCGGAAGAAGAGTGAGCTGGAGAGCAAGATCGATGGACGACTCAAGGTTCTCTTCCAAGGGCAGCTGTCCGCGGCCCACAAATCAGGCGTTCGGGAATTCAGCGATGCGGTCAGTGGTGCAGTCAAGGCAGGCCAGAAGCGAGGCGCGAACTACGATTTCGCCGAGATCGTGGATCGGGAGAAGAAGACTGCTCTGTCAAGATATGAAAAGGAGGCAAGGGCTGTGTTGGTGGAAGGTACATCGTGGAGCAATTACAAGCAGGAGCTAGCATCATACCAGAAGGAGCTTGGCGAAGTGAGTGGGCGGCTCCGGCGGGACGAGATGCGACGGCTAGCTACTCGAGTGGAACGATGGGTGAAGTCGCGACTAGGCGAATCTGTCGGATTGGAATTCAATTCCCTAGGCTCGGGTCGTGGCGGCTCCAGTGCTCCAGAGACGGGCGATAAACCATCGGAAACGGAGATCTGGGACCGGATATGGGGTGTCTTCATCAAGACCGTCAAAGAAGCTGAACGACGATTTACAGATCGGGCGCGAAGCTTCGACGCCAGTGCAGACGAAGTAGATGTTGGGATCTGGCGACTGAGGAGAAAGTCCTGGGGAGTGTTGAGGGCGAAGATTGATGAAGAGATGATGGAGGGCAATCTACTGCTGAAGCTTCGCGAGAACTTTGAGGATAAATTCCGCTACGATGATGCTGGAGTACCTCGGATATGGCGGCCCACAGACGACATCGATGGCATCTACACCAAAGCCCGGGAATCTACCCTAACACTGATACCATTGCTGTGTCGTTTCCAATCGGCTAATACATCCTCCCCACCCCCGTTGGACGACTGGATCGGTAGTGCTCCACAGTCGGTCACGCCTGCAGACGAAGAGGATCTGGTGCCAATAGGGGGCGTGGATGAAGACGAGGGTAAGAGTCTGGAGGAAGAAATGACGATCCTGAGCGACTCCAAGAAGCAAGATGTCACTGTTCGGTTCAAGAAGACAGCCGATGGTGTCTACGTAGAAGCGAAGCGTAGCGCGATCGGTGGGATGACCCAAGTGCCTCTGTACTTCTATGGCTTGCTCCTGGCGCTGGGCTGGAACGAGATTGTGGCAGGTAAGGTTCTCCGTTGGCTTTATCTTATGAGTTGCACTAACGATCATGCCAGTCTTGCGTAATCCTGTGTACTTCCTTTTCCTCATCCTCGTGGGCATTGGCGCCTATGTCACTTACACGCTCAACTTGTGGGGTCCCATGTACCAGATGGCAAACGCAGCATCTCAGCAAGCTCTCGAAGAAGGCAAGAAGCGGTTGCGGGAATTCCTCGAAGCATCGGATACAGGACGCCAAGCAATGGCAATGTCGAGCGATGATGGCATACAGATGCAGAAGCTCAACGGTCAAGGCAAGGCCAGTGGACCGAGGGAGGACGAGGACGAAGAGATATGAGTTACGAACAGCGTGTCAGTGTCTGAATGTTGGATATCATGTTTATTACTATCCAAACGTCGAGCAGGCCGTGATATGAGCATGGCGCTGAACTCGATCCTACTTCGAAGCCCGCCGGTGTACCTTTCGTTGATCATTATTCCCTTGCGTCTCTTCGAGTAACCCTTGTCGGTCTCGGGATCATCCTGTTGGGGGACCCTGAATATATCTCCGCAGAGGCCAAGGGCTAGAGTTACAGTTTTGGTGTGGTTCGCTAACAAATCGACCATGGGTCCCGAATACGACGGTATACGAGTACGAGACGAGCGGGACGGCACATCCCGCAGTGCATCTTGGCTCACTCGAGTGGAAGCCATCTTGAATCCTCCTCAGCCAATACGTCCGTATGTCGGCGATACCAATAATTTGAGATGGGCTGAATATGGCTGCAGGCAGTCATCTCATCTCAACATGGCATCACACCGCGTCATGCACCAGACTTCTGGCTCCGGTGCTGCCCTTGCCTTCCAATAACCTCGTCAGACTCTTGCGCGAGGACACTGCTTAATCGAACACGAACGCCATGGCCTACATCGATGGCCTCTTTTCAACTTTCGGTCTCAAATCCTTCAGATTATGGAGGATACTAGCCATCTTCTTCGCCCTCCTCAATCTCAAACAGCTTCCCTTCGTCTGGCATGTATGTACTCAACTCGAGCCCCCCTACTCCCAACGCACATTCTATTGACCCAATCACAACAGCTACGCATCATCAATGGCCTCATCCAATACCTACCATGGACATCAAAAGGCCGCCTGGACGCCCGCTCCATCGGGCCCTCCGCCCTCTTCCGCCCCTTGATCCTCACCTCCCGCACCACACCTCTCGAATGCGACTACAACCTCCATAAATCTAACAGCACCTACTTCGCCGACTTCGATATTGGCCGTCTCCACCTCCTCGTGTGTCTCTGCCGCCCTGGCATCGTCAAAACGGGCTTTGATCTATGGGAAAAGGATGGTAGGAAGGGTCCGAAGGGATTGGCTGTCATGATGGGGGGTGTGAATATCCATTTCCGGAGGGAGATCAAGCCGGCGCAGGCGTATGAGATGTGGACGAGGGTGTTGGCGTGGGATCGGAAGTGGATTTATACCGTGACGCATTTCGTGAGGAAAGGAGCGGTTAAGCCGAGGGGATGGCTGTTACAACCCTGGAGAAATCATGACAAGACGCAGACGCAGCAGCAGTATGTGGGTGAGGAGGAGAGGGAGAGGGTCGTCGGTGATGGAGGTGAAAAGAACGAGAAGGTGAAAAGAACAGGCACCCATCCCGCCATCTTCGCCACCGGCATCGCCAAATACGTCGCCAAGCGCGGCCGTCTGACTATCCCTCCCGAACTCATTCTCCAGAACGCGGGCCTCCTACCTCCCAAACCCAAAGACCACGAAACGCCACCGATAAGCGAGACACCTGCTGTGCCCACTGGAGGGGACGCGTTGCCGACTTCGGAGCCGGCGGTCATGCAGGATCTGAATTCCAATAATGCCGAAGAAGCCATCGACACGGCACTGAATGACACTGCGTCCACAAGCGAAAGAAGTGATTGTGGTGAATGGGATTGGGACAGAGTGGAGAGGGAACGGTTGAGGGGGATTGAGATCGTGGAGAAGTGGAATTTGACGGAGGGTTTAAGTGAGATGTTTGATGGCGATAAAGGGATGGCGCTCGGGAGGTATTGGGATATACCGTGAAAAAGAAGGCAGAAAGGCAATGGAGGTGGGATGGAAGATAGACTAGGGCTGTGGGATGGGGTCTGATAGATGAACTTTGCTTGTAGGGGGTCAAACAGCAAATACGGTGGTTAGACAACGTTCTTCAAGGTGGAGGGAGAGCCCATCATTATATATCTCACTCTTTGAACCTCCCTGAGGCAACTCAATAATAATATCCGTCCCTTTCTCAAGTGTCATTCCCGCTGTGTCCGCCGCGTGCCAAGCAATCAAACAAGTAAAGCGTTATCAGGATTTTTGAAGCAGCTACCGAGGTACGTCACTTCAGGAAGCTCATCTTGAGGTGCAACACCACTTCTTAGCCCCGCTCAAAAACGACTCTGCAATTCTGGCTCAATTGTTCTCCCCACTGTCCCAGAACTTATCAGCAATGTTTTAAACCGCCACCTGTCCAATCTCCTGCTTCATCGTCGTCTTGCCGCCCTTGATTGGAAAACGCAACCGCCATCTACCTACCTACCCGAATCTACAACTCTAATCCACCACCGCCATGAAAATCCTCACCAAAGAAGAAGAGCAAGCGCATTACAAGTATGTCACGCCCCCGTCCTTCCTCTTCTGCAATCAAAATCTCTTTCCCATCCCCCAACTCCAGCAAAACTCTGCCACAGACTAACACGCTCCTACAGTGAAACCCTCAAAGGCGGCATCGGCGGCGGTATCGCGGGATTAGCCCTCGGTGGTCTGGGTGTATATGGCGCCGCCGCGAGGTTTCCGGCGTTTCGCAGCTTGACTGTACCGTTGCGGGCCTTTCTGATCACGAGTTCGGGGACTTTTGCCGGTAAGCTGAAGTTCCTTCTTGTTATGCGGATCCTGGGTTGGGCCTGGAAGAAGAAGAAGAAGAAGAAGAAGAAGAGAGAGTCAGCATGAAGAGCATGGAACAAAAACATACTAATTATGCCCTGGTGTGAAGAGCCAAACAGCAGCTCGCAGGCATACAATCGCAAGGCATGGGAAAGCACGCGAGATGCGTGAGAACAGATACAGAAAGGCTGACGCTAACGCATTGTTATGATGTTTTCAGCCATCATCTCCGCCGACCATTTCTCTCGTGCCTATGAAAAAGCCCAACACCCCGAAGAGTCATTCGAAGACTCGGCCGCCAAGGCCCGCGCCGAACAACGATCCCGCCAATCTAATTATGAGCGCTTCATGACCTTCGGGAAAGAGAACCGCTACAAGATTGTCGGCGTTTCGTGGGTGGCTTCCATGGCGGCGGCGCTTACCATCGTTGGCCGAAGCCCCTACCTGAGCACGACGCAGAAACTGGTGCAAGCCCGAGTGTATGCGCAGGGCTTGACGTTGGCGGTATTGGTCGCAACGGCGGTGTTTGAGATTGGGGATCGGAATAAGGAAGAAGGGAGATGGGAGACCGTGAAATATGCGGATCCGAATGATCCGGAGCATAAGAAGATGCTGGAGAAGCAGGTGCATCATGAGAGCTATAGGGGGGAGGATCAATGGAGAGGTACGTATTCCATCAGGTTCACTTCTCCCTGTTCTACAACAGTCATGCAGTAAGGGGGGAAGAGTGGAGCTGTTACTTTGAAATGTTGGTGATTTCATGTCGGCTGACTATCCCATCTTCTCTGTTCAATACAGATATGGTCGAAGCCGAAGAACAGAAACAGGAGGCCCGCATGGCCGCGATCCGCGAACAGGAAGAGCAAGACCGGAAGTCAGGCAAGCTGACGCATAAGAAGAAAGAGCACCACGACAACAAGAAACAGCAGGTCAAAGATGACCACGGGGAGAATAAGGAGAAGGTGGAGAAGGATAGGAAACAGAAAAACCCGGATGAGGGAAAGAGTGTGAGAGGGTGATTCCAAGAGTGTAACTGTTGATGTGATGTATATACTTTTCTCCTAATTATGTATTTGATCCCTATACGCCGGAACCTGATTTGTGCATCTCATTGGTAATTACTGTCCCATTCCAAAGGAGACCCCAGATAGCTATAGCAGCGCCCGGGCTTATGCTATATGATGTTTACTCCATGAAAAGCTGCGACAAGGCGAACGAGGCGAATAAGAGCGGTTAAAAGCATGCATAGTAAGCTGACGCTGACTGTGTCATGCCAAACCTAAACTTTCGAGTTATTTCATAACTACAGAGATCACTGCTGTCTTTGAATCGTTGGCCGTGATTCCACTGCTTCGGTACAAGATCTGTTGTTGTTGGTGAATATCGTTGCTGCTCTGAAACAGGCTGAAAGTTAAAAGGCCGGGGTTCTAAAGATAGCAGCTCGGTAAACCCATGAAGGCTATCCCGAAGTAGGTATGGCTCCACGCCTCAGCCGCTCAGCCTCACTTCCGGTTGGCGAAAGTCGTACGAAAGGCGGCCAAAAGGGTACGGAGCTGACGTAATGTGCACGCGTGTGGCCATAGCGACGTTTGATGACGCTTACTCTGTAACGTGGACTGCTTTTGCTGTTCTCGAATTGGTGGGACGTGTCATCCTCCGACCAGTCCGTTGCTTGGTGCGCTCCGGATGGCTCCCGATGGCCCCTGCAGGCTTCGCTTCGGGGCAGTGAAAGCAATGCCGCCCCGCCCTGGCAGCTGCAACCCGCTACGGATGCACCTTTAGAATGGAACGAGGCTGATAATATTAAGGCCAAGTACTCCGTAATAAGTGGTCAGCTCCCCGGACAACCATGCCCTTAAAATTCAAGCACCTTCCAACCAATTTCCTCCACATTTCAACCTTCTGTTCGTCCTCCTCACATCCACCTTCACAACTTCCATCTACCAAGATATTAAATCTACTCCTCACCACATCCTCTTTGGAATCCCTCACCTTTACATCAACCTCATCTCCCACACATCACATCAACAACCATGCGTTCCAACATCTCCAACCTCTCCACCCTTCTCCTCCTCCCCTTCTTCCTCTCCTCCGCCGCCCTCGCTCAAGACATCCCAAACCCCGGTGATATCGCCGGCTCTGCTTTCAATGCCGCCACCGCTGCTGGAGGCGATGCAACTGCTGCAGCCGGCAGCGCTATCGCAGGCGCCACCTCAGTCGTAGGCAACGCCGGTTCCTCCGCCGCCAACGCCGGCTCATCCATCGCAGCCGGGGCCACCTCTGTTGCAGGCAACGTCGAGTCCCAGGCCACCAACGCCGCCAGCAATGTGGTTTCTGGTGCTACCAACGCCGCCTCCAATGCTCAGTCTCAAGCTACCAATGCCGCAAGTAACGCTGTTTCTGATGCTACCAACGCCGCCTCCAATGCTCAGTCTCAAGCTACCAATGCCGCAAGCAACGCCGCTTCGGATGCGTCCAACTTGGGTGGAAGCATCACCAGTGGTGCTGGATCTGCCACCTTGAGGGCCACTTCGACGCCGACTGGCGGAAGGGGGTCTTCGACCATGTCGGATGCTTCTACAACTTCCCAGTCTTCCACAGAACAAGGACAAGAGTCGACCGACAGTGGCACCGGCAGCGGCGCCGCCGGATTGGTGGTACCTGCCGCCGTGGCACTCTTTGCCTGCGCTGGAGGTGTTGCTGCTCTCCTTGCTTAAGCGAACAAGAAAAGGACAAGATTAGATGTGCATACCTCGCAGCCCGAGCGATACATACACAAAATGGCTACAAAAGTTAAGGGGATCTTTTGTTGATTGGCGAAGCATGGATATCCCGGTACATGGGCATGGATATGTGAGGCATGGAATAGGCTTTGTACCATACCATCAAGGGGGTGCATCTGGACAATTTGTATTATGGAGTCACATGTTGGCGAAGCATGTCAAAGAATGGTGCACCAATTGGTTTGATCATGGAGCAACATAGATCGACAAACTATTCTCTGCAGCCTTACTATAGTCCTCTTCTCTCGTGATGCTACTTCTTCTATGAACTTGGTCTCAAGCATCATCTCACCATCTCCCCGCCACCCCATGTAAGAGGAGACATTTAAGTCTGCTCAGCACGTGACATGATTTCATTTTAAGACTGTTCCCATCCTGTCACTCTATGCTCGCTTGCCTGATAACGGACTCCGTCGCGGGGCGATCCAGCTGCTGTCTATATTTCACATTATCAGCGAATGAGATTGCTCGCTCATGGTATGCTAGTTTTGTGTTCCGTCCGGCTTCCGACGTGTTTCGCCTAAGAGACGGATAGTAGTTCAAGGTAGATATGACGTTATTTATTACTGTCGAGAAAAGTCACTCGTATAAGTCGTAAGGTACGTACATACCTTAGGTAGTCGTCTAACTCACGGCTCTTCTATAATTACTTCCCCTCGAACCCCGAGATTTTTGTATTTGCCAATTGGTTTATTCCCCAGGGCGAACGAGGCGGGGCTATTTGGTAAGGTAGGTGCTGCTCTTTTTAGCACTGCAATAGATGATATACTTGGCGGTATTTTGTATTGAAGACTTTGGAATTCTACTTTGTAGCTTGATTGGTATTCTGTCGCTTCAGATATCTCTATTTGTTTATATTAATGTTTTTCACACGCTTAGAGTTCAAATAGTTGCTTAGGTTTCAGCGAGGGGGGCGGAGGTCCTATCTCGATATGTTGAAGATGGCGTTTTGGCTGGGTGTGTTCGTTGTTATCGTGGTGGTGGATGGGAGGGGGAAGGTTAGGAAGCTTAAGGAGAAGTGAGAAGGAAAAGAAAAAGGAAAGGCAATCATTGTGGGTTGTTTGGGTTGGGATTGTAGGTGGGGAGATGGAATCGTTGTTGGTGTTGTTGGGAAGAATACCTGAGTGAGTTGCACAAGCTCAACCCTATACATGCTTGTTCAGACTGTATATCTTCCTATTACATGTATCCCTATGCGAGTGGAAAAAGGTGTATTGTCGTGGTCGCGATTCGATTGAAACCTGGGATCTCAATCTTCCAGTATGCAGTCATGGACCATTTGATATGAATGGAGGTTCTTTCCAATCATGGATAATGTTCGACCCTCGCAACCATACTATGATTTTTCCAATATTGTCTCAGCTCCACGGAGCCACTGGAATGGTATAGAGCGAGCCCGCAGCATCGACACGCCTCCCTCTATTCCGAAGTTTGCTTGGTCCGTCCTCATCCAAAGACACCCCACCAGAACAGATCCCATACGAACATATATCCGCTCCTTGTCCGTATATTCTCACACTATATGTATCTGCGCAATCGGTCCAACCCCATGCTGCACAACCACCATACTCGCCTCAAAATACCCCACCCGTTCGCCGATTCTGGCCATCGCGGCAAACACCTGCGCCGACTTGAACGGTGTAAGCATATCGAGCATCCCGATCACCTGCATCTGCACAACGCCGTGCTTGTGCGAAAAGATTTCCACGGGATCCGAGGCAGTTTTGCCGCCTTCGTTAAGCCGTTGTGCTGCCGAGAAAAGCGATTCAAGGAGTAGGAGTACCGTGTCTTCGACGCCGAGGAGCTTCTTGCCGCGGTTGATGATGATGACGAGGTCGCTTCCGGGGATTATGTAGGTTTGGCCGTTGGGGGCGGTGGTGTTGACTATGGCGGGGCTGTATGTATTGGGGAATGTCAGTTCAGTTAATCCTGCTCCGATGGGATGGATGCGGGGGGTTTGACTTTACCGGAAGAGTAGGGGGGTGTTCCATTGCGGTGTGAGTCCTTTGCTGACGGCCTGAGCTGCGGCGGCGGCGGGGGATGCGGTAGTTGTGGGCAGTGAGGTGGATAAGAGGGTGAAAAGGGCAATGACGAAGGGACGAAGCATCTTGAATATCTATCTCCAACGGGGTCTGTTGGGTGATGCCGGAATTCAGGATAGAGATTTACAATCAAGGCAAGATCCTGAACATCATCAGCTCCCATATCATGGTGTTTATCCTCCCAAGAATACTTAATGTTCCCGCGTTCCCCACGCTGCCAGTCAACCATCGCTTGTATGTGACTCTTATGCAGGTACGCATCTAGCGACGGTCGATCATTGAAGCGCTGCCTAAGAGGAGTATATTCGGAATGTTGCGACTCGCGCACCGCGGGAGGAAGCAGCGCGTGGATATTTGTTTCCGACGCGGCAGACTGCTGTCGATGGTGGTGTTTCCAAAGACCCGTCGGATAGGTGTTGAGGAATCCATCACGATGTGCAATTAACCTGTACCCACTGATTCTCTTGTGACGACTTGTATTTGGGATGTGTCAGAAGCGAAGAGTTACCAGTTTCGTCAAAGGATAATAGTCTTCCGAGATGCTCCTTGCTCGACCACAATTCGACCCGGCACAACAAGACCCTTACGCCTTACGGTTCCCCCAACCACCAATCCTATCACCTCCTTCGGTCCGATCGCACCCTCTCCTCCTTCATGCGGCCAGGGCACCACACATTGCTGCGCCATCCTGTTGATCGTATGTCCTAAGTAGCGTAATGAAAACTTGTCGCTGAGATAAGGTGCGAGGTCAAGAGGCAGTAAGCGGATCTGGCAGCTTTCTGTCGTCAACGACATGGGCAGAACGAAATCGATGGAAGGGTTGTCGTTCATCCCGAATACGAGCGGTTGGCTGTGGGGAGAGAGCTTCTGCACTTCTTCGGCTACGAGCCGACAGTCGCGTGCTGTCGTGGGGTTGATACGGGGACTGGGCATCGTCCAGCATCGCC
Organism: Rusavskia elegans; assembly: GCA_011316305.1. Lineage (NCBI taxonomy): Eukaryota > Fungi > Ascomycota > Lecanoromycetes > Teloschistales > Teloschistaceae > Rusavskia > Rusavskia elegans. The sequence goes on from SAUG01000109.1 coordinate 128,855, forward strand.
AGGGGTATGATGTGAGGTCTGTGGAAGGGAGGATTTCTGAAGCGATGGAGATTGGGGGCGAGAGAGGTGTAGCTGATGTTGCTAGCGACAAGAAAAGCCAGATACATGCGAGAGTTATGATGGTTTGTAGGATTCGAGGCATATTCCAGTACATGTTCCGTTGAAAACACGCCTTTTTTAAGGGCGTCAAACTTCGTGGGATTGATCCCGAGTTTGTGGGGAAGCAGCCGGCTGATTTATACCCAATGACAAGGTTGTAGCTATTTGCAGAGGTCCACGAGACTTGTGGGGTTGGCAGGCGCCTATACGGCAGAGTTCATCCTCATATCCCTCCTAGGGCGCCTGGACTCTCGTGATGAAGATCGAGTATATCTTATCGTTGGAGCGGCTTTCGCCACGTTTACCAGAAGGATATAAACATGTAAGGATCATGGGAACAGATATACGGGCAAAGAAACTCCGTGGTTGAAATCCGTGTAGGAGACCAATTGACTTACATTTTGCTGGAGGAGGAAATATGAAGATACATATACGGCGAATGACTCGGCTGCTTACGGGTGCTCGATTGTTGGAGCAACATATACTACCAGGCACCACGGTATGCATCCTCGGTGAGATCTTGCAACCTTCAAAGCGCTGTTGCGGAGACTTCCAGACGAGCGGGCAGATCGCCTGTTTGCGTAGGAGTATGTTAGACAAGATCATGATGGTAGAGCGTTAACTGCCTTGGATAATCCATGATTCTATGTGTGAATCGCATTGCGAGGCGAGAGAAGCAAGAGTTAAGAGAGGACTGGAGGCTGAAAAGGTTTCTTGAGCGCGCCAAGGCGCTATCCTCTTAGGGCTGAGCCCCGGATGCCAAGGATATGACGTAGGGCTCGAATATCTTTGTCAGCATTCGTTTTCCGTATTACTCTGCTCTAACATCCCCTGAGATCTCTACCGCACAGATATCCGTAAAACATGTGGATGTGGCCATTGCATCCTCTCAATTTAGGATTATTATTGACAGCGTCTTCATGCACGAAGTCGAGGCTGCATCTCGCTGTTTTTGGATCTACACTACAACATCATCTATCACCTGAGCTTTTAACCTGCAACAACCGTCACAATTGACCCCATCACGACAGTGCCCTCAATTGGCACTGGCAACGGGCAACACCTCGGACTCCGCATGGTATTTCGTTGACCTCATTCGAGGCTCGTTCCTCTGGATGATTTGAAACCATCACGCGATTCGTCGACGTGGCTGCAGATCTCATTGACGGCTATGCCCCGTCCTGCAGGGCAATTTGTGCCTCAATCTTAAGCGCACCAACAATGGCACGTCTATGGATCCATTCGGGAATGCCTCCGATATTGTGGCGTCCATCAAACATTGCCTCGTGCTGCCTCTTCACGCTACTCTCCGACCCTGTCCGAGGCCAGCTCGATCATCTCGCAATCCGTTCGCAAACATTGTCCCCCGTCCGCCATGATGGATCCGAGTCAAGAATGAACTCGACTCTGCTCCAACAGCAGTCTTGCCCATTTCCCCCCCAACGGCGCCCACGGACAATCACATGTCGTCCTCTTACTCGCCCTATGCCGTCGCAGAGGCTGAGCCACCCAAATGGACCGCTGGGGAAGAAGTAGCAGCAGCCGCCTTTGTTGGCATGACATTCTTACTCGTCCTCGAGATCAACATCGAGATCCTTCGCATGTTCAAGCGAAGGACAGGTCTTTACTACTGGGCCATCACCATAGGTTCTTGGACATGCGCCGTCAACGCACTTGGTCTCATCCTCAAAAACCTCACTCCCGGATCGAGGTCGGCATGGCCTTTCTACACCCTCCTTGTCTCCGTCGGATGGGCCATGTACACCGTCGCGCAATTGACAATCCTATACTCCCGTCTCCATCTGGTATCAGAGAGTCGGGGTCTCCAACGTGGCGTGCTCATGATGATCTTGATAGCTAGCCCTATCATTATCATCGCAGATTGGGTAGTCGTCTGGCCAGCCTATAACCCCGATCGACGACTGACAAGCGAATGGTCTCCTCGCTTAGCCATTGTTGAGCGATTTGCACAATTGGGTTTCAGCACCGTAGAGGTTACGATCAGTGGGATCTATGTGTATTGCTTGACGCATCTTCTGCGTGACAAGTCAAGTGTACGACAACGACGTGTCATGGTGGATCTCGTCTACGTCCTGGTTGTGGTCATTTCACTCGACATCATCAACGTGGTTCTTATTTTCCTCAACCGAATCGGGCTAAGCCATCCTATTCAAACATTCAGCTACACACTCAAGCTGCGGCTCGAATTCCTCGTGTTGAACCAGCTCATGGCAGTCGCTGCCCGGGGCCTGCAGCGCGATACGTTTGGAGAAAGGCGGTACCACGACCCAGAGGCAGCGCAGGACTTCTCGAGTTTTGGACGGGATCTACAAAAGCTTGACTTCATAAATTGCAACAGTGACGGGGATTGCGCAGAGGACAAGGATTCGACCCCTGTTACACTCCCCCTGACTGCACTCCCTCCAATTACGGAGAAGACATCATATCCACAGCGTCATAATTCGATGGCAACTCCGAGGTCTAAGGAGAACAAGCGCTGGCTTCCACTGTACCACAACCACGTCGGCAACAAGAGACCGAGTCATGACAAGCCGCTCCCAGAACTCCCATCTTCTGGACACAGAACCATCTGGAGGAATGATGACGACGATCAATCCGATGAAGTATACATAGGGCTTGAGAAGTGGGAGCCACATGGCACCACTCGGTTGCAGGTCCCTTGGTTCCACGTGAAGCCCGAGGAATGAGCAGATCAGAAGCGGGTCTTGTGTTCTACGGTACGCACTCTCAGCCATCCACGTCATGAGGGCGACAACAGGAAAGCCCCATCAGGTCGCAGAGAGGCGTGGAGGCGATGTAAACCATCTACGAGCCTGCGATAGAGGCATCGGTTTTTCTACGACAAGAATTCATTGGGAGCATGCGGTCCAAGTCTGCTATGTGTGTCATTGGAAGCGCTTGAATTGTCAAACTGCGACGTTCGCAATATTGTCGCCTCCTGCAATCGCATAGAGAGCGCCGGCTGGAGTACAAACGCCTCACCACGTTATTATTAGGACCCACGAGTAATGGCTACCGTGATGAGCACCTACTTACTTTAGGCGACCTAGCTGTCTGTTGCCAACCTAACATCTCACGCAAGTTCTCCGTACCGAAAAGTCAATAGCGCCTGAGGCTCTGCAAGGTTCTGGCAGCAACTCCGAGGGGACTCCACTATCGATTATGAAGTCAAGACTTGTATCTAACGTGACGGTACTGGCATTACTGGCTATATGCATAATACTTGCCCGGTCTGGTGCCATACCAGAGAACAAGAATATTGGCAAACGAACCCAACACCGGCACCACGCCTCCGAGAGCCTAGGTTCTTCACTGCAAGCTGCACCGCACCCAATCCTTGGCCACATAGCCAAGCGGATGATACCGAGTGGTTTCAGCCTCGACGATAGTCAAATCTTCGGTTTTATCCAACCAGTCGGTCTCGCGGCCCGAGGCTTCGGACGGTTCTACGAACAGATGCTCCACCAAGCCCTCTTCGTCTGGCCCAACCTCCCGCCGGCAAGCTCGTGGCGAATGCGTCTTGGCGCCTTCCAATGCATCATGGCTGTTGGCGGGGCGGAGGCTGTCCCGTGGACCTTTGTGGCGGACTTTGCACGAATGATGACAGCGATGACGAGTATGGGCTTCACGAGTACGTATCAAATGACTTTTCGAAGCTCAGGGACGAGTGGGTTGATATTGGTGACGATGACGATGCAGACGGCGGAGCAGTTGGCGGAACTTAGGGGGGTTTATTCAATGGAGCTTGGGCCTGGAGGGTCTCATTAGACGATGGTCTAGTTACCGATTACAAATACTATGGTCGGCACAGAAGACAACTGCGTAATATGGCATGTCGTGTTACAAGCAAACGAGGTAGTACTGATGAAATACCTATGATCCCCTGCCGGCTTACCCATCCATGAGATCCTGGTGATCTCAAGGGATCATCCACTCCATGCATACCCGAAGAATATGTAGTGCCATCCTGTTACCATGCCTGGGTGCCAATGTATCATAATTAGAGGACAGAAAGGATCCATAGCAAGACTCGGATCGCCACGAACGATGGGGTTGATGATTTACAACATACAGGACAGGACCCTCAGGCCTCGGGAGCATTTGTTGTACGGAGTACGGGTTCAGTCCACATGCTCAGGAATGTACAATACCAGGCAAATCTGCAGCACGACCGCCTTCCTGCCTGGGACTTGATAGGGGCGCCCTCAAGGTCCGGACCCAGGACCCGAAGACGTTTCATCTCGACCCTACTTAGCCTTTAGATCCTTCACGAGCTTGATACAGCCAATCTTCATGATTAGAGGGACACAGAGGCCTGACGGTGCGATTGGGGGAAAACAACTTTCGGTCGTGAGGAGACGACATGCAAGCGGAAGCCTGGTGTCGTGGTCGACACGCTTACCGTCCCGAATCTGCAGCCATGTGTGTGCTCTGCAGCAACAGAAATCTGGTGGCGTTAGCTGAAGATTGACAGGCTTTGTTTTCTTGGGAACGTCAGATGAACTCCGTGCCGTCCCGGAAGTCTTCGCCCGCAGGTAGGGCTGCATGATCTTCACAGGGGGTCGTTTGCTAGAGAAGCAGTGACAGGCAGCAGCCCCGAAGTCTTCCGTGCCGATTGCCGATCAACCATGCTCTGACGTGGGTCTGTGGCATCGACTCTGACTCTGTACCTGATTGCTTCGTCACGTGGTCACGAATTTAAAAGTAGGTTTTGCATACCAGTGTCGACATCTTGTCGGGACGACACGACTATGCATTGACAGATTTCTCGACGACGGCAGGAAGCCGTGCCATCTCATCCAGGTCAAGCACATCCAATGACTACTCGTTCCCCGAGGCACCGCCGCAGAACCCATTTGTCGACTAGACCGAGCACCTGGAGAACAGCCAAGCCTCACAGCCATACGATGCGGCGTCGGAGAATTGATTGTCTGCCGGGAATGAGAAGCACCATCTGCACGGTCAAGCCTTTCTTCGCGACTGGGCGTGGGAACTGACAGCCTGGCTTGTAGCAGCAATTTCTCTCGCTTTTCTGATCATCGTCTTTGCCGTTCGTAGTGACAAGCCTCTTCGTCAGTGGAGAGCTGACATCACCCCGGCCACAACCGTGACAATTCTCTCACAAGTCGGACAGCTATCCTGGTCCCCGTCACAGCCTCCATTTATCAGTCGATGTGGTTATGGCTTGATAAAGAGAGCCGAGTCACCCATCAAAGGGGGTTCCATTGCCCACCAACCGAGACTGATCACGATGCAAACATACGATGATGGCAGCCGTGGACCCATAAGCAGTCTACTCCTTCTTTGGAAACGTCCCGGTGCGTAGGACTTGATGCTCTTCTCGTTCATGGAGTTTCTGACGAACAACGGGCTGCTTGTCTGGCTTGGGACAGTGAACACATTACTCATGATCATATTTGGTTCCTTCGCTCAGCAGTCGCTTCAACTTCCCACTCAGGAATTCAACGTGACCCATGAGGATACCAACTTGATCTCACGGACTCTACAATACCGAGCTCCTCAGTCTGCTGTTAACCAGAGTACGTCAAAGATGATCATAATATTACTTACCGTTTTCCGCGGATCTCTACAAACATTGTGTGCAGCGTATTAAAGCCGAGCAGTTTTTCCAGGCGCTCAAGAAACCATCCTCTATGAATCGGTAGCGGACCATATGAGAGTTGCCATTGCAGACGGTTTGTTCCGGCCAGATGTTAGCCCTTCCGACGTCACGGGGGCTTGCATCACGGAAATTGCACGTGGGAAGATTATCAGTCAATGGAGGTTTGCTCTAATATCCTTGATGTATCGCCGACTTTTACCGTCAAATGCTCGAAGCGAACGACACAATTCTATCCTGCTGGCTGCAATTATTCGGTGCCGGCTATCAACCGGAATCCCACAGCAAGAAAAACGGTTCTTCAAACCTTCACATTCGGTCAAACTTTATGGATAGGCGCCAGCGATACCCTGAACTACAAACCCCCAGGTCTTAACACGCTCATACAGTTCTATGTGATCTATGTACCAGACTTCAACGTTTGGAGTAATTTGGATTATACAGAAGATCACAGGGACGAGCTTGTTGCCCTACAAGTCACGCTCAGTCTCTGCTTAAACAAGTATCATACTGATATGACTTTCGGTGTGATGAATACAAGCCTGCTCAGTAGGGAGACAGATCTCGACTGGCAGACTGGCTCCGCAACCTTCGAAGGGACCTCTTTCGATACTGTGACTGTGACGCATGATGCCGAAACGTTCTGGATGAGTGGATTGAATCAGGAATCATTCTACTGGTACCTTTCACGCCAAATATTTACCGGCACTGCGTCCATGAGATCCGAAGAACCCGACGGTGGGGGAAATTTTACCGAGAACGATGTTGTGAGAGTAATTGCAGCGAGTCTCTATGAAAATCGTGCTGGTATGCTGGGGTTGTCAAAATTATTGGATAATCTTGCGGTCAGCATGTCAAATGCGTACATTGTCTCACTGAGCCCGTGCATAAAAGATACTGACTCTTCGGCCAGGCTACGTACAACTACTGACGTGCCTGACAACTTTACAGGAACGTCGAGTTCCTTCGAAGTCTACATTTAGATCGAATGGGTATGGATGATCGTCCCCATTGCTGCTGTACTACTGTCTTTGGTTTTCCTTCTCTTGACGATGTATCTCAGCCGGAAAAGCAAGATTCCTGCTTGGAAATCTTCATTGCTAGCAGTCTTGCTGGGTCTTGATTCTGAAACACGAGGGCACTGGGGTGCTATCAGACGACCGAAAGAGATGGAAGAGACGTCGAAGAGTAAGAACGTACGGTTGGAGGTGAATAGTAGGCAGTGGCAGATTGGAAAAGCAAAATAAAGCCTTCGTTACCCTATAGAAAGGAAACCCATTCTCCCATATCTTCGGTGGACACAAGGGCGTTCTCAGTACCCTTTTATTCCTACAGGAGTCTGCACCTGCTCAGTAACAGTCTGACCGCCTTCTCGGATATTCTAAGACTTTAATAACTGTTGGCTTCATGGAAATACCACCTTGTATTAAGTAGAGTCAGGTTATAAGCCGGACGTATGCTACCAAGGTACGCGCAGAGCATACGCCTGGCGAAGTATCTCGTCCGATGGGACTCTGTAGCGGAAATCCTTGGGATCGAATTGCGAGCCACTCGAACAACACGTATGAGGTGAGGTGGACAATGGATAAGGGCCTGCATACAGCAAAACAATAATCCTCCGTATCCTTCGACTCGGCTTCTCGGTGCGTTACTCAGCAGTCCAGCACACCATACCGATTCGCAATACCTTCATTTTCACAGTTCGATATCAGGAAACACATTTTTGGCAGATGACAGAAGACTTGGCATTAGTCATACTCAGTCGAGAGCCTTGCAAATGATTCTGGAATTTGAGAGGTTGAGAGGTTCACAGCAAGCTATGGTTTACTAGCGCTTGATGTAGCTAGAAAGGCAGGATGCCCTTGTCACAAGATTCATTCTTCTCGCGGTGGTGTACAGAGGTCTGATCTGCGCGTTTATGCCCTGGTGGTTCATGTCTCAAGGAGTCTTTTCTGCTCTACCATAGATATCAGTCGTTTTGCCGAATTAGCTGTTAAACTAGCTGTTTAACGAAACATGATAGTTGTAAAGCCTAGCTTGGTATCTAATAAAGCTCTGATGTCATTTCTGTTCTGCACGAACAATTCCCTAATTCCAGTTAGTCACCCTCAATACCAGTTCACAACCATCCTCCCACCCCCTTTCACCACCCTTTACGAATATCTCGGGGTAACCTCCTCTCCCACAGCGTTCACAAAATGGTACCGATCATCATGGGTAACTCCTCCCGCCTCGCCCTCGCCTTCGTAGCCAATGGTGCGTGTCTCAATCACCTGCGCTCATTTGGCCCCGATTAGTCGAGGTAGATGGGGCGTTAATGAGCTGGGGATGGAAGTGTGGGTTTGGTGGTAGATGGTGGAGATGTGAATGGGTTAGGGAAAGGGGCGGGGGTGGTTGACGGGGGAGGGGGAAGCGGAGGTGGAAGAGGTTGTTGGGAAGGCGGTGGAGGTAAGGGAGGGGGGATACGTAGGTTTTTCTTCCGTTGACGAGGGGGTTTGAGATTGTATAGGCTTAATAGATGAGAGGAAAAGCGAGACAGCCGAATGTTAATGGTGACTGACGGCTTTTGAAACATTGTATTGTCAACAGCGCCGACACCGGGACCGCGGGTTAGATATATGAGATGAGTTAGGAGATATGGGATTTGGTTGTATATCTCTCCTACTGTCTACTGCTGATTCTCCTTATTCCTCCCTCATCGCATCAACCCTATTTCCCCCGACGAAATCGATCTCATAACCTCACCTTACCCATAACAACGAATATGATAACTCTCTCAAGGACAATCACCACCCACTCCGTCTTCCTATCCATCAAATACGCCGTCTCCCTATTCCTATCCTAATATCCTACTTACCCTCTAGCTACCGCAGCTAGATTTTTAATATAGCCAACATGCTGAGTATTATCGGCTGAGCGCTTAGTACCGCCGCTTACTATACGGGTAAGGGTGAGATGGTACTATCAACGAGGCAGGTAAAGGTCGAGTGGTAAGGGTAAGGGTTTGGGTTGGTTAGGATGTATAAGACTGCGTTCGATCCAAATTGGAATTAGATATTAGTTTACCACACGTGTTCTTTTGGTCTAGGTGTCAAGTTTCCTACAGGATGGGACGTATGTATACCTTCCATCTTGTGTCTTGTAAGGGATGTGGGTGGAGAAAGCGTGTAGGGTGAGGTTTTTGGGCAGATATGGGTGTGTGTTTTTATGAAGGGAATAGATCTGAAAACGTCGATGACGAAGCCGGTTTATCAGGATGAGGCGAAAAAGGAGGGGATTAATGCTTGGACGCTATGGGGTGAATGGGGGTTGCTGAGGATGTGGCGAGGTATGCGATATGCCTGACCGGAGGACGCCGCAATGCCAGTGCTCCATAATGATACAACAACAACAGTAGGGACACAGGATAGACCTGAGAACAGACATGATGAACTGGTAATTGATGACATACGATGAGATATTTGTCCTCAACAGATTCATTGTATGTAACGTGCTGCCTTGGAATTCCACGGTAAAGATTTATTACCGTGGTATTAAAGTAGCGTCCATCATGGCGCCATTGACAGCATGGAGACTCGATGTCCCTGGGAGCGGGAACCACCGGATAGTCCACTTGGTAGAAATGTCATGGAAACGCCCCGTGTAGATAGCTCGTGAGGGAGTTCGCGAACAGATAGTAGCTCAGCAGGAACGGGTCCGTATAGCTCAGGACGAGTTCCGGATTCTAGCTCAGCACGAGTTCCAGACTTGTGGAAATCCAATCCTGGTCTCGCCTGTCTTCTAAGCTGCACGTCGTCGTATTGTCGAGGCAAAGAGCCCGAAAACTCGAAACCCTCCTGCAGCCGTCTTTGCAATAGCTCTCTATCCACCAAAACATTACTATGTCGGTGTACGACCCAGCAGATGAAAGGGAAACAGAGAATTAAATACATGATGTTGAAAGGCATATTAAAGATTACCAAGTTGATAAGTTCTCCATTGTTCCGAGGATGGTGGCTTGGTAATAGAAGGTGAGTAAAGTAGCTAGATAATACGCGAAGCGGAGATCGCTTCCTTAGTCGCATGCGACGCTCATGTTCAATTCGCAGGATGAATGTCTCGAATCGGCGCCATGCTATCGACGGCATACCCGTAAGATGGGTTTGCGGTGATCTTGTTGATTCCTTTTCCTGACCAGGTTGATGGGAGCTTTCGATGTGCCCTTCTTCCAGATGTTTAAGATAATTAAGCCATAACCTTCGTGATTCGATCAGTGAAAGTGGAGACGTGGTAGTGTTCTGACTCGGCTCAACCTCTTGACGATGGGGTTCAGCTCTCTCGGTCGAATGAAACCGAACCCGCGGAACAACCATAATCTGATCTTCGTAAGAGTCCACTGAATGAGTGCCGGTAGGCAACAGAGTTTCGGCACCCGACAGCGGGTTAGTTATACGTGGCTCCGACCGCTTTGTGCTGCTTGACGGTAGCTCCTGATGATTAAACGGCATAATATCCCGGGATTCCGCTGCGAAATTGTCAAGTTCTGTTCCCAGCGGCATCTCGCGGCCAGTCTGTGGAGACTCCCATGATGTCGGGGCCCGTGATTTAGCGCTTGTAGTGAAGGGACTGCTGGAGGAAGGGTTTGGAGGGTCATGATGTGGATGATATCTGTCGAATCCATTGGCATCTACATGGGATGATGCTGCTGAATTGATTTCAGCAATCGTTGGAAGTCGGACATCATTGGTCCCGAGTCTCCATTTGATATCGTCAAAGATGGGTTCGATAGCCATCATGTAAGCCCATGGAAGATCCTGCCGAACGGCGATAATGTGTCCACACAATCTGTCTCCGAGGGTCACCCAAGCACCAGAACTTCCAAGCGCTTCTCAGCCAACCCAACATCAGTCTGTGTTGGTTGACTACATGATGGTTCAGGAAGGGACTTACGAAGAGCTCGCTCCAACGTAATAAGTTGTACATCTAGAACAGATATGCCAATCTTCATGGATGCCTGGGAAGAATGAAGGTAACCCAGCTGTGGGCCGATGCCCATTACGCTTATTATCACTGACCCGCACGCACCACTGGAAGCAATCCCGTCGATGGAACTACCACTGTGCAAGTCATTGTCCGTGACTTTGTTGGGAAGTGATTTCACCGCCGGTGGCAAATCCTCAAGAAGCGCCCAGTCATGATCGCGACACGTGTCGCCGAACGAGGCCGACCTTTTGCTGGGCAGCGAACAAATAATCAAATCTGATGGCTGCCACTCCAACGACGGTGGGAACACCGTCGTGCTCATGTTGTGAAGCGAAAGCGATGCATTGATACCAGCTGGGGTGTCCTCGATGTGTATAGGGCGCGATTCAGAAGAGGCACTGGATGTATTGCCGGTATCGTTATCATCGCCATTGAAAACAAAAGGCTCACTGGAGGTTTCGCTGCTTTCTTCGAATTCTAGATCCTCTGTGACTTGAGCTGGATCCGAGGAAGCGTGATGGTCGAATGGTTGGAATGGGTGACCAGTCGTCAAGCCTACAATCGCTCCATCGACAGCGATCAGGCCTCCCAGAGTACATCTGTGCGTAGAAAGTCTGTCCTTGTATTTGACGAATAGGCTCAATCCGCATGATGTGCTGATACCGGGCACGAGCTGCACGGCATATGCTTCGTTCTGCACAACGGCAGTAGCGAGGCTTGACGCTGGTCCTGCACTGGGCGATATCTTGACTACCAGAGCAATGAACATGATTCCTTTGGCTTTCAGTATCTCTTGGAGCCAGATTTGAGTCTTGAAAGTTCTTTCGACTTGTCTTTTGATGTGAGCGTCACCACAATTGATGACCAAGGTAGGCTTCAACGCGTTTGCCCGTCTCCCCATGTGCATGAATTCTTGAAGGCAAGTTCCTGTAGGAACAGCAACCCTCAATGTTTGGTTAAGTCGATCAAATATCTGGTGTGTCCAGACGGCCTGAAGCCCTTCATCCATTGGTGTACTAGGCGAGGCATAGAACTTTTGTACAGAAAAGACTCTGGGTAGTGAAAGGACTGACGTTGCCGCAGTGTTCCGCCCATCGACAGGCTCGGTACTCGGCGTACCTGTTGTAGCAGTTGAGATTGATACAGCTGGTTCTGAGATGGACGATGAAGGCAATACGACGATAGTCGATGGTGGTGCAGTTAAGCTCTCAAGACGTTGCCTGATCCGCTCGGCGCAGGAAACGTTTAATTGAGATGTCAGTGTTTGGGTGTTACTCGAGGAAGCAAGCGGAGCTTCCATGGGTGCTTCGAGACCATTGATATCAATGACAGTGTTGATGACATGCTAAGCCGTTGCAAAGTAATTGTTGAGCCAGATGTTAATCACCCCACCCTTTTCTGGAACGAATGGGGAAGGTTGATCCTTTGTGCCATCGAGCGATGGTCCTCTCCATTGGCATGAGGCTGAGGCTTGGCGTTCTGATGTCACGGTGATCGTGGCTTGCATACATAGCCCCTGACAGCACCGAATGTGTCTAGAGGCAACCTGTGAGGCATTTTGGTGGGTGAGCCTGCTGCAGCAACGAAGAGAGTGGGCAGCCTATCGCGAATATGACCACGACTCCATCTAATAAAGCGACGGTACCCTGCGTTCCAAATCATGTGGATGACCAAGTCACTGGTGGAGGATGCTTTCAGCACCCATTGCACTTGCCGATAGCCCGGACTCCCAAAGGCACATCACCCAAGCCATCTTTGGAAACGCTTGCGGGGGAGGACAGTATCGACATCTGAAGAGGTACTTTGCCTACTACGTTGACGAGCTAGATCTTCTACGCAGAGGTATCTCCGATGATTCATGGCAGACAAAATGCCTTGCCGTGAAGACATGTGAAGACATCTTCCACGTCATCAATGTCTTACGCGACAATGGAGAGTCTCGGCGAACAACAGTCCGTCAGCTACTGCTGTCCAGGTTGCCTTCAGAGAACACAATGGCTTTGGATCGATCAATCAATCTCGCAATCCGTTTATGGCTCATGGTGAACACGCAAGAATCCAAGTTCGAAGGTCTCCGGCACGAAGCCAACGCCGTTGAATGGGATGATCAAAGTACCTTGCGGGGCTTCCTTCAATCACTCTTTCCTTGCGCAAGATGGCAGGTCACTGCTCAGTCAAGTCGTTTAGGACCACACTTTACCGTGGCCTTCATGCAAGATGTTTGCGGATTAACCATCGAATGGACTACCAGTCTCTACGATCACCTGCGTTTGGACCGACGGCGAAAAGCGCTTAGGATCTTCCCATTCAAATGTCATCTGCAGGCCTTGATCGACAGTCATCACAGTAGCGTTGATCGAGAACGGTACGTTCCCAAATTTTTGAAAACCCCTTGTGCAGACTAAGTCGTTCATAGACTTCCAATCCCGTACAAAGTCTTGATCGAAACCAAGATGTCCCTCGACTTGCTATTCCCGTTCTGGGATGACAGAACTATGGCGCTTCTCGCGAAAGAACAGCAAGACTTCAACGACCATGGGCCCTTTGCACAGGGCGGGAGTCTGATGTTGTCGGATTTTGACCACTGGAGAGACAGGCTCCTTGAGCTTCATGAGGAGGTCTTTCAATCACCTCCAGTTAGCTGGGCCCAGCTGTGGAGGGATCGTCGGAATCCCCAGCAATATTGGACTTTCTGGGTTGCGATGATGATTTTGGTTTTGACGTTGCTGTCGACCGTGGCTACGATCTTGCAAGCTTGGGCTTCGATGAAGGCTTTGGAACATGTTTTTACGAAAAGATGATGATTATGTGGAGACGCGTGGCGGAATATGTAGAGTGGATCTGCTTTGCTGGCTACAACGCTAAAGTACGACGGTACAGCTTCTCGTTGGTTAATGTTGGAGACGAACAGATGAGCCAACGGACATACCCAGGAACGGAACGCAAGGAGTCCGATCGACGGAATCTCCAGCAGTATGACGTGGACAATGATGATATCGAATCAGAAAGCAGTCCTTTTGTAAAGAGGGTGGTCCATTTTCCGTCCATTGGTCAGCCTCACATGCGTCTGCAGCAGCTGAGCCCCGCCAGCCAGCATTGCAGCCTTTCGACGAAAGGAGAAGGAAGAAGAACGCTTGGCAGTCGGTGACTTGCCACTCCAATTGATCTATGGCCAAAAGTGCGAACAGAAACAAAATTACCTGCCGGTCCGAGTATACGTCGTTGCCGTGCCTTTATACTATCAGCCAGTGTTTTGACGTCGTTCACGAACGTATTCGATTCTCCCGCCTCCATTTGGTATAAGCTGCTTAGTACTTGGCAGCATCTCGGCAGCTGTAAAAAGGGAGTCCAGCCTTACCCGTCTAAATTATCTTGCTCCACTACTTGTTGACGTATATAACTAGGGACAGGATCTGTGAGCGGCTTACTCGAAGGATTCGCTAAGTGATAACCCTGAGCGAAGCCATGCAAAGGAATAACAGGAATAACGAAGGCATATCCTTTCGTCTGCTGAACTGCGTATTCCCTTTGCCCTATCAGACTCATTATGTCGATAACATGTTATATCGCAGGCCGATCGCAACGGAAGACATACAACAGCCGTTACCTTGATGAAGGATATCGTTCTATTAATTGCTCGGATAATAGATTTAGTGCTCTCTTGCATGGGTGACCTATTGATTGGTAAGTCTAATACGCTAGCAGGCGAAGGGGCAACCATTCGACGACCATGAATTTATATGGGAGTCTGGACCTCATAGAACGACTGCGGCTCTGGAATGCAAAATCTAGATAGCTTTTAGGCTCTCGATGGTCTCTTACGACGATCCTTGCTCACAATGCTTTGACCCATTCTGGACTTAGACTGGAGCTAGATAGGTCCGCGGTGGTCCACTGATATGTAAGAAGCTGTGGTATATCCATACACTCTGTCAGCCAAATTGATTCCCTCGGCTACTTATGAGTCGTTCCTTGGTACCGGTCGTCGTGTTTTCAAAATGGACATGCTACGATTGTCTATTGACGAAGCCAAGGGAGATGTTGACATACAGCGCGCCAATTTTCCGGCTTTTGTATCCAGCAGTCGAAAGGGAAGTTGCACGGCGAGTTTTTTCTTGATCCACAGCTTGGTCTAGACATTTGTGATTCCCCGATACCTACAGACTAAACAAGATGGAGCGGCTAAATCCAAGCCCTGGTTGCCTATGATGAATAAAACTTTGGGATGGTACTTCTCGGGGCGTGTTTTCAACGTTGGTTAAGTTGGAGAAATAATGTGTTGAAGGAGCTAAGGAGCCAGTCAACTTCATAGTGCTGGAAAGCCGGACAAAGAGCGATTATTCCCTACGAGGAGTCTGCATTAGCCTTTCTTGAAGTCCGAGAAATTTCCGATAAATCATTTTTCGAGGTATCGAGTACTTGACCCTTCGTGGTTCGCTAAGTGGATGATGGGGCGTGTCAGCGGTCTGAATCTGTTCTACTCCCTAGTGATATCAGTTAACCTTCGGTCGAGGACGAAATAGTGGGACTTCAACTTGCTTTCGTTCTACAGGCGCTGGAGGAGGTAATTGGTTTACCAGGATTATAGACATCTCGTTCGGCATAGCGGACGTCTTCATTATTCATGATCTCACAATCTCGTGCTACATCGCCAGATGAGAATCTGTATCCAGGAGCTCTAAACATAACTTCTGATTCAACAACAGCCAATAGTCCAACCGACTTTCCTTTCCTTCATCACCTCATCTTAGCAAACCCAGCCCCAATCATATATCCCCGAATATCCTCCTCCCTATACCTCCTAACCGCAAACTGAGGATTATCACCCGGATACGCCTGCACGTATCCATTCATGCCCGTCAGAACGATCGTCCATATCCCCCACGTCAACTCGGATTGCCCCGCCCCATGCGAAACACTGAGCAAAAAGCCGCCTTCCTCCAATTTCCATCCGTGGCCGGGCATTTTGGCGCTGACTCGGTAGCGTAGAGTCTCGTGTATACCATCCAGTATCACTTTCTTTACTACCGTCTCGTCGCGGTGCGGCATTTGGCCGAGGGGGAAAAATTCGATGCCGAGATCGGTGTCTTCGATGTTGTGGAGGTACTGGTCCTCTGGCGGGCCGGGGGGGAAACTGCGTTTTTGTCAAAGTGGGTGGATCAGGTGCAATGGCTTGACATTACTATTCCAAGCTATAAGGCAGGTGATGGGTTTTTGTAAGATTCGCAATCAGGGCCGTTGGGGGAGTGAGACGGAGGGGCGCAGGTGATGAGTTGATGATGAGGGCGTGAAAGAAGGAAAGGAGTAGGAGACCCAGTTGGATACAGACCCGCATGTTTGCTTGAGAGATGGAGACATCGACGGTCGAAGTTGTGCAGCTCATCTATGTCTTGTGCCTGGTTAAGCGTCGCTTGGCGCCTATATTCAGGTGGTTCGTGCCCCGTTTAGCGACCAGGCGTCATGTAAATACGCTTGGTCGTCAGTCGCATATTACTAACTTTGTGGAGCTCTGATAGCTCTTTCTCGTTCCTCAAATTGTACCGACTTCATGCTCCCGAAAACTCCTTGGGCCGGGGGGAGGGAAAGGTGGAGGGGATCAACGAGGGATCAATGAAGTTGAAATTGAACAGACATTGGAAAAGTTAATCCGAGGACGGTAAAGAAGACGTATGGGAAGGAGGGACAGCTTCTCTGGCCTTTGATATCATAAAGTGCTTTGACAGGTCGACCTTCAACCACAAGGTGTGCTTACCGAATGTGTGTTTAGAGAAGGATACAGATACTGACACTCCGACCTTATCCATCCGCTGCGGAACCGGGGCTCTGCACGCCTTTCATACTATGCTAGTGTCGTGTCCGATCTTTGATAGCGCACGATTGACGTCCATCAACGGCCTGTTTCTGGAAATATTCACTGACGCTAGTGGACCTCCTGGCCGCTTGAAGCGGAAATCCCAGCGTTTCTGTTTGGATTCCGTGGCGGGACATTCCATGGCGGGACCCATGCCACCATCGATCTTCTCTCCAACTTCCTCTGTTCGGCGTGACCAGCTGGGGAGGCGCAAATAACCCTTTGTTGCGGCATGTTTGACAAGGGTAAAGATGCTTGGGACACAGCTGCTGATAAAGGCGATTGATGTTTCGCAGATGAGGAGCATCTCTGAGTTGACACCATTCCCTGTCAAAGTTTAGCAAGTCACTTGAGCCCCACCTAGCGGAATACTTACAAGTAAGATCTTTGTCCAGCTCGGTACCCAAACGAGCGATGAACACGAAGCGTACGATGGATAAGATAAGAACACTATTGTCTACTCAGTATGATATCCAACATTCCCGGGCTCAAACTTACACGTATCCAGCGGCAAAAACTCCGAACAAGCCAATCTTCCGCCGAAAGGTGGTTTGTACATGCCATAGCATCGGCATGGGCATGACTAGCAATATGAAATCGGTGAGGATATTCGGCACAGCCGCGCCCAGGAAATTGGCCTCCCTATTAAGGCAGTGACCAGGTATACGCTGGTCCCAGCTCCTTCGGATAGGAGTGCACGTGAAAAGAGCCACGAACGTCAGAGCAATACCCCAAGCAAGTACCATGAGCCCTACAATCCAGATAGCGATCCGATATGATCGAACAGTCCGAAATACACGAGCGTAGAACATCAGGACGGACAGTTTGATGAGCGTGAGACCGATATTGTACACATGGTTCACGCCGAAGAGAACCTATCCTAACTTTGCGCGAGAGGTGGACACATAAATATAATGCTGACCCAGGCCGAGATAGACCCAGTAAATGCTCAAGGCGCAGAGTGCCCAGACAAATGGCTAGAAGATAAGACACGATCGACAATCAGTATATAAGCTGGCCACGAACGTTCGTGGTTGTCTCTTACCAGAGCCGCCAAAGAAAGCCAATCATCCCACCAAAGACCGGCTCGGTGGGCGATGTGTCGGCCCCAGAATCGAAGGCCAATTGCTATGGTAGAGAAGGCGATCATAATAGCGGCGAGGGCAAGGATCTCGGAGCCTCTGCCTTCCGTGACAGAGTATGCCATTTCGTCAACTCCAGTATAGGTAAACGTTGCTCAGAAGATCAAAAATTGTAGGAAGCAGACAGCTCAGAATATTTTGAAGCCACTGCCAAAGAAGCCCTGAACCTCAAGACTAGACGATAGCTAATACGGCGCGCAGTCCGGAGGATTGTCGGGGATGATCCTAGAGAGGTGATCGGGGGTGCGAGCTGAGCGGCACAAGGTCCCGGCACCGCCTCCAGCTGCCCTCCCTTTCATGAGCTGATCAGCATTCGCGGTTGATTGGGGTGTCATGCCTGGCTGCAGCGTGAACGATTGCATCTGTCAACATGGATACTCTTCATGGGTAATGTAACATTCCTACGGCTGCGGTCCCCTCGCCTCTGATATGTGAGTGTGCTGCAATATCTATCACACCATTTGAACAAAGCAATGGCTGTCCGAGACGATTGGTATAAGTAAGGCCCGTTTTGGTGGTGGGGTGGGGTATCACCGATGAAATCACGGTGGGTGGCACCCCTCATGCGTACGAGCAAGTGGTTGGACGCTCGAAAAGCTTTGTCCCCAATGGCACTATCTCAAGCGTCCATCTTGATGGCAGAAAGATCGGTCTAATGGTCGAATTCGACCCTCGCCCAGAAGCCAGCAGCTCAAGCCCTTAAGGTGTCTTCGATCTAGTCAACGGTTAGCCCTTGCATAATCGAACAATGGACAAGCGGCTTCACAGCCTCGATCAAGAGGTGCAGCTCCTAGGATTCTCCGTGAAGTCAGGTGACAGCACCGATAACTTAATCAGAGACGCGTTCGCCTCTCACGTGTTGGCTGCGACGCCCTGCATCTGCATCCTCTTCCGATGCATGCGTATCCACCCTGCATGCACGGCAACCACAGGCTGGGTCGGACCGTTCGCATTATTGGAAATGAAAAGTAGGCGTCACGATGCTGACATCTAGCGCTCGTGAACAGAGCCTCGAGCGGCTTCCACACCCACTTTTGGGAATGGATCCGCAGTCCACCTTCCGCATTTGGCGTTTGCAACAGTCATATCTTGCTGACGAAGGAAAGTCTGACTCCTCCTACCGAGTATACGGCTCCGTGTTTCGGGATTGCGAACGCGTGGAAGCGGTAGGATTGAGTTGGATCAGGCTGACGTTGATCATCCCGAGACTGCTACCCCTGACTCTGTGCAGATCTCTTCTGAGGTTCGCTTCGCATGGATGAGATGACCTCCACTAACTCGTAGTCGTGTTCCATGGCCAGTGTCCCAGCCTATGAAGCATTGAATGTACGTCTCTGACCTGTGAAGCCGAGCAGTGGGCTATGTTGGACCCAAATGTGTTCTGATACACGGAGTAGGTATTTATCAAGGGAGCTAAGACCCGAGCTTGATGCGTACCATTTCCGACATATTCCAGCAACAGACCCCTCATTCAAGCAGTATGTACCTTAATGCCGTCGCTACGAAGCTATGGTCCGAACGGGACCAGGCGGCTACATCTTTACTTGGCCCGGTACCTTTGCATCCGCTGCATTTTGAAACAAGCATATGTAGGTGTAGGCTCCAACCACATGGGTCAGATTCGCAACCCCCTCAATGCCGAGCAAATCTCTAGCGTTTTCCTAAATTGATGCATCAAGGGGCCCTCGTGTCCCAACCAAGTGTTTCGAAAATGCCCATGCAGCTTGCTCTTCGATACCTAACCCCGCAGGTAGCTTACCTTCCTTTGCTATAGAGACCTGATCAGACGAGAGACCGACAGAGTATCTAATTTGGGAGTATACGTGAAGTACGAAAGGCGCGTCGTAGCTTGACGCGGTGGCGAGGACGGCAAGCTCGCGAATCTCGGCGTGAGGTGGGGGAGCGTAGGGATTACCCCAGATTAAATAAACCTGGTCAGTGAAAAAAAAGACTGTCAAACCCCACCAACCGTCGACTAAAAGTTTCAAAGTTTTTTTATTCCTTAAATAACTTAATAACCAGAAGCTGAATTCGTTTTAAAATTTCGATCTTATTAATAAAGGTATCTAGTTAGTCTCTAACTTCTTTCTATCTATCTTTTATCGTTTTTATTACTTTAGAGGATTAATTTCTAGATTTTTAAAGAATTCTGTCGGTCGTAAAAAGGACCTCGGCAGTCCGGCAGATACTTTCTAGACTAAAATAAGAGATTCCTATATAAGGTAACGAGAAGGAGTCCTATTAATATAAAATTCTCCTGGTCGCTAGAGTATATATAGCAGACTTCTTAAAAGAAGATTTAGTAATTTCTAGCTTCTAGTTATTGAGTTATTTAAAGAACAAAAAAACTTTAAAACTTTTAGTCGACGGTTGGTAGGGCTTGACAGTCTTTTTTTCACTGACCAGGTTTATTTAATCTGGGGTACCGAGGCTAGAGATACGAACGGCCGATAAAGCTGAGGGGTATAGCTAACTGATATAATTATTTAAGGTATCTTTTTGGCTGCCCGGGTATAAACCACTTAAGACAGGAGGAGGATTTGAGTTTGGGAGACCAACGAAAGACAGAGAGCATATGACGCTGATACTTATAGCAAAGGAACGAAAGGGCCGAGTATGGTCCCCTCATTGTCTTTTCTGGTCAAGGGTTTTCAAAAAACCGAGCCCAACGATTCCACCTCGGGTTGTGCTTGCTTCTGCTCTGATGTCTGCTGAGACCGTGGAACCGGTGGATATCTCGACATATTGAGTACAGGGTTTCAATTTGATGGAGATTCAGCGGCTGTAGGATTTTGCGAGTACAAGTAGGCAGGGCGATAACATTTTATGAAAGCTGGGAGGGGTCAAAAGCCTCGTGACTTGGTGTGATTGGACAAGGAGATTCGAAATGGTCCTCTGCTTGGCAACGGGTTCTGCTCCCAGCTCATAACTTTGATTCAACCCGAGCTCCTCTATTGAGGGTCTCGATCTGCACGACCAACTTCCCAAACTGCCTGCTCTCCTTCAAGTCCTCGAAGAGCCCGTCGATAGCCTCCAACTGGTCAATGCCAGTGACAACTCGATCTACCACTGGCCTGATCTTATGCTCTCGCACGAAGTGCACCATTTCCCCAAACTCCTTTCGCGAGCCCATTGTGCTGCCCCTAAGCTCGATGTTCTTCATAACCGCTTGCATCGACAGAGTTGGATGAGCCATACTGGTGATGCCATAACTCACGATCACTCCTCCTAGCTTCAGCAACTTCCAAGTACTACTCACGATATCCCCACCTGCTCCATCGATGACCGCGTCCAGAAAGGGTCTGTTATGGGGAAGCAATTTTCGCAGCGCCTTGGGCCAACCTTCTTCCTCGGTGTAAAGCACACCACCTTTTGCCCCTAGGGTCTGGCTCGCTCGATCTTCCTGCTGCAGGACGACGTTACATAGACGTTGCAATCTTTAGCGACGGCGAAAAGGAGGACCATGAGTGCCACCCCGCCACCGATACCCGTCACCAAGATGTTCCGGCCGGCTTCGGCATTGCCGGACTTGGTGCTTAACGCCCGCCAAGCGGTCAAGCCGGTCAGCGGCAACGCCGCGGCTTCTGCGTCAGAAAGGTGATGGGGTGCCAGCTCAAGTTCGGCCGCAGGGACGGAAACATATGCCTGCAGCATGCCAAGTGGGGAAGTTGAGGTGCCGCCATGAACGGTGTAGGCTTATTCTGGTCCGACCGGATCAGATAGCCAACCGGAGCCCGGATTGATGAGCACGCGTGTCGAGGCGGCAAGAGGCAGGTGTTGTGACGCTTGGCTGGGATGCGGGCGGACAAGGGCGCAGGCATCAGCTAGCAGTGGACTTTCGAAAGAGATGGATGGATACAAGTTCTGTCGATGTAGAGGTCGCGGTGGTTGAGGGCTGCGGCGACTATTTGGAGGAGCAGCTCATGCGGTCCTGGGGAAGGAAGAGGGACATCTTTCAGACGGAGCGTATGGTAGTCTTCGGATGGGGAAATCACAATAGCCTTTGGCATGACTACGAGCTGCTTGGTCCAGGTGCTGAAATGGAAAGATGAGACCAGTACTGGCGTCGGCTCTGGGATGAGCAGCGCGCAACGAGGTAGCTGTGTAGTATGACAAGGTGATAGGAGGAAGGATTGGATGAAGTAACTCGGAGGTGAAATCCAGTTGACAAATGTAGGGGTAAGGAAGCCTGATGATTTAGGTATTATTTGAGGTAAGTAGGAGTTATTTATCTGGATGTTATATAAACCCGGCAACACTACGTGATCCCGGCAGCTCCGCAAGTTAGGGCTTGCCCTAAACTGGCCAACTTACGTAAGATGCTCTCTATTACCCCTTTACCTCTTACTATTCTAATGGCATAATCGACCCTGAGCTCATATCATCTTCTTCGCAAGGCATGGCGGACTTACCGTACCATATGCCGCGACCAATGGCCGAGACTTCGCTATCAGACCTGGAGCAGCTCAGTCCTTCGGTGTATCTTTCTCAGCCATCCAAGAATGCCGACTCCTTCGGTGTAGCTCCAGCTGTCGGGGCAGTACACTTCGCCCGACCAAAGCAGGTCATCTCGGACAACGCGTCCGTCCCAGAACGACCATCCCGGGGCCCCAAGATTATCGTCCTCTGCTCGTGGATATCTGCTCATCCTGCCCATGTCCTCAAGTATGTCCAGGGCTATCGGACTCACTACCCTGCCTCCCGAATCATTATGATCCGAAGTACCCCTCCCGACCTTTTCTATCGACGTACCAGTACACAGCAGCATCACCTCACTCCCGCAATTTCTGTTGTACTTTCTTCCTGCTCTATCAGCTCGGACGCACCCGAGATTATACTCCATATCTTCTCCAATGGTGGATCTCACCAAGCCGGCAATCTACTCCTCGCCTATCGCAGGGTCACCTCGGCCCCTTTTCCTCCACACGTCACCATATTCGACTCGTGCCCAGGGCGCGCTACTTTCAGACGCACAGTCCTTGCACTCTCGTCCGCCCTACCCCCGTCTTGGTTCGCTCGCCTTATCTTGCTTGGATTGATCTACGCCGTCCTCAGTGTCTATTGGATCGTCTTCGTGCCCTTAAGCCTTACTGATCCTATCGAGCGCGTGCGTCAAACATTAAACAACCGCACGATCATGGGAGGAGAGACACGGAGATGTTATATCTACAGCGAGGCAGATTCAATGGTTGGATGGCGTGACGTTGAGGCTCACGCTCGTAGTGCGGTGGAAAATGGATTCGTGGTGCAACGCGAGAAGTACGGAGCAAGTGGACACTGCAGCCATGTAAGAGTAGATGGAGGTACGAGATACTGGGCGGCAGTCCATACGGTGTGGCAATCAAGAGGAGGATGACAGGGCATGCTAACGGCTCGAGGCGATCAAGGGTGGCATGATACGAAATATTCGGTCTCGTATCCTCTCCGGCTGTACTGGAGTGCCAACATCCTTCTGAGTATCAAGACTATCGGAGGTCGACAGCAATCTCCAGACGGGATGCATTCTTTGACACTCAACTCCTCCAATCTCGACTGCTATTGTACACATCTCTGCGGTCCTCTTGGGAAGGACCGTTCCTCAAACAACATAGGTCTCGCTCCTCGCTCAAATCAGGCGCTGGATGGCAACGAATACCGGCGGCGCTCATCGTGCCCGATTCTCAGCTAGCACCGTCATTCATATCCTCGAGTCTATTCGTGGCACTCATTATTTCTGGGAAACCGAGATCCTTCCTTTGGCTTAGTGTGTGCTCCGAATCAAGCACCTTGTTCATTGTATGCTCTTTGATGAGTAGACTGAGGAGCCCCGCGAGGCCTGTAAGTGCCGTCAGGACCACAAACACTACTTTGAACGATTCTGCGTACGCCAGAATGTACTGCTGATAGTCCAACGAAGCATTTAGAAATGCTTTAAGATTAGTAACGAACTTCTCTGCGTCATTTGCAACTCCGGTAGGAAGTCGCAGGTCACCAAGTTGCTTCCTAGGCTCGTTCTGGAACACTGTACCGCCGACAGCGACGCCAATACACATCCCGAACGTTCGCGTGAATGTGTACATAGCAGCCGCATAGGCCACGTTCTGGGTATCCGCCCTAGCCTGGACGCTGAAATTCAGGGATATGAGAATAGCCCATGACCCAGACCAACAACAATGAATACCAGTACCCAGGTATGAATTCGAGTGTCCACACTTAAAAGGATGAGAAGAGCAGTGCCTGCTATGGCCGTCACCCAACCGAGCAAATGGCCCACCGGTAATGACCGAACTTTGACATAAGCCTCCCCGATCACAACGCTCGTCGGAAGCATGGCACCTGTGAGTGGCAGTAATGTAAGGCCAATGATGGCGGGGCTATAATTTTGACGCTTTCGAAGTACAATGGGATGTAGTAAAGTTGACAGAACAGCTACAACGCCTGTCAGTGCATCCTCGTCGAGTGGAGACTTTCAAAATGTCCTACCAATAAGCCCTGCAAAAGTGCGCCTGTATAAGCAGCGAGAGCCGAGTATGAGTTGAAGAGTTCAAGACGAATGAATGGTTTAGAAGCCCGTAGCGCGCCCAAACTATCCTTGCACTCACACTGGCAAATCCAAGTACGATAGAAACCAGTGTACGCCAACTCGACCACGGATATTCTGAACCGCCCCATGTCACACCAATCAAGAAGCTGCAAGTGCTGGAGACGAAAAGGAATCCGCATATCCAATCGACATGAAGGAGTCGTCTCTTGAACGGATCTCTTTCGGCGTGGAGTCTTTTGACCCAAGGTACGGTCAAGAAACCGATCCCGCAGAAGGAAAAATTGATATAGAATATCCAGCGCCAAGTTGTATGTTCGACGAACAAACCGCCGATGACGGGGCCAGCAACAGAGCCTACAGCCCAGGAAATTTGATTGACACCCACATAGATGGGTCTTTGACGAAGTGGGATGATGTCCGTCAGAATTACCAATCCCAATGCGAGGATTCCTCCTCGACCAATTCCTTGAACCGAGCGACCGGCTAAAAGCTGATTGAAATTCTGGGAGAGGCAACAGAGCAGAGTGCCGACGGTGAAGAAACCAAGCGAGACCAGATAGAGGAGGCGCCTGCCGAATATGTCGGAAAGAGAGACTAGAAAGGGTTGAAGTACTGATTGCGTCAGGAGATAAGCCGTCCCTGTCCAGAATGTCTCCGTAGTGTTTCCATGAAGGTCGCTCGCAATCGCCTGCGAAAGTCATGTTCTGCAATTGCACATCACGCCAAGTACCAGCTGTACTTACCGGCAGTACAGGCACGAGGATGGTAGCGTCCAGAGCAACCATCAACGAGACTATGGCAAGCACGAGGATAATCATCCGTTCCTTTCTGCCGGCCTTCTATGCTTGCTCGGACGGTATGGGCTTTTCCCTGGGCTTTGAGGCTGCCAACGAAGTGCCAGATCCCTCTTTGTCCTGGCTAATGATGGGGATTTGGTTACGATTATTCGTCTGTTCCATGTCGATTACCTCCGATTGCAAAACCTCTTTATTGGTAGAGGACAGTGGATGAACGAACTTCGGCGTCATCGTAGACGGGGTAGTCTTGGACTAAGTGGCACCTTCTAGGATGATATAAAGTCACTCGCCCCCCTGGGGGGCTCCCGTCTGGGGTTATATTGAGTTTTCATATATATATGTATGTCTTATCAACGTTATATACGGCAACGATTGTTGCAGTTTACGTATAAGAAATTTTTACAGCTAAAGGTATATTCGTCAGGCAAGATTTGCAGCGCAGTCAATCACTGTAACGTCCCTGTATATCAGAGAGCGTTACGCTCGAGCCTAGCTATAGCCGTAGACGTAGTCCGAGCTACTAAATAGTAAAGGAATCCTAGTATAAATTATTATAACTAATCCTATATAGCTATAGAGGTACGGTTACGATATTACGAAGTATTTTTATTATAAAGTAATTAAAAAGAGAATAGTAGAAACGTATTTAATAATTATATTAATAATTAATAAAAGAAACTATCTATAGAAATAATAAATAATATATATAGTAAAAGTAGCTATAAAAGCCGATAGATAGCCGTCTACTAAAAGTTCTATTAGAAAGGGCGACTATAGCAGCTATAGGCAGCTATAGATAATTAGGTTCGTTTATCTAATTAATTTTTCTAAAGAACTTCTATAGAGTTATAGATATAATACGGTCCTTTTTATATCGTTTTTCTAAACATCTTTAAAGCTCTTTAGGCGTATTTAAGGTATTTCCTTAGTTTTTAAGTATTTTTTTTATTAGGGAACCTTTTCTATTTTATTAGAAATTTATCTATCTTTTTTCTTCTATTTAGAATTTTTTTAATTTTATATTCTTTACGCTTTTAATAGTATTAGTCCTTTACTAGTAGAACGTATTCCGGTACTCTTTTTAGTAAACCTATATAGAATTTAGGAAAGATACCTATTAGTAGGAATTTAAGATATACTATTATTTCTTTTATATTTTAAACTTCGAAAGCTTCTATATATAGTTTATTAAACTTTCTATCTATAAAATTTTTTATCGAAAGTAATATTTTATCCCTTTTACTAATATTATATTATTTTCTTAACTTATCTAATTTTTATTTAATTCTTTTTTTCGTTATTTAAATTCTTACCTTTACTTTATTCTAGTTATTCTTTATTTTATTAATAAAAGATTATACCGCCGGGTTTTTTATATCTAAATATACTTTTTTCCGGATAGTTTTACTATAAAATAATTTATTAGGCGTTATCTTTATATCTTTATTATAAGATAAATTAATTACTATCTACGCTATCGGAAAAAGTTAAACCTAGTCTTTTTCTTCGTCCGAATAGTAAGTTCTAAAGTAAATTTCTAAGGTCTGGTTAATTTTTTCTATTTATCTATTAGTTTATAGATAGAACGATATCGATATAGTTTATTCTGTTCCTATTACTTCTATTAATCCTTTTATAAAATTTAAAATAAATAATTTATTTCTATCAGAAATAATTTTTTTTATAATATTATTTTTATAAAATACCGTTTTTAATAGTAGAAAGGCGAGCTATTCTGCCGTTATTATTATTTTATAGAGTATAAACCTGATATATTTTATAAATCTATTAATAATTATTACTTTTATATCGTATAATATTTAAATATATAGATCGATTAACTCTAGTAATCCTATAACGAAATCTAATATAATTTATTAATAAAATATACTCGGCGTTTATATTAGTTAGAGTTTCCTATTTGGTTTTTAACGACTTTTTTTTTGCTATTATATATTCCGGGCAGTTTCTAATAAATTCTTTAATATATTTTTTAAGAACTGATATATTAGTCTTTTTTTAAATTCTTTTTAATATTTTTATAATTTTCTAATATTCTATTATCCTAGAGTTATATATTTATCGAATTATTTAATTTATTTTTTGTAAAGTTTTAGCTTTTTTAAAGATATTTTCTATTTTTTTTAAAAGACGTTTAAATATTTTTTTAGTAGCTTTATAATTTATTCTTCTATTTAAAATATCTATAACCGTATTATTAGTATCTTTAATATATTTTATTTTAAAGTTATAATAGGTTATTTCTTCTATCTACTTTATTTATCGTTAATTAAGTTCTTTATCGACTAATAAAGATAAAAGGTTTTTATAGTTAATATATACTACTACTTTCTAGTTAGTCCTATTTATATATATCTTCTAGTATATAAAGTTTATAATAATTACTAATATTTCTTTATTTATTATTATATAATTAACTTTTACTAGTATTAATTTTCTAAAATAGTATCCGAGTAGTTTTCCTTTCTAGAAAATATATAAACCTATTATTCGGTCTGAAGTATCTATATAAAAAATAATCTATTTTTTAGAATCGAAGATTACTAAAGCTTTTTCGGACACGAAACTTTATTTAAATTTCTTAAATACTTCGTTCTGGACGCGTATCTATTAGAAAACTACGCTGTTCCGGAATAAATCTATAAATAGAACTATTTTTATTATATATCTTTCTATTATATTTTAGTAGAATCCTATAAATTTTAAAAAACTTTAAATATTTTTTTTATTTTTTAGTACCGGCTATTTATATATTATTTATAATTTATTTATTTCTATAATAATATTTTCCGGTTTAATTATATATCCGAGAAACGTAACTTTTTATTTATAGAATTCCGACTTTTTTTCTTTAATTTTAAAGTTATATTTTTAGAATTTTTATAATACCTTATAAATATATTATATATATTTTTTACTTATTTTAGAAAAAATTAGTACGTTATCTATATATATAATAACGAAGATATTAAAATATTTATATAATATTTTATTAATAGCGCGTTATAGTATCGCCGGTATATTTATTAATCTAAAGGATATAACCAAGTATTCGAATAGTTTATATATTATTTTAAATATAGTTTTCTACTCGTTTCTATACTTAATTTATAGTAGGTTAATTATATCTTTTAGATTAAATTTCGTAAAGAACTTAGTTCTTCTAATTTTATTTTTTAAATCTACTAAAAGTAGAAATAGGTATTTATCTTTTTATATTATTATATTAAGTCTTCTGAAATTAACGTAAAGTCGAAGATCGCTATTCTATTTAGGAATAAATATAACCGGTTATTCCGTTTTTAATTTAAAATATTATTTATATCCTCTTTTAAAATTATAATTAATATATTATTTTAATACTTTTAACTAATTATTATTTAATCTATAGATTAGTCCAATCTTTAATTTTTCCAGGTCTATTATAATAATTTCGTAGTCTTTCTAGATATAAATCGGTAAATATAACTTTCTTTTCGGTTTCTTTAATACGTCCTAGAATTTTCTAAAAAGTTATAGAATTTTATTTATAATAGCTAATTTCTTTTTAGTCTACTATTTCCGAGTAAAAATATTATATACTTTCTATATTTCGGCTAGCCTTTTAGGTATACTAAGAAGATAACTTCCTATTTTTATCTATATCGTTTTCTAAACGATTTCTAGATTCTATAATATAAACTATAGGATATCTAAATATATACTTCTTTATATCTTTATAATATTAAATATAATCCTTTCCTTATACCTATTACTTCGTATCTATAGAGGTCTAGTCTAATACTCGATTTTAACAAATTCTATCTTATTAATAGTTCCTATAAAATAAAGTTCTATTTTCCTAATTAAAAGGATATTAAACCTCTTTACGTATTCTTCTAATATAATATTCCGAATAGTTCCTAAATTAACT
Organism: Rusavskia elegans; assembly: GCA_011316305.1. Taxonomy (NCBI): domain Eukaryota; kingdom Fungi; phylum Ascomycota; class Lecanoromycetes; order Teloschistales; family Teloschistaceae; genus Rusavskia; species Rusavskia elegans. Next base: position 157,804 of record SAUG01000109.1, read on the forward strand.
AAAGCCTTTATAAGTCGTTCGAATAATATTAGTTAGATAAAAATCCGATTTTTATCTATCTTCCGGAAGCGTTAAAATATAACGTCTTTATATATTAGAAGGCGTTACGCTCGAGCCTAGCTATAGCTATAAATATAGTCCGAGCTACTAAATAATAAAGGAATCCTAATATAGGTTATCGTAATTAATTCTATATAGCCGTAGAGATATAGTTATAATATTACAAGATATCTTTATTATAAAATAATTAAAAAGAGAATAGTAGAAATATATTTAATAATTATATTAATAACTAATAAAAGAAACTATTTATAGGAGTAATAAGCGATATATATAGTAAAAGTAGCTATAAAGGCCGACAGGTAACTGTCTACTAAAAGTTCTATTAGGAGGGGCGGCTATAGCGGCTATAGGCGGCTATAGATAATTAGGCTCGTTTATCTAACCAATCCTTCCAGGGAACCTCTGTGGAATCGTAGACGTAACAATTACTTCTATTTAACTATTTTCTTTTTTATTCGATTACGAATCTTCTACTATCTAGTTCTTCCTCGACGTTACAAATAATAAGGAGTATCTAATATTTCCGCTATATCTATCTACTATATAACGAAGTAATTATCTATATTCGTTATATCGGCTATATTTATTATATAACCTGTATTTAAACGTTCCGTTAAACTATTAAGATATTTTTTAGCTTATCTAGTTTTAAAAGGATCGCTAGATAGTACGCTAGCTACTACGGCTAAAAGCTTTACCCGGTTAATTAGATTAAAGAAAGATAGAGAGGTCGGATAGTATATTTTAAAAACGGTAAAAAAAAAATTTAGATTAAAATCGAAATAGGTTATTCTAGCTATAATAAAGTAGTTAATAACGACGCGGGTAGATATAGTTATTATAGATATACTACCGTCTGGTTTAGTTTATAGCTATAGCTGTTACGGGAATATATACGTACGCAAGAACTTTTAGGCTTATATTACTATAACGTCCCTATATATCAGAAAGCGTTATATTCGAGCCTAGCTATAACCGTAGACGTAGTCCGAGCTACTAAATAGTAAGAGAGTTCTAGTATAAATTATTATAACTAATTCTATATAGCCGTAGAAGTACGGTTACGATATTATAAAATATCTTTATTATAAAATAATTAAAAAGAAAATAATAGAAATATATTTAATAATTATATTAATAACTAATAAATAAAATTATTTATAGAAATAATAAATAATATATATAATAAAAGTAGCTATTAAAGCTAATAGTTAACCGTCTATTAAAAGCTCTATTAGAAAGAGCGACTATAGCGACTATAAGTAGCTATAAATAATTAGGCTCGTTTATTTAACTAATCTTTCTAGGAAACTTTTATAGAATTATAGATATAATATAGCCCTTTCTATATCGCTTTTTATCTAGCGTAAAAACCGTCTATAGGATATAAAAAGGTTTTTTTCTTCTTTTTTTTCTCTTTCTTTTATTAATATCTTTATTATATATTTTTAAAAAGGAAATTAACTAAAATCTTTTTATTATATCTAGTTAAAAGAAATTATAATATTTTTTTATTATTTTTTATATATCTATAATTCTTTAAAAAAGTATAAAGTCGAAGTTAATAATAATATTTATAATAAATATACTCGGGTTTAAAAATTATATAATTTTCTAATATCTAATATTATTTATATATTATTTCTTTTATTTTTTTATTTCTAATAACTCTCGCAGGGAAGCGTTTTAAAAATAAAAAAAATTAACTTTATTCTAATATCGCGGGTATTTTTAATAAATATTCTAAAGCTCGCTATTATATCGAATCTTTCTTTAATTTTAAAAAGAAAATTCGTAATAAATACTTAACCTAGAAATCGGATTTCCGCCGACTTTTTAGTAAATAAAAGTATTTTATTATTTATTATCGCGCTTTAGATAAGTATAAAAGTTATTTTATTATTTAAAAATAACGTATATTTTCTAGATTTAATAAATTTAATAATCCGGTTATATTTTATTACTCTATTTGCTTTATACTAGCCGTATAAAAGGCGTCCGTTAAATTAATATCTAGGTTTAGTTCGAATAATCTAGATTAAATCTTAAAAGATTTTAACTTCTTTTAACCTATAGAAAATATAGGGTTCTAAAAAAGATTTAATAAAAGGTTTTTCTATTATTTATTTTTATATATTCCGGGTTATATATCTATATTATAAGTTATTTCTGGTTCTTTTAATAGTTTTACTAAATCTTATTTTTTAGTAAATATCTTATTCTATAATAATAAAAACGGATACTAATTAAATTCTTCGTTTCTAGATTAACTACTAAATACTAGGTTCGGTATTTCTTTCTTTTAGTCTATTTAATCTAGTTTATAGTATTTGATTTTATCTATAGCTTTAACTATACTATAGTATATCTTTTTAATATAGCTTATTTAAAACTATTAAATTATTTTTCTACTTTTATTATATTTTTTAGTAAATTATTAAAGGAAGTAATAATAATCTTTCTAAATCTTTATTTCCTAAATTTTTCCGCCTTCTTTAAATTATCTATCTAAGTCTTTAATCTCTTTCTAATTTATTATCGAAACTTTATCTATTTCTTTATATAAAAGGTTTTTATAGACTAGAAAATATATTATTTATAGTTTTAATTTCTTACCGATAGTACTTTTTTTATTAGTCTTTTTAAAATTAATTCTTTCTACTTATTTCCTAAAATAATATAATTTCTCTAACTTTTAATTATAATAAAATTTATTATTCTAATTAATTTTTATTTTAATTTAACTTTAATATCGAGGATTCTATTATTATTTATTATTTATCTATAGAGGTATTCTTTAATTTTATTATAGAATCCTTTTATAGTTTTATTATCTTCCTTTCTATTTATAAAAGCTATTATTTATTAACCTCCGATTTTAACTTTAAATACTACTATAAAGGGTTTTTCGGTTTTATATAGTTTAAAATTAATTATTAGTTTTATTCTTTATATTTTCTTTAGTTTTTTAGAGTAGTATTCTATTCCTTTCTTATCCGATAGATAGATAGAGTAAATATTATTATAGCAGGCTAACTAACTTTTCGCTATATATTTTTTTATTATTTTAAAAAAAATATTTAATTACTTTATTTATTTCTTTAATTAGGTAATTCTTTTTAAAGTATTCTATTTTTCTATATAAGTAATAAGTTTTAGTTTTTATTCCTTTAATTTCGGTAGTATTAAATTCTATCGGATTTCCTTTAAGCTTTCTTTTAATAGGTTCTATTTTACTAAACGTCTAGCTATCTAGATTCATTTTATACTATCTAATATCGATTTTTATTATAAATTCGATAAAATCTACTAGTAAATCCGATTCTTTAATTACTATTATAGTTTTTTTAACTTTTATTTAGAATCTTTTATAGAAGTAAACTTTTAGAGCTAAGCCTTTCTAGTCTATTTTATAAACTAATATTCTAAACTAAATAGCGTAGATAGCTACCGATTTCTACTATTTTAGAACTATTAATTTTCTATCTATTATTCTATCTTTATTATTATTTCCGAAGGCTTCTTTTATAGCTATAATAAGATTACCGAAGGTATAGAAAATCTATAATATTTTATCTTCTTTCTATCCTTCCGGGTTATCGAGGTAATCTTCTATTTAAAAAATATCTAATTAAAAACAGTCTCTTCTAGATATAATATTATAAATAGAACCATTATTATTTTATTTAGAAACTAGTTTACGTATAATATAAAGTAGATATTTATCTAAATAATCTATAGCTTTAAATTCCTTTATTTCTTTTATAGATATTTAGTATTACTACTTTAATAGTATCGCTTCGATCTATAGGTCGGGATAATAAAACTAATATAGTAAATTATTAAAATATAATATTTCTATATATTAGAAGGCGTTATATTCGAGCCTAGCTATAGCTATAAATATAGTCCGAGCTATTAAATAGTAAAGGAATCCTAGTATAAATTATTATAACTATTTCTATATAGCTATAAAAGTACGGTTATAATAGTATAAAGTATTTTTATTATAAAATAATTAAAAAAAGAATAGTAGAAATATATTTAATAATTATATTAACGACTAATAAAAGAAATTATCTATAGGAATAATAAGCGATATATATAGTAAAAATAGCTATAAAAACCGATAGATAACTATCTACTAAAAGTCCTATTAGGAAGGACGGCTATAGCGGCTATAGGCGGCTATAGATAATTAGGCTCGCTTATCTAACTAATCCTTCCAAGGAACCTCTATAGAATCGTAGACGTAACAATTACTAGTAAAAGAAAAAGAAACGATAACTGCGAGGTATATTTATCTATAAAAATTTCTATATTAGTTAAATTATCGGTAGAAAAATACGTTATATTACTAAGTAAATTTAAATTAAAATTCTATAGAAAGAACCGTTATTTATATTAACTAAACTAGGGTATAAGTTCTGCTACCGTATATTTAATACTGGTATACTAACGCTTGATTTATTTACCGAACCACTGGTTTACCGGGTACCAAAACCAAAATAAATAACTAAATAAAATCACTCGTATACGCCGACGCGGGGACAAACTATATATGCGCGACTCGGAGTTTCAGAGCAGGAATATTATACGGGCTCACCAGATTCAAATAGGGGCTGCATACTTGTTTTGGTCATGTGCAGGTATATAACACTAAAGTCTACAATCTATAGAAGGTACTCGCGGAGTAGATTTCGCTGGCATACCGAAGGGATGATCTACAAGATCACTTTTATAAGTTACACGAGCCTAACCTCGCAAAATACGCTTCAAAACTACCAAGATATTTCCGGAAGAAGAGCGACCCTATAATTTTCCTTGTCTTTAATCTGCCGGTGTGGGCACAGTAAGCCGCTTTCCTACCATACCCATCTTAACCGAAAGTCTCCTGGTGGAGAGGCAGCCTGACCGACATTTTGGACCAACATCCTGGATTAACCCCCAGGTATATCACAATATACATCGCTTGGATCCAAGACGTACCTCGGTAGGCTTTTCATTAAAGCTTACTCAATCCGGACAATGCGATATTGGGGCAACGAGGCAACCGCGTATATATATTCCAGTAAGTATTATATACAGTGAATATTGTATTACCGAGGACGAAGTAGGGTAGCACAGGCCCGGCACGCCGGCGCCTGATTACCAACTGATTACCAATCCAAGCGATCCGCTGCCTAATCCGGCTGCATCAATGCTCTCCGGGGAGTTGTATGGCTACAACAGTACTATTCACCGAAATCTTCTTTTGGCTTTGACAACTGTACTCTCACACCGAATATTCGCGGTCTGCTCCTTTGGTTCCCCATGTTGGTCGTTATTCTCGCGAATTAGAGAATGCCCTGGTCCAAAGCTGGTGTAAATCTGAGGTTTGTAACGTTACCGTAGCGGTCATCAAGGTGAAGAGAATCGTATTGTCTTGGGTCTCTCGGCCACGCCCACAGTTTCCGATAGGCTTTGTACGCCAGTGGGGTTAACGTACCAGCCTGGTTGCCCTTAGGAACGTGGATGATATTCTTGCCCAATAAGCCACCATCAGTAGGTAAGGCTGTTTCCCTCAAGGCCGTACGTATATTTGAAACCCACTTAAACGAGGTCAGTTCTGATGCGCCCAGTATAATGAAGCATTTGCTACGTACAAGGATCATGCAGGCGCAGAGCCTCTTAGATGATGTTCTGCAGTAAAGACATACTCTTTAGCTGTTGCAGTAGGCAATTCCGGAAAGCCCACGCTGTAAGCAAGCCGTCTCAGCGATATTCAGCTCGACATGTTCAGATGGGGCATTCACGTGGCTCCGATCTCCTCTCGCAAGGTTTTCACAATCTGTGGATTCCTTGCAAGCTCATAGAATGCCTATACAAGTGTTGTTGAACCCGGATTCTGACGTAGGAAGTCTATGACCCAACGCCCTAAGTGCGGATCGTATGGACGAAGAGCAGATTTCCGACCTTGCTGCCGACTGGAATTGCTATCATAGAATCCTTGATTCGCTGGTAGAGAGATTTTAGCAACGCCGGCAATTACGAGTGAGTTAGATGTTGGGAGTATACCTCTACGCTTAGTCCTTGAAATATCAAAGAGCCCAGTAAGGTATGCTGCTTCCTGTCTAGTTTACCTTTCTCTTTTTGGTCTCGTATGGATACTGCTTGGTCGATGACTTGTTCCAGATATCTTATTATGATAGCCGATGCTTTTGCGGTGCCGTCAACGAAGACGCGCAGACGCTCGCATGGGCCACAAAGAGCGGCGTCAGTATATCGAGCTAACTAGCGCTGAGATGGAACAGAGGGTAGGTGGTGAGACGGGGAGCATGCTTCTGCGCGTTCTTCGACAATGCACGGCGGTTTTCGCGGAACAGGTCGATCCTGTCCATCTCTTGCTGCAAGAGGATGGCCTCAAGTCACTTTACGATTTCTTCCAAAATATGTGGGACTGTCGCAGATTCTTTGAGCTGCTCGGCCATGCGAAACCCAATCTTCGGATTCTGGAGATCGGCGCTGGAACTCATGGTACAACTGCTAGTGTCTTGAAGGACCTTGTGACGGCATCTGGCGACCGTATGTATTCTGAATACTGCTATACTGACATTTCTCCAGGCTTCTTCGTTACAGCAAAGGAGAAGTTCAAGGACTTCCAGACTATTCGATATGCAGTGCTGGACATCAGTAAAGACCCCATGGAACAAGGATTCGAAGCCATCTCTTACGATCTCGTTCTGGCGTCCAATGTAAGCCTGGTTTGTTATTCACGATATGGCAAGTGCTGACTTGCTCTTTCCAGGTTCTTCACGCTACTCCAAGTCTTCAGTCAACGCTTCACAATGTGCGATGTCTGCTTCATCCACAAGGGCGATTGCTCCTCCAAGAACTGGTCCCCAGTAAGTAGAGCCGTGCATACCGGTCTATGCCGCTGACAGCAGCCAGCAATCAGATCATTCAAATACATTATGGTTCGTACCACCCTATCTCGTGTGACTCGGCAGGTCATAGCTTTGACTTACGACTGGCCAAGGTATACTACCAGGGTGGTGGCTTGGAGAGAACGATGGCCGACCGAAGGAACCCTTCATAACAGCTGAAAGATGGGACATGGAGCTTCGAACTGCGGGCTTCTCCGGAACAGATTCAGTTGTGTATGACAATGATTATCCATATCATATCAATGCCAATATCGTATCAAGGCCGGCAAACACCACAGCGTATCCTAAGCGTCTGACACTGCTCTCCGGCCAGGGCGTCGGTACAACGGCACGCCAGTTAGAGGCCCTCTTGCATCGCTGCGGATTCCATGTCGAGTTCTGTACCATCGACGACCCACCACCCCCGAACCAGGACATCATATCTCTCTTAGATCTTGATGGCCCATTCTTCGATGATATCTCATCCGATCGGTTGGCCTCTTGCCAGCGATACGTCGGCCGTATGAAAGCATCTGGCATGCTCTGGATAACACGATCATCCCAATTCGACTGTCAGGATCCTCGCTATAGTCAGGTCTTGGGCATAGCTCGCACAATCCGGTCCGAGCTGCTCTTCGATTTTGCCACCTTTGAAACCGATACTGTGGATGATGTCGCTTTGCAAGCCCTCGTTGATGTTTTCCTCAAATTCCAAAAACGCAATAAAGAGGCGGAGATCGACCCGGATTGGGAGTTTGCGTTGTCGAAAGGAGTGATTGTTACCCCCAGATAACATTGGCCCTCTGTTATGAAGGAACTTTCAACGGTCTCAGATGCGGAGCTTCCGCGCAAGCTGGAGATAGGCAAAGCGGGCTTGCTACAAACGCTCCAGTGGGTTCAGGGAGATCCTGTTGTACTTGCAAAAGACGAAGTTGAGGTCGAGCCTTGTGCAGTTGGCCTGAACTTCAAGGTGAGTCCTTTTCCTTATCCGATATTCATCATCACATCCTGACTGATTGTTAGGATATCCTCGTATGTATGGGCCTCGTGGATGCAGCAAAAGATGGGATCGGCTTGGAAGGGGCAGGTATTGTCCGTAACATTGGTGCAGACGTTGAGAACCTCAAGGTTGGCGACCGGGTAATCATCTTCGAACATGGATGCTTCTCCACTCGACTAGCGATCTCCGCGAAGCTTTGTGCAAGGATACCTGATGAACTCAGCTTCGAAGAAGCTGCAACGTTACCGTGTGTATACAGCACCGTCATCCATTCACTATTGACCACAGGCGGGCTGCAACAGGGCCAGGCAGGTGTTCGCCTGACTCAGTTCAAACAAACCGTGATGCTAACGGACCAATCTAGACAGTGCTTATTCATTCTGCCTGCGGCGGTGTTGGCCTAGCAGCAATCCAGATATGTAGAATGCAAGGTGCTCGGGTTGGTGCTTCCTCATTAACAGCATAAAGAATCTGCTGACGGTGGCAGATTTTCGCAACTGCCGGCAACGATGACAAAAAGCAGTATCTTATTGAAACGTTTGGCATTCCCCCCGATCATATCTTCAACTCCCGGAACGAATCGTTTCTTACGGATGTCAAGCGAGCAACAAATGGTCGGGGAGTCGACATTGTCCTGAACTCCTTATCTGGGGAACTGCTTCATGCATCCTGGAAATGTGTGGCGGAGTACGGTAAGATGCAGGAAATCGGCAAACGAGATTTCGTTGGACGAGGACTGCTGAGTGTGGACCTTTTCGAGGCCAACCGCGCATTCTTCGGCATCGACTTGGCTCGACTGGGAGTGGAGCGACCTGAAGCGTGTAGACTGTAAGCTAAACTACGTTGAACTAGAAGAATGGGGTCGAGCTGACGGCAAAAAGCCTACTAGAACAGTGCATGGATCTTTGCCGCCGAGGAAAATCGCACCCATCACACCCATGAAAGTCTTCGAAGCGGCGCAGATAGTGGATGCCTTCAAATACATGCAAAAAGGGCAGCACATCGGCAAGATTGTGGTGACTATGCCCAGCAGCCCGAAGGAGCTGAGCATAACAGCGGTCAGGCAAGAGCTTCGGTTACGTCCAGAAGTGTCATACCTCCTTGTTGGTGGCCTTGGGGGTCTCGGTCGAGCAATTACAACCTGGATGGTGGAACATGGAGCGCGCCATCTTATCTTTCTGTCCAGATCTGCTGGAACATCTGAACAGGACGAGAAATTCTTCCACGAGCTCAACATCCAAGGATGTTCCGTTCAAGCCTGCCGTGGCAGCGTGACTGACATTCATGAAGTCAGAAGCGCTATTGACAAGGCTGCAGCTCCTGTTGCAGGCGTCATGCACATGTCCATGGTTCTCAAAGTATGTACTGCAATCCTCTGCTCACGGCGTGTCTGACAATACCAGGATCGAGGGTTTCTCGAATTCACACACGATGAATGGAACGCAGCAGTGGCCCCCAAGGTAAAGGGGGCATGGAACCTGCACAAGGCACTGCTGGGTCAACAGCTTGACTTCTTCGTACTCTTCAGTTGCATCTCCGCCATCGTAGGGCAGTGGGGCCAAGGCAATTATGCGGCAGCCAACTCATTCCTAGACAGCTTTGTGCAATATCGCCAGTCACTTGGCTTACCGGCCTCAGCCATCAACATTGGCGTCATGGAAGATGTCGGCTATGTCAGTCAGAACCCCGCGGTCCTGGAACAACTCAAGGCAACAAGTGCACATACATTGCGAGAACAGGATCTAATGGATGCCCTCCAACTGGTCATGGGCAAGTCTGCAGCAGAACCATCTTTGGGTGAGGGTTACAGTAATCACAAGCAACTGGTCATCGGACTCCGATCAACCAAGCCACTTTCAGACCATAGTAACCGAGCCATCTGGAAACGGGATGTCCGAATGAGTATGTACAGGAATCTGGAGTCGCTCGCGATATCTGGCAGTGGAATGGAGAATGAAAGCCTAGGACATTTCCTCGCTGCCGTGGCAAAAGAGCCCTCGAAGCTCGCCGAGCAGTCGAACGCAGACTTCCTTACACGCGAGATCGGACTTCGCCTCTGCAACTTCATGCTCAGATCCGAGGAAGATCTGGATATGAAGCAGCCGTTAGCAGCTCTCGGGGTGGATTCTCTGGTGGCGATTGAGATTCGCAATTGGTGGCGTCAGGGTCTGGGGCTCGAGATCAGCATTCTGGAGATCATGAATGCGGAATCTATTGAGCAACTGGGCAGGAATGCGCTGCATGGGCTGCAATTGAGATACGAGGCCCCGAAGGATAGCAGTGGTGACACTTATTTGCTGATGAAGGCACCTTGAGGGATGGTTTGCACAGGATGATACACGTTGTGAGTATTTCTTTGAATTATTGGCCATAGCAGCAATAATGTTTGTTGGCTCTTGTCATTTTCAGTAGGTTACGGTAAGAAGGGATCGTTGTAGTGCTATTATGGGTGGTGGGCAGAATGTGCAGAATGAGGTGGATTGGATACTAAGTTCTAATATACAGAAATTCTGCCTAAGTACGCTTAATTACGCTAACCCGATTTAGGTTTAATAATTCCCCCGGTATTCCTCTATTCCTAAATTTTTATTAAATAATCTATAATATTTATAAGGGCCTAAATATATAATAAAGCTAAAAGTTTTAATTAACTAGAAGAATTCTATCTATACTATTTTAGATAGTACTTTAAACTAGAATTAACCGCTATTTTCTATACTATATTCGGAAAGAAAAAAAACTATAGAAAATAAAATAAAGGACTATAGAAAATAATAAAAAAAAATTTATAACGGGGAGGTTTAGACTAGATTTTATTCGAGTTATTTTATCTATTTAGTCTTTAATAGTATATTAGTAAAGTTAGAGTACTAATCTTTTTTATAAATAGGTATAGTATTTTATAGGTCTTATTATAAGTTATCTAGAACGGTAATTATTAAATATTAATAGAAGTTATAGAATACTAGTAGATAGAATATTCTATCTATACGGTACTTTATAGTAGTTAATTAATTTCCGACTAGTTTTCGGTAATAGTATCTAATATCTTTTCGCTAATAATAGTATTAGAGTAGATTAGTAGGTCTATATTCTCTATATTAGGTAGGGTTCTTTTAAGCTATATATTATATAATAGCTGCTTCTATTTTCTTATTATCTTGAACGGCTATAGCTTAATTACGTTTCGTCGGTATATTTCCTAAAACGTCTGTAATTTCTTTATTACTATCTATATAGCTATTTAATAGTAATCCTTTCTTTTATTTCCCTTTATTCTTTCTAGTTATATCTTCGATTTTATTTATCTTATTACTTTATAGTAGGTTCTAGATATCCTCTAATATCGCTTCGGTAATAAAGCTCTACGCTTTAATAAGGCGCGCTAATTTTACTCGGCGTTATTATTTAAAGTCTATTCCTAGAAATCTTAGATTAATTATACCGTCCGAGTTATATATTAGAATTTTACTATTATTCGGTATTAGATAGCTATATAGATCGTATTACTAGTTCTAATTAGAGGGATCTATATTATTAGAAGCTTTATTAGATAATTTTTATTTAATCAGGTCTATTATAATATTTGGAAGGATTCTACTGCTGCTTTTGTAAACGTAGATGGAAGAAGAAGTGAGGTATTGCGAAAACCAGTGATAATTAAAGATCAAAATGGAAACTGATAATAATAAACGTTCTGAAGCTGGTTAAGCTTAAAGTTACTAAAACTTAAGATTTTAAATTCGTTTAAATAAAGTAAACCGGTATTAATTTTTATAGAACTAGTAACTTTTATTAATTCTTTAGAAATTACTATCTATAAATTTCTTAGTAGTATATTTCTTTTAAACTATTTATTAACTTTATTAATCTTTTAGATACTATAGTGTTACGTCCACGACTCCACAGAGGTTCCCTGGAGGATTGGCTAGACAAGCGAGCCTAATTATCTATAGCCGTCTATAGCCGCTATAGCCGCTGCTTTTAGTAGGGCTCTTAGCGCGCGGCTACTATCGGCCTTTACGGCTATTTTTAATATATATATCGCTTATTATTTCTATAGATAACTTCTCTTATTAGCCGTTAATATAATTATTAAATACGTCTCTACTATTCTCTTTTTAATTACTTTATAATAAAAATACCTCGTAATATTATAACCGTACCTCTACGGCTATATAGGATTAGTTACGATAATCTATACTAGGATTCCCTTACTATTTAGTAGCTCGGACTATATCTACGGCTATAGCTAGGCTCGAGTATAACGCCCTCTAATATATAGGGATATTATATTTTAATAGCTTATTCTACTATATTAGTCTCGTTATCCTATCCTACGGACCGAAGCGATAGTATTAAAGTAGTAACGCTAAATATCTATAAAAGAAATAAAGGATCTTTAAAACTATAGGTTATTTAGATAAACGTCTACTTTATATTATACGTAAGCCAGTTTTCTAATAAAGCAGTTAAGGTCTTATTTATAATATTATACCTAGGAGAGGCTGCCTTTAATTAGGTATAGCCTCGAGTAGAAGACTACCTCGATAACCCGGAAGGGTAAAGGGAAGATAAAATAGTATAAATCTTCTACGCCTTTACTAACTTTATTATAGTTATAAAAGAAGCCTTTAGAAATAGTAATAAGGATAGGGTAACGGGCAGGAAACTTATAGTTCTAAAGTAGTAGAAGTCGGTAGCTATCTATACTACTTAATTTAGAATATTAGCTTATAAGATAGACTAGGAGGATTTAGTTCTAAAAGCCTACTTCTATAAGGGACTCTATATAAGAGTTAAGGAAACTATAGTAGCGATCGAAAAACCAGACTCGTTAGTAGATTTTATTAAACTAGTAATAAGGATTAATACTAGGCAGTACGAAATATACTTAGATAAGTAGGCGCTTACTAAGATAGGACCCGCTAAAAGAAAGCCTAGAGGAGACCTAATAGAACTCGATACTACTGAAACTAAAAGATTACGAACTAAAGCTTATTATTTATACGGAAAGATAGGATACCTTAAAAGGAATTACCTAACTAAGGAAGTAACTAAGGTAACTAAAAATTAGTTCGAGGTAACGGAAAAATCGCCCGGAAAAGTAACTAATAAATATATAGTAAAAAGCTAGTTAGCCTATTATAACGATAATTACTATATCTACCTATCGGATAAAATGGGGTTAGGATAGTACTCTAAGGAACCTATAGAAGCGCGAGAACTAAAGAGGCTAATAGTCGGATTTAAACTATATAAAACCGAAAAACCTTTTACTATAGCGCTTAAGGTTAAAATCGGAGGTTAATAAATAATCGCTCTTATAAATAGAAAGGAAGATAATAAAATTATAAGAGGATTTTATAATAAAATTAAAGGATATATCTACGGACGAATAATATATAGCGATAGAGTATTAGATATTAAAGTTAAGATAAAATACGGATTAATTAAAATAACGAACTTTACTATAATTAATAGCCAGAGGGACTATATAGTCCTAGGAAACGAGTAGAAAGAATTAATTTTAGGAAAAACGACCGAAAAAAATATAGTTAGTAAGAAAATAGGACTGTAGATAATATACCTCCTAGCCTATAAAAATCTATTATATAAAGAATTAGATATTAAGTTAATAATAACCTATTCCGATATTAAGGACTTAGATATAAGATTTAAAGAAGGCGGAAAAATATAGGAAACGTAGATTTAAAAGGAATACTATTAGCTATTCTAAGAACTTGCGAAAAAATATAATAAAAGCGGGAAACTAATCTAATAGCTATAGATAGACTATATAAAAAAAGTTTATATAAACGTTATTAACGCTATAAATAAAATCGAATACTATAAACCTAATTAGGTAAATTAGGATAAAGGAATTCCAGACCTAACGTTTAGCGCTTAACCTAGGAACGAAGACTTCGATTAGTTACTATCGCTATTATTATAGGACGAGATAATATCTTAGGAATAGAAATTAACGGAACTTTTAGAGGAACTAGAAATAACTTATAATATAGATACTTAAACAGTTAATATATAAAGATAGTAGAAAAAGAACCTTTTACTAGACTTTCTTTAGGACCCTATAGTCTCTACGGGCTAAAAGAAATTAAAATCTCTTAGAAACTAATCTAAATTATCCGAACCGAATATAGGAATTAATCTAATAGATATCTCTTACGCGGCTAGCGTAAAACTACCGGAAAAGTAAAATATAATAAAATTATCGATTTCGTCGAAACGAGCTAGGACGCGTTACTCCTAAACGATAAAATTACTTTCGCGTTTATCTAAAGCGCGATAATAAGTAATAAGACGCTCTTATTTACTAAGGAGTCGATAGAGATCGGACTCCTAAATAAGACGTTTATTACGAATCTCTTTTTCGGAATTAAGGAAGGATTCGATACGGCGACGAGCTTTAGAATATTTATTAAAAATATTCGCGATATTAGAACGCAGTTTATTCTTTTTATCTTTAAGACGCTTCTCTAGTTAAAGGTTAGTAAAGGAAAATAAGCGGATACTAATATATAGGTAGTATTAAAAATTAGGAGATCGTAGGATTTCTAAGCCCGAGTATATTTACTATAGATATTACTACCGACCTCGACCTTATACTCTTTTAAAGAATTACGAGTATATAATAAATAAGGAAAAAGTATTTTAATCCCTTTTAATTAGATATAAACGAAGGACTTTAGACGGTTTTTTCGGCGAGAATATATAACAGAGATATTAATAGAATAGAAAGAGGAGGAAAAGGAACCCTTTTTATACCCCGTAAATAATAACTATACTAGGTAAGAAGCGATATAGAGGGGGCCGTATTATATCTATAACTCTATAGAGGTTCCCTAGAAAATTAGCTAGATAAGCGAGCCTAATTATCTATAGCCGTCTATAGCCGCTATAGCCGCTGTTTTTAGTAGGGCTTTTAGTACGCGGCTACTATCGGCCTTTACGGCTACTCTTAATATATATATCGCTTATTACTCCTATAGATAGCTTCTCTTATTAGCCGTTAATATAATTATTAAATACGTCTCTACTATTCTCTTTTTAATTACCTTATAACGAAGATACCTCGTAATATTATAACCGTACCTCTATAGCTATATAAAATTAGTTATAATAACCTACGCTAGGATTCCCTTACTATTTAGTAGCTCGGACTACGTCCACGGCTGTAGCTAGGCTCGAACGTAACGCCCTCTGATATACAGGGACGTTATATATAGTTTTTATATTTTATTTTCGTTTTTTTAACTAGGTAAGATTCTTTATACGTCGATACCGTTTTTTTCTATTATATTAAAAGATTATTTAGAAGATAGTTATATATATCTAAATAGATTAATACCTTTAGATTAATAATATATAGGGTACGAAGATTTTATACACTCTATCCGTAAAATACTATTTAGTAACTATTTATCTAGTATTAGATAAATCTGTTTAGAATTCTAAAGATTCTAGTATTATAATCTATTTATATATTTTCCGCTTCGTTCTATATCCTTTTTAGAGTTATAAGATTTTAAAATTCCTTGGCTTATTTATATAAAGGGCGTTATAGATAGTAATATATATTATATACCTATTTATTATATTTTTACTTATTTTTATTTTTAAAACTTTTAGCTAGGTACTAGATCGGAGCTTCAGATCTATAATAAAGGGAACCGGGAACTAGTTCCTATAAAGATATAATAGTACTACTATAAACTTCGTTATAGATAGTAATATTAACTTCGAATATTTACTAAATTAATATACTAAAAAGAGATTATAGAAAATATTTATAGGGGCTCTAAACTTAAATATATAATCTAATAAAGAAAATATCTTCGCTTATAATATAAGTTTAGGAGATTAATTTCTAAAGGTTATATATTTTATATTTCTAATACTCCTAACTTTTTTTTTATTATAGCTATTATTATATATTATATAGTTATCTTCCTTTTAGATCTATTTTCCTATATCTTCGACGTTCTATCTAGGATTCTCTATTTTTTACTTTATCTACTTATATATATCTACTCGAACCTTAGCGTTAATCTATACTACGAATATCTACGTATCTTTATTTTTATTACTCGTTTACTTTTTTTATCGATATAGAATAATATTATTAATATAGAACTTTCTCTTTAACTTTTTAAAATATAAATTTCTAAACTAAACTAATCGTTTATAAATCGATACTTTTATTACTATATATAGTTTCTCCTACTATAGTTCCAGCTTATATAATCTTTAGTTATTTTATACCAGTCTTTTAAATCGGACCAGATCGCCTATTAAATATTCCCTTTTATTTCTAGCTATATTACCTATAAGCTCTTTTCCTATTACTAACTTTCTATCGATAGCTAGTTTTTCTATTTCGTCGATCTTTACTATCTGTATCTCGTATATAGCCGTTTCCTTACTAAAACCTTCTATAATTACTACTATTATCTCTTCTATAATAGTTATAGCCCGAATAATAGAATCGAACTTATTAACTTATAGCGCGTAGTATAGGTTAAAATCTAGTAGTAATCCTATAGACGAGAATCCGAATATTTTTATAAGCCGGATATTAATTAAATTAATAACTCTAGCGAGAATCGTATCCTACTCGAAAATAAGGCCTAGATAATATTAAAGGATAGCTTTTATAACCTTTAGGATTAGCTAGATATATCTTTCTATAAAGCCGATAGATTATAGATAATAGCCAGGTTTAATAATCTATTTTACCCCTATAGTTTTACTAGCTAGCGTAAAGTTTCCTTTAAAGTAACTTCTATTATTATAGTACTAATACCGGGGCTATCCGAACGGTTTTACTATTTAGTATTAAACGATATCTATAGTATTAGCAGCAGTTATATTTACTATACTATTTCTAAAGAGATATCGATTTATATAATTAATTTAAATATCGATAAACCGTACTCTATTCTTTATAATTAGGATAAAAGGCCTAATATAATCGATTCCTATTAGATCTATTAATTATAGCGATACTACCGGTAAAAGCCTTTAAATAGATTTAAAAGAACCTAATATCTAGTACCGAAGGTATATTATATAGTATTTAATAATATTTCGATACTATATCGGCTAGAAGAATTTCTCTATTATTCGTTAAAATATAATATCCTATACGAAATATCTATATATATTATAGAAAACCTTTAGTATATAGAAAACTTATAGTTTATAGATATATCTATTTAGTTTACCGTTCCTTTCCTTATAAATAAGAATACGAGATTATTCGTATTCGATAAAAATATATCTTTCGGCTTTTTTATTAGTAACTTTTAAGGTCGCTTCGGTAATTAGGTTCCTTTACTAGATTTATTATTTAAAATCTTCTAGATCTTTTATTTTAAATTCTATAATCGCGGTATATTATAGATCTAATAGCTACTTTTCTTAGATAGTCGTCTATTCTTTATTTTTACCGTTAGGAGGATATTAGGACTCTTCCGGCAGAGGAGATATAGATATAAGGGTTTTACGTATATAATTACTATCTATAATATTTAGTATCAGACTATACGTCCTTTTATTACTTATATTATCCCTTTCTACTTTAAATACTATTATTTTAACTTTAAACTCGTTAGAGGGTATTATCGGGTAACCAATATATTTTAATAGTCTATCTATAAATATAATATCTTTTCTAGATATATAGTAGATATCGAGGTTATATTCTATTAAAGCTAGCTGCTATCGCGTAATTTTACTAGTAACGTCCTTTAACTTAAGTACTTTAAATAGAGCTTAATAGTCCGTATATAGCTTCGTCGGGAATAGAGATTCTTTAAATAACTATCTAGCTTTTTAAAAGGCTTTAATAATAGCTAATAATTCTCTTTTAGTAGTATAGTACCGTATTTTTATATCCGTAAATTTAAAGGATATAAATATAACTATTTCTATCTTTTTAATTAAATCTTTTATTATTATTATTCCTGGTTACTTTTCTTTTAACTAAAATAATATATTACTAGTACTAGTCTTCGACGCGTTAGTCGATAGTTAGTATTAAACTTTATTATTACTACCTATAAATACTATAGTAGCGACCTTATTTTTAATCGCCTAAAATACCTGCTTATATTTACTTATCTATTTAAAATCTTCTAATATCTTTCGAATTATTTATTTACTATTAATTTTAGTAGTAACTGCTTTTTTAATAATTACTATTTTAAAAAAGGCGATTTTATCGGCCTATCTCGGAATATATAGTTAAAGAAATAGGAATCTATTTTAAAACTAGATTAGTTCCTCTTTAAATATTAGAATAGACCAGTCTCGATATACGTATATTTTATTTTTAGAAGGCCGAAATTTATAAAAATCTTTTTAATATCCGAAGATTTCTACTTTCTCTATAAAAAGATAGTATTTAACTAGGTTTAATATTAATTTAATCTATAAAATCTATAGAAAATAGTACTTATAAAAGAAGGTAATAAGGTTTTCGGGAAATACTATTCCTCCTATATCGTCGTCTATAAAGTATTCGAAGATAGCTTTTTCTAATATTATATTAGATAAAGCGGGTTCCGGTTAGAATTTAGAAATATTTAAAATAACTATATCTTTTAGCCGTAAATATATAGCTAGGCCGCCTATATATCTTTAGCCTATAACTAAATAGTAGTATTATTCTAAAGTATAGAAAATTTCTAATTTATATATTTATTTAGTTATTTGTTTCGGTTTTGGTACCCGGTGAACCAGTGGTTCGGTAAGCAAATCAAGCGTTAGTATACCAGTATTAAATATACGGTAGCATAACTTATATCCTAGTTTAATTAATATAAATAACGGTTCTTTCTATAGAATTTTAATTTAAATTTACTTAGTAATATAACGTATCCTTCTACCGATAATTTAACGTCGAATTTTTATAGATAAGTATACCTCGCAGTTATCGCTTCTTCTTCTTCTTTTACTAGTAATACAAGCCCTGTAATACTATACCCTCGTAAGTACTGCGATTTATTAAAACCCTTTACGTACGTATATACTCCCGTAACAGCTATAGCTGCAAGCTAAACCAGACGGTAGTACTTTTATCTATAATAACTATACCTACCCGCGCGAACGTCGACTACCTTATAATAACTAGAGTAAGCTATTCTAACTTCGATATAAATACCTTCCTTACCGCCCTTAAAACGCGCTATCCGATCTTCCTACCCCCCTTTAGTCTAATTAACCGGATAAAGCTTCTAGCCGTAGTAGCTAGCGTACCGGCTAGCGACCGTCTTACGGCTAGCGACCCTTTTAAAGCTACGCGGGCTAAAGAGTACCTTAATAGCTTAGCGGAACGTTTAGGTACGGGTTATATAATAAATATAGCCGAGGTAAAGACTATAGATAGATACTTCGTAGTATAATAGGTAGATATAGCGGAAATATTAGAAGCTGATAATTATATATAACGTCGAGGAAGGACTAGATAGTAGAGGATTCGTAATCGCGAATAAAGAAGGAAATAGTTAAATAAAAGTAATTAACTGCGCTGTAAATTTTACCTGATAAACTATATACCTTTAGCTATAAAAATTTCTTTACACGTAAAATATAACAATCGTTGCCGTATATAACGTTGATAAAATATATATATATATATAAAAACTCAATATAACCCCAGATAGGAACTCTCTAGGGGGGAATTTATATATATATAGGAAGAATAGTTTAACTATCTAGTAGCCGTTTAATCTATTATATTTAAATATTATAGTTACCTACGGTTATAAAATTATCCGAAAAATAGATTCGATTCTTTTTATCGGATAGTTTAATTTAATTATAGTATTATTAATTATATAAAATATATATACTATCTATAAACTACTATCTGGTTTTTTTATATATTTTATATATATAGTCTAAAGTAATTCGTATTATATAATAATTCCTACTGCGATAAACTTTAGAAAATTATCTTTCTACTACTTTACTTTTTCTTTA
This sequence comes from Rusavskia elegans, assembly GCA_011316305.1. NCBI lineage: Eukaryota > Fungi > Ascomycota > Lecanoromycetes > Teloschistales > Teloschistaceae > Rusavskia > Rusavskia elegans. The sequence continues at coordinate 177,781 of SAUG01000109.1, forward strand.
GTATAAAGGACTAGCTTAGCTATTCTAGAGAAAGTATTTCTATATATTAAAATACGATATTCGATTAGGTTTATCTATAGTATCTTTCGAATATCTAATATAAAGATATTACGCTATATTATAATAAATAGTTTTATTTTATAAAGTAGCCTATTATTTATTTATACGAGCTTTCCGATTAGTTCCGGGAAATCTTTTAGCTAATTTTCGAAGTCGGCTAGAAGAGTATCTAGTATTTTTCTTCTATAGTTCTATAGCCTTCTTATTATCGGAAATCCTAACGAATTAATTTTAAAACTATTATTATTTTTAATCGTATTAGTCTATAGAACTTTAGAATAATATCCTATTACTTTTATATATTTAATTCTTTAGACGTCTTCCGTTATATCTCTCTATCTTTTTAATATCTTATTTAATAGGCCTTCTACTATATCTAACGACTTATTATATTATATTCTCTAGTATAACGGGAATAGAAGGATTAGCGGTAGGCTTAATATTATTTCTTTATTCTCTCTCTATTTTATATCTCCTACTAAAATCTATTATCTAGTTATATTTCTTTAAAGATTCTATATAAATTAGCTATACGATAGAGCTAAAAGATATTTATTATTATTTTATTTTCTTTCTTTTACTAAAATAATTTTCCTTTCTTTTTTTATAGATAGTAACCTTCTATCTATCGATATATACTCCGATTTCTAGAACTTTAAAGCTAGTATTATATATATTAGCTATAAATCCTAAAAGAATACTATTTAGTTTATATCTATAATAGCTAATTTAACTATTTCTTTTTCTTTATTATCCTGCGGCTATATAGCTATATATTTAGCTTCGCTTTCTATTTTTCTTTTTAAATCCTTTTTAGAGCTATCCTCCCCGGACTCGGTTTCTTCTAGATAGTTTTCGGTTATAGATTCCAGAATATCTATAACTATAAAGCTTTTTCCTATATCGTTTTTTCTTTTTTAAACTGTTATTTATATATATATTCTTCCTCGAACTCTTCCTATTATTAATTATTAGTTTAAACTATAATTTTATCGAGAATCGTTTTATATCTGATATCTTTATAGTATTCTATATCGTTAATTATATTCTCGTCTATCTATAGAGCCTTCTAGTCGACTTTTTTAACTAGAAGTATCTCCGATATAAATATATTTATAGGACTACTATAGTCGAGCTGATAATAGATATCTATAAAATTAGTAATCTAATATTTATCTATATTATACTATTTAATAGTATTTATATTCTATAGCTATAGGCGTCTAAATATAACTAATCATAATATCCGTGTTATAAGTACAGGCGGCGTGCCTTCGGGAACGCGGTAGTACTTAGTATATCAGCATTTCCTAAAACCGGCTTGAAGCCGGTCTCAGCCGTCTTAGCCGTCTTAGCCAGTTCTCAGCCGGTATAGCTAAGAGCGGCTTATAAGCGGCTTATTAGCCGGTCTCGGGTATACCCGAAGCTGCGTGGCTGCGCGGCTAAGACGGCTAAGACGGCTAAGACGGCTAAGCGGCTAAAACGGCTGAGAAGATTTAGAGATTCGATTTTAAACTCGTTTAAGTCTTTATTAGTAGTTAGTAGGCCTATATACGCCTATATATAAAGCTAGGCTAGTTTCGTCTAGATCGAAAATATTAGGTTTTTTTACTAGAATCTAATTAGATTAGGTCTAGCGTAGTTTATTAAATAGATATTCGACTTCCGTTATTCCCGCTTTTAGCGGCGGCTGCTAAACTTTATTTTCGAGTAAGGTTATATAGGCTTATTTTTAGCTTATATATAGATCCTAATTTAGGCTGCTTACTAAGTAGATATTTATATTATAGATACTATTAGAGCTTTAATCTATCGAAAATCTATTTTTTAGATTTTTGGATTATTTAGATTAATTGGATTATTTGGATTATTTAGATTAAAATAGCTGTTTGCCGGTCTAATCTGAAAATCCATTTTAGAATCCGCTGATATATAACGCAGGATTTCCTATTACGCCTCGATAGGCAAGGATATATAAAACGGCCTTGGTATTAGTATTAAAGAGTAATTTAGTAGTTTTAGTAAATAAACGCCCTAAATATTCTAATATTAGTAGTTTTAGTAGATAAATACCGTAAATAGATTCGGTTTTAGTAATCTTAGTAAATAAATATCCTAAAATAAAGCTATTTTAGTTATTTTAGTTTATAAGCGACCTAAATAGTAGAGGATCTTATTTATCTATATAGATCCTAAACTCGATACTTTTATAGCTCGTATTTAATTTATTAGTTAATACTATATACTGTTCTAGTAATATAACTAACTTATTTTTATATTAATTTAAAGTAATTATCTATTATACCTCCGTTTATAGATATACTAATAAATCTAATAAAGTTTTAAAAATAATAGACCCCCTAGATAGCCCTATAATATTTTAAATACCTTTAGGATATCTATCGTAGGTTAACGTTAAATCTTTACTCTAAATAACTCCAGCTCTATAATAGAAAAGTCCGGATCTAAAGGTAAAGAGATTTAGATAAAAAATAATAGTAGTAACGAGGAAGTTAGTACCCTAACTACTAATTACTATAGTTATAGTATTAAAGTTAATAAACCCGATAAGTACTATAGAAATCGGAATAAACTAGAAAATTAGCTTACGTAATTAGATATATATTTCGTATTCTATTTTATACCCGAAGAGAAGAAAACCCTTTTCGCCGCGTCCTATTTTCGGGGACGAGCCTAGTACTAGATAAAACCTCTTCTATACTAATATATAGATAATAAAAAAGATAATAAATATATCTTTATATAGTTTATATAATTTAAGAAAGCTATTTATAATATCTTTAGAATTTTAAATAAAATCCTAATTACTAAAAGCTTTATTTAATATCTTTAGTAGAAAACTGTAGTATCGGAATACGCTATATAGTTTAAAGAGTAGTTACTACTAACGGAATAGAATAACGACGCCTTATATATAATATACAGATAAGGACTAAAAAAATAAGTAAAAAATAAATTTATATATAATAGTCGAATATACGAAACTTTAGATAATCTAATTAAAATATCTATCGACTTCGATAATAAGCTGTATAAAAGAGATATAAAAAAATATTATAATAGAAGACTACGAGTTAACGCGGAACGGTATTTTAGAAAACTATATAGAAGATAGCTACTAAATAAAAAGACCGGAAATAGCTATTATAGACTTATATTAATAGAACTAGACTCTATATAATAGTAATATAAAGGAAAGAATTCTAGAAATAGTAAAAAAAATAAGTATTCTAAAACGTACTATAATTATAGTAAACTAAACTACTTTATAAATAAATATCGATTAAATAAAATATAATAACGACAGTTTAACGCTACGTTAAGGAAATCTAAGAACTAGTAAAATATTATTTTAAAAAACGACGATAGTAGTTCTAAATTCTAGAAAGCTAGCTAGGATAAAAAATTTATATTTATAGAAAATAATAAAATACTATAGAAAGCTACTATAAATAGCGCTTTACTATAAATATTAGTAAAACCTATTAGAAAAAGAACCGCTTTTAAATAGGAGATTATAATAATAGATAACGTTAGACTAGTATACCTTTAAATTCCTTATAATAAAAAACTAGTAAAAGAAAAATTTATAGTAATCTATAAAAGATTTAAAAATATTTATAAAATATATATTAAGAATAAATACCGATAGAATAATTAGTAGAATTAGAAAGTAAACTATATTATCGATATATTAGAAAAGAAATTAGAAAGCGATACTTCTAAAGATAAAAATATCCCCGAACCAATATTATAATAAAAAAACGTAATAATAAAAGATTAGTATATACTACTTAGTTAGATTACCTGCTATAACGATAACTACAGGATCTATAAATTAGAAAAAAAAGGAGCCGGATAGTATCTATTAAAACTACGCCGATATACTCCCGTAATATCTAATAAAATCGGAAGTTATAATATTTATAACTATTCTGGATATATTACCTATAGTAGATATAAATATTAGATAGAATAGTAAAAGAATAATAGAATTTTTAATTAGAACCTCTATAGATATATTTTATAGGTAAACCCCGAAGATAGAAAGTATAAAAATATTAAATAAAATTCGAGAAAAGTTAAAATCTCGTAGTAATAGATATACTATAAGTATATAACTTTATAGCCCGGAAAGAATAACTAAATTTAGCTAGCTATATATATATATTCGAGATTAAAATAATTATTAAAACTAATAACGGACTATAGAAAGTTAAAGTATTTATCGATTTAGGCGCGACCGGAAATTTTATATTAGAAGATTTAGCTATAAAGAAAAAGTTCCTTTAGACTAAAAAAAAGAATCTATATAATTTAACAGTTATTAATAGAAATAAAATACTAAATAGAAACGGAAAGATTATAGAAGAAATAATACCGCTCTAAATAATAATTAACTAGTATTAAAAAAAACTTTAGTTCGATATTATTCGGATAGCTAGCTATAATATTATATTCGGAATATTTTAATTAAAGGATTATAATCTAGTAATAGACTAGGAAAAAAGAATACTTAGCTTTAAATAATATTTCTATATAGAGAATATCTAGTCTATACCGAAGTAGTAATCTTAGGTAGATAAAAAGTAGAATATAAAACGCGAACTTATAATTTCGAAAAAGGACGACTAAAAACTATTTAGGTCTAATTTATTAAATACCGGCAGAGATTAGCTAGATTAATAAAATAGAAATAGAAAAGAAAATTATAAACCTTTTAAAAACTCTATATTATCTAATAATAAGTTAATAGAAAACCTATTAGAAAGGATTCCAGGTAAATATAAAAATTAGATAAACTTATTTCGGAAAAAGGTAACTATAAAAATACTATCTAAATATTAGATATAAAATTATAAAATTAGATTTAAACCAAGTAAATAACCTATATTTAGATCTATCTATCTATTATCTATAACGGAGTTCGAAATACTCTATAAATATCTAGATAAAAATATAAAAAAGAGATTTATTAGAAAATCTTAATTACTAGTAGAATACCCGATCCTTTTTATATCTAAAAAGGACGGAATATTCCGTTTATATATTAATTACCGAAAGCTAAATAATATTATAATTAAAAATAGATATCTACTACTAAATATTAACGAACTCTAAAATAAACTCTATAGAATAAAATATTTTATAAAATTCGACCTTTAAAAAATATATAATCTTATATAAATAAAAGCCGGAAAAAAATAGAAAATAGTATTTCGAATACGGTATAGTTATTATAAATATATAATAATACCGTTTAGATTTATAAACGTTCTAGTATCCTATTAGGATATAATTAATAATATATTAAAAAAATATCTTAATATATTTATTATTACCTACTTCGATAATATTCTAGTTTTTTCTAAGATATTCGAAGAATATAAATAATATATTAGTAAAGTTTTTAAATATCTAGAAAGGAAAGACTTACGCTTTAAACTAGAAAAATATAAATTCTATAAAAAAGAAATCGATTTTCTAGAATTTATTATAGGATAAAATAGACTATATATCGATTCTAGTAAATTAAAAACTATTATAAAATAGAAGATACTAATAAAAATTAAAAAAATCTAGAACTTCCTCGGATTTATAAACTATAATCGAAAATTTATAAAAAATTATTTTAAAAAAGCTCTCGCTTTAATAGCTTTAATAAAAGATACCGTTAAATAGTATTAGAAAAAAAGAGAATAATAAATATTCGAAGATTTTAAAGAAGAATATATAAAAGACCGAGTACTTAAAATATTCGATTTAAAGAAACTATTATATATAGAAACAGATTCGTTAGATCTAATTATAGAAGTATATCTTCTATAATAATAAAATAGTAAGTAGTATCTAATAGTATATATATCTAGAAAATAATTACTAGTAGAATAGAATTATAATATCTATAATAAAGAACTACTAGCTAAAGTAGCTATATTAGAATAATAGAAAATATACGTCGAAGAATTACTAGAATTAACTATTTTTATAGACTATAAAAACCTTTTATATTTTATAATAACGAAATAATTTAAAAGAAAATAAATATAATAGTCTAAACTTTTCGGTCGGTATAAATTTAAAATATATTATAATCTAGGTAAAGAAAATAAAAGAGTAAATATTCTAAGTCGAAGAAGTAATTATATAAAAATAAAAGAGATTTTTAATAATAGTATTCTTAAAGTTAACTAGGATAGATTACTATTAGTAAATTAGTATAAAATAAATATAACGCTACATATACTCCGAAACGACTAAAAATAGTTTTCTATTAAAAAGAAAAAGTTATAAATACTAGACGATAAAATTAATAAATATATTAAGGAGTACTATAATAGAATACTATAAAGATTTCTAGGCGTAATAAAGATAATATAACTTATATAATAATATTACTAGTTTCCTAATATAAAGTAATATATCGAGATATATATTAAAAAATATTTTAGTTATTAGTAAAATAAATATAGTATATATACTCGTTATAGAGAGATTTAATATTAGGAACTACCGGATTTACTATAGAAGGAAGTTATATTAGACTTTATTATTAAACTTCTAAAATCGAAAGATCCGACGATAAATATAGAATATAATTCGATATTTAATATAGTAGATAGGCTTACGAAATATATCTACGTAATCCTATTAAAAGAAGACTTTATAGTAGAATAACTTAGATTTATTATCCTAGATCGATTATTTCGATACTACGGACTACTAGAAGTATTAATAAGTAATAGAAATAAGCTTTTTACTTTAAACTATTAGTAAACCTTTATTCCTCTATTTAGTATTAAACTAAAAATATTAATAGCTTTCTATCCGATAATAGACGGATAGATAGAACGTACTAACCAGATACTAGAATAATATCTAAAGTATTATATAAATAATATTTAGGATAATTAGATTTCGCTTTTACTAATAGTATAATTAGCGCTTAATATAAGAGAATTAAATACGATAAAAGAAATACCGTTCTACGCTAATAATAGAAAAGAAGTAAATTTATTTAAATAACCGCTACTATATAAATTAGCAGAAGCAGTAGTCTAGAAAATCGAAATTTAGAAAAAGATCTATAGAAATATTCTAAAGATATAGAAATATTCGGGTAAATATTAAAATAAAAAGCGAAAAATAGTATCTTAACTAAAGAAAGGGGATAAGGTATACCTTTTTATAAAAAATCTGAAAATAAAGATTCTAAAAAAGAAACTTAACTATATTAAAGTCGGACTATTTTTAATTAGGAAGATTAGAGGACTTTAGAACTTTAAACTCGATCTACCTAAAAATATTAAAATATATCCGGTATTCTATATATTTCTTTTAGAACTAGCCAATCCCGGAACGCCGTTATAATAGATATTTAATTTCGAGATATAAAAGGAAGATATCTTTATAGTCGAAAAAATCCTACGATAAAAAAATTAGAACTATCTAATTAAATAGAAAGGTTATTCTACTTTAGAAAATATCTAGGAATCTAAAAAGTATTTAGTAAACTACTAGAAAGTTCTATAATAGTTCTACTAAAAGAAGCTAAAGAAATTATCGACTAACTAGAATTACTAGGTAGGAGAATCTACTCGAAAATAACGTTAATAAAAGGATTTAGATCTATAGAAGAAAACGGATCCGTAGTAATAACCTCGCGTTTTAATTCTTCGATATTTTATAGTTTACTATTAACTATAATACGCTATTCTACTTTAATATAATCTAATTAATAAAGTAGACGCTATTACTTTATATACGCTTTATATAACTCTTTCTTTAACTTTTTATACTTATTTTTAAGGCGACGCTAGCGTATAGTATCTAACGGAATAAGGTTATAAAAATAAGCTTATTTTATATAATTAATATACTTCTCGGAACCTTTATCGACGCGATAGAATTTCCCCGACTAGAAATAATTCCGATAAAGACGTATAGCTAATATACAGATATCTAATAATAGGACTATTTTATAATAGTCTTTAGTCGATAGTTTTTTCCGTTTACCTATAAAAAAGAAGGGATAATAGTTTTTTAAAATAAAAAATCTAAAGAAAGGACCTAGTATTATAAATATAGGTAGCGTATTTTCGGAAACGCGGTAGTATTTAGTATAGCGCAGGATTTCCTATTATATTTCGATAGGCAGAGATATATAGAATAGTTTTAGTATTAGTACTAAGGAATATTTTAATAGTTTTAGTAAATAAACGCTCTAAATACCCTGATATTAGTAGTTTTAGTAGATAAATACCGTAAGTAGACTCGGTTTTAGTAATTTTAGTAAGTAAATACCTTAAAATAAAACTATCTTAGTTATCTTAGTTTATAAACGATTTAAATAGTAGAGAATTTTATTTATCTATATAGATCCCGAACTCGATACCTTTATAACTTATATTTAATTTATTAGTCATCGCTATATACTGCTCTAGTAATATAACTGACTTATTTTTATATTAATTTAAAGTAATTACCTATTATACCTCCGTTTATAGATATACTAATAAGTCTAACTAATTTTTGAAGATACCAGACCCTTTAGGTAGCTCTATAACAATCCGGCTAGTTACTATATAGAACTAGATAACTTTAGATATACTACCGACTGTAATTATAACTTTTATAAACCCCGGTAGAGCCTAAATATTACTATTCACGATATAAATCTGAACTGATTTATTATAATAGAGATAACAGTTTATTTAGTTCGCTGTATAGCTATTAATTAAATTAAAAATACCTCTAGAATCGATTAGAGCCTTCTATAACGTATATAAAAGGTTTTCTAACTTTCGAAACTGTACTAATATATAAGTATAAAAGTTTCCTTTTATTATAAAGTATAGATAATTTCGTTTTAGGTTATTAAATATCTGAATAGATAATTTAAATATTTAATTATTCTATTTTCCTACTAGAAGTAGAAGGTTTTTAGTATACTCGCTATATACCTACCGATTATAAAACTCGGCTTCCGCTAATATTATATCGCCTAGATATTTTTAATATTCGACGATATTAATATCCTTATAGTCTTCTATAGCGAATCGAGTTTATTTCTTTTTCGCTACTAATTTTTTAATAGGTTCCGGTTTTATCGTCTCCGTAAATAATACTCGAGCCTTTAGTACGAAATAGAAGAATTAAATTATACTAAAAGTAATTTTAGTACTCTATAGAAATTTAGTAATATTTTAAACTTTTTATAATTCTATATTTTTAAATTTAATTATAGATAGTACTTTTTATTATACCTTTAGCTTTTTAGCTAGGATATCTAGCGCTAGGGTATATTACTGTTTATTAGTAGAATTAATAGTTTCTAAAATAGCCGCTATATTCCGGCCCGCTAATTATCCGGGATTAATAATCTATAGTATCCTTTTTATATTTTTAACCTATTTTCTAGGCTATAATTTCTAGATTTAGGAATCTTCCTTTTCCGAGTCTATTTTTTTTAATATCGCGTTTACTAGTAGTAGCGAACGTTTCGTTATCTATAGCCTATTTATAATACTTATACGAGTTTATATCTTTAAAATAAATAGTTTTATTATCTATATACTATTTATTAAGCTATTAAATATTCTATAGATATAATTCTTACTACTAGTTAAAAGCTTCGACTATATAAATAGACTGGATTTTCTACTATCGGTAGTCTATTAGAATATTATTAAAGTTTATAGCGTTTATATTAGAAATAGTTCTCTTTTATATATCCGCCTTTTACTATTAAAACTCGCGAAATAATCGGGTTTATTTCTTTTTAGATAATATTTTATTAGTATATTCCTTCGATATATATCCCGATTAACTATATTTAAAATAATTAAAGTTACTAATATTCTATAGGATAGATATACTATCTATAAAAGCCTGACTAATATTCGTTTACTAAAGGTTCTAGAAGCGCAGGTTTTAAAGCCGATAAGAATTTTATAGATAATTATTTTAATCTATTATTTATTAGCCGGACAGTATTTAATTTAGGGCCTTGTTTTAATTACAGATAGTATTTTAATTATACTATTAACTTTAATGTCGTAGCTAGAAGTTCGATAATATTCTATTCGATATTTAATTTATTACTTTAGTTAAAATATTAATATATAATTTATCGCGGCTTATAAAAAAGTCGATAAGTACTTTCTATATAAACTTTAATTTAACTATTTCTCTTTATATAGTCTTTTTATTATTAGATATCTTCTTTATATATTCTTTTATAACTATTTATACCTTCGCTAGGATCTTATTTTTTTCCGTATTTTAGTTAAATACGCTTCCCGTAACTTTTATAAAAATTTTATTATCGAGTATATCTATTAATTTTAATACTATCTTTTCTTTTATTTTAGATAGGAGATCTTTTACTATATTATTATATACTTTAAATAGTATACTATATATTCGTCTATTTTATTTTAGTTTAAATAGACTTTTTAATACTTCCTATATAGTTTACCCGGAATTATTTTAGATAGGAAAATATTCTAAAAAATTAGACGAAAAGCGATTAAAGTTGGATATAATTAATTCGTCTAGCTTTAAAGTCTATCTAGCTATTTTACCTTTTAATTTTAAATCTATAAAGATATACTTTACTTCGACGGAATCTCTATAAATTAATTTTATAGATTTTTAAATAAATTTAAATTATACTAGCTATTTTTTTATATTTTCCTTAGGCTTTCTATAGAAGTTAGGTAGGTTAAACTATATTATTATAATATAAAAAGAGAACGTACTATTTATTAGAATCATAGATAGAATATTTTTTATATTTCTTTATTATTAACTAGGATAATATTCCGCTATAACTAATATAGGTAAAAACAGCGCTATCGTTAGTAGCTTTATATATAACGATAAAAATTAGGATACTATTTTACTAAACTAGGGTTTCGGGTTATAGAAATAGTTTCGAATATTTTATAGAAATAATTTTTCCTTTTCGTATTCTTTAGGTTCTAATAAAGATTTACGAAGGCTATAGATTCTATCTACTTTAATTATACGGTTAACTCGAGGGGTATTAGAATTAAAATCTTCTTTATCGGCCGATAATATCGAGAGCTTCCTTTTTAAAATTCTAGGAATCGTTCCTATTAGTAGAAATAGAAAGGCTGATACGTTTATTTATTTAGTATAAAGAAATAATAGTAGATTCTGAATCTATTTATTATTTCTTCTTTTTCTAAAAGATATTCGCTGTTACTAGGATTATAGAAAGAAAGTATAGAATCTGGTTCTACTGGTCTCTAGTTATATTTTTTCTAATTCTAAAATTATTAGGATCTTCGGAAGATTATAGAAAGAGTAAAAGTAATATAAATACTATTCTATAGATACTAGAGTATTAGATATTTATATAATAAAAAGCGTAGGTTATTCGTTATATTCTAGCTATATATATCTAGTTTTACTATATTTACTAAATTTATAGTAGTTCGAAGGTTCCTAATTACTAGTTAATATTTTTTCTAAATTTTTTAGATTAGCTAGCTTTTAAAGTCCCGGCTATTTCCGACTTCCTATAGATAGTAATATTCTGGATTCTACGGTCTTTAGATTTTAAAGCTTATAAAGTAGCTTAATTATTATTATATTTAACTATCGAAGTAAAAAAGTAATAGTAAGATCCCGTATATATTTACTAAATATAGTACTATTATAGATAGTAGACAGAATATATAAAATAAAGTAGATTGGATACTAAATTCTAATATACAGAAATTCTGCCTAAGTACGTTTAATTGCGCTAACCCGATTTGGGTTCAATATCGTTAGTCCTTCTGTTCTAGTGCTAAACATTCGAATTCTATTTTTGGGGCGATTGAACTTACGCGCCAAGACACTGATTAGTAAGCGCAATCGCGTTTCTTACGGCGCGTTGATCTTTTCCCCACTCCCTCTCTACAACAGTCGTGGCCATATGGTTTGACCGGTCGTAACACCTGAAAGTGGTATAAGATGGCGAAAAAAAGTATGTACGCGCTCAAGCCCAGAAATCTCATACAAGAGATAACCTTGCATGTAGAGAACAATACCCGAAAGGCCACCCAGAACAAGCAAACACGACAAGCGAAGGCCACATCAAACTCTGCCTCAGCTGCTGATACAGTCGCCGATGGATTTACCGCTCTTAGTCTTGAGACGCCAGAGTCTCGCCTGCTGCAATTGCCTCGGGAACTCCGAGAAAAGATATACGCCTATCTGCTCGACACGAAGCACGCCCGCTCTCCACACCCTTTCCAATACCAGCCCTGGGTTGAAGATGGCTTTCTAAGGCTACAAGCAACATCGGCCCCTTTCCAGATCTGCACTGAAGTCCTTCGTGTGAACAAGCAAATCCACCGCGAAAGTGTCAATACCCTGTACTCCTCCAATGCGTTCGTCCGCCTGAGCATGTACAACGACGAGATACACTGGGCACAATCACTACTGGAAGAAACGAAGCTAGGTTTCGTTTGCAGTAATCCAGGCTTGCTAGAGAAGCTCAAAGGGCATGCTCTCGATGTCAGACTCATCCAGGAGAAGAGCAAAATACTACGCTGCCAAGTTGTATTTCCAGCCATTTTTCTTCCCCGCTTCCTGAGCTTCCTACAGACCATGTGTGATGCTTTACCAAAATGGGGAAGGGAGCATGCGATCCATCTCCATCTGCGTCAGAAATATCGCACTGGTCCTATGGCAACAGAGAGCCTGCTGCTCGAACCATGGCGTAGCCTACATGGAATCCAAAGCGTTGTAGTTGGGACCGCCATCGTTGCTCCCGACTATGCCAACGGCTTGCGGACTGCTATGATGACTCGGTTCGATCCAGAGAAATGGCTGCAGTCTCTCGTAAAGATAAAGGAGGCCGGGATTCAAGAATTCTCGAAAGGCCACTACCAAGATGCTATCGACAACTGTATGTGCTTTCGGATCCTTTGCATCCAGGTTCTCATTGTTCGTGTTTGATTCGAGATATATACGCGCGCCCAATGTTTGCCTCGTTCCCAGAAAGAAATCGCTAACCTCCGAGTCATCAACAGTTGTCAATGTTAACGCTCTCCTCGAATCAGTCCTCAAAAGTAGCCACGGTAACACCTTGGTGTCACAGTCCCAGCAATTCAACCAAGCTATCAGCAGACTCCGATATCAATGTGAACTTTATCTGGCGAACTGCAGCTTGAAACGACGAAAAGCGCCTTGGGAGGAAGCGTTCGGAGTCAATTCGCAATGGAAAGAAGCCTTGCTTGCAGCGTGGCGTGCCGTTGATCTCGCCGAGGACGACACAATTGAAAGGGTGTGGGCTGCGTGTGCACCATGGATACCTGGCAATGACAAATCGGGCTACAGTGCCGTGGAACGGAGCAACGCTAGATTTTGTGCTGCATCGATCTTGAGCGAACTTGGGTACGTATTACCGGCTTCTCGTCGTTCATTTTCTGCTGCTATTCCTGTATTTATCATTCATCATTATCCTCCTCCATTACCTCTATTTCCGCCTGGTTTAATCTGCTGCTTGGTTTCTACCGGACTGTGGATATGCTGACTTCGCGGAACAGCGAGTACGACCTTGCTGCCCTTGATCTGCAGGCTGCGTTGGACGATGTTCCAGAAGACACCAATATACAAAGTGCCTTAGAAAAGGCGAAACAGAACCATGACCCAACCATGCGCCCTGGTGCTGTTTTGCGAAGGCTAGGGATATCCGGGTTTTAGTCCGTCCCAGGCATACAACCTTGGTGGCGGTATTGGTGTCTCTCTAGCCGTGGCTGATCTGGCGCGAAAAGAGGCGGTGGAGTTCCGATGATCAATCACCTGGTGCCGGGTGTTCAGTCATATATCGTGGAGTGGCATTGGCTACATGTGTGTTTGGCGAACTACACAGCCCCCCAAGGATTCACCGTGCAGGAAGGTTATTACTACGGGACGTTACTCGTTAACACCATCCATAGGACATAATAGCGGCATTTTCAAGCGATTCAGTCGAGTCTCTAGCATTTTGCTCTACCCCCAAATAGCATTTACCATATTACCCTAACACCATTCCAAATGCGACACCCTGTATACATCCAACTTCATATACTCAACCCTTCAACTCCTCACCAAGCGCTGGAACAGCAGAATCTAGAATCACGGACTGTCCATGCCCATCATCCCGATCGGAAGTCTCGATCATCAAATGTTTCATGTGCCGCCCTCTCACTCTTAGCTTTCGCTTCTCTTTTCGGACTGCCCCTCTGCCTCCTCTTCCGCCACCTCCACCACCTCCTCGGTTGCCGCGATCACCACCCCATGTTCGTCCACCCCCTGTCCTTCCGGTTGGTGTGGGATTTGCTATGGGAGTATCGACTGTTGTGGGAACACCGGCTGGCGGACGGATGGTCGAGGGACGTTGAGCGGGTGCGACGGTTGCTGCTTCACCTCCTCCTACGCGCGATGAGGATTCTTCAACTGTGTTGCCGGTGTTGCCGGTGTTACCGGTGTTGCCTGTCGAGCCGGATGTAGAACCGCTGCTTGTTGAACCATCTCCATTTCTGTAGACTTTGAGAGCGTTTATAGTCCAGTAGGCGTCTGCGAAGGCTTTGGGGTTGTTTTGCACGTATTCTTGGCAGGTGGGTGCGAGGGAGGAGCATTGTGGATCGTCGGCCCATACTTCACCAGCCCAGACACCTGCGTGGCTTTCAGTCAGCGCGACTCTAAACTGAAGGGATAGGATTGACGAACCGCAGAATGTTGTGTCAAAGATGATTTGCTGGTCCTTGAAAAAAGTATCGACGTCGCAGCTTGAGCCTGACGGGAAGCTGGCCGTTGGAGTTCCCCATCCTGACGGATCTGGTGCGTTACCGAGCGCATCGGACGGTGCACCTCCGCCGGCCCAGCCCCAGATGCTCATGCCTTCGCTTGTCCATTCCAGCGCATATGTTGCGCCGCCTGCGGAATTGATCCTGTCGCCATAGGGCCCCGAATCGACAGAGCAACCTTGGCTGCCTTGACAGTCCTTGCCGTTGATTGTGCAACCTGGGTCAGTATGTAGGGTTATTTTATTGGTTGATTGTAGATTGACCCCTTCGATGATGTCGATCTCTCCGTTCGATGGCCACGAAGGACCAGTTGACCAACTGTTCGAGAAGGCTGTATTAGCATATTTCTCTTCAGGCTGCTGTGCCGCTTAATATGGCATGGATGACCTTACAAAGCGGGCCAGACTCCGCAAATATTGGCGGGCATATGACCGACATCGATGACGATGAGGGCATGGTTGTACGAGGCTTTGCTAGTGAGACGAACGCTCTTGCGGCCACGACCTGAGGCCACGTTGGATGAATCGACGGAAAGCTTTACCTTTCCTCCACTCTGGCTGAACAGGCCGCTGCTCGTTCCGTCGACGTAGTCCACATAGCCTTCGGTAGGATCGGCTTCCTAAAGCTTCCTGTCAGTGGCGATAGGCGGCTTGTCTCCTGTGATTGAAACGAACAGTGAAAAAGGAGAAGCCATTCAAGAACTTGGCGCCTGAGTAATCGTCCTGCAGCGTGTACTGAGCGAATGAGAGCCGAGCGAGACAGACAGCGAGCGTAAGTGCTATTAAAAACATAGCGGGCATGAAATGACAAGGGTTGAGAACGATCGAGTGTCCCGAAATGGAGAGTGACTAGCAGGGATAAAGAAACAGGCTCCCCATAGCGTCACGTCGAAAGGAAGATCTGCCAGACAGAACTGAAAGACGCAGCTGGACCTCAACTTATATCGGCTCCGTGGACATACCATGTGCTGCGGAGGAAAGACGGCCCAGCACATGGGTGTAATTTCGCACCATCACAACTTCACCACATCTGACACACAACCTCGGCATACCGGCGAGTTCGTCTCTAGTCGCCCTGGGAATCTGATGTTTTGACTGCAGTGGTCGGCGCGAAAGTCCATATTGATGGCACTAGAGTGCGGGGCGGTTCTTTGCCGCACGTCGAGATCGTGGTCCGTGACGTGTGGTGGTTTCGGATTGTGAAACGTGGCCATGTAGCCAATCGCCGAGTGTAGCTATGGGGCGTAGACGCTATCATGGCTGCTTCGGAATGGTATCTCAACCGACCGTTACCTCCAATTCTTACCTTCGGGATCTGGTGTATTTCTTTCGGTCTCTTGACCTCGGGCTATTATGGTTGGATGGTAGGACGGTAGCCGTCCTGCTTTGCTAAGCTATACCTTCGCTTGAGAGAAGCTCAAGTGTCAAATGTGACACACTCGATAGTGAATAACGGCAGAATATAGGAGCAAGGTTGTTGTGCTATATGGTTTCTGACGAAGTATTCGAAGGACAGGTGGAATGATGTTGGCGGCAGAGTTAAAAGTATCCAGGGTGGAACAGGAAAAGACAACCCTAACCCTAAGCTGAGGAGCTGTTCCGTAAAGAGTCTAGACTGATCGCCCCGACGTCATCTCGCAGATGCCATCGAATCGCTCTTCCTCCTTTTCTCTCTTCACACTTCTCGTATAGACTTGCCTCTCCTCAACCACGAACAGCCTTGCCTTCCAAGATGCAAGTCGAGATAGTCACAACAGCTGGCAGATCTCCGGACTCCAGGGGTGAACGATCAGACTCATGCATGCGACGCTGATGTCTCTATTCGGCCTGGCTTGGCGTTTGATATGCACTCAGCTGCAGAGTCCAACACATGGAAGCCACCCTCTCGAAAGGGGGTAGAGAACGTTGAACTCGAGTTACTGAGATTGGAGGGTTGTTGAGCGTACTCTGAATGTTGGTACAGATACCGTGGCCTTTCTTACATTGTGATCTACTTTGACTGTCCAGTCTGCCCCCTCGTAGCGCGGCAAATACATCATCTAGAGTTGTCATCCGCGGATATAATCAACCAAGTACTTAAGTGGAGGGGACATGGTAATTTTTGTGGTATTTATTCACTCTTGCTCTACTTCTAGTTCCCTTGGACTCTCCAGATTGTCAAGGATCTAGAGACAAGGCTAGTGCTAATGATGGCTTTATGCAGCATGCGACGACATGTTCGACGATGATCCACATATGAACGCAGAAGGTGAGAGTGAAGCTACGTAACACAATGTTCCTGACGCAGATGCGGAAGAGATTAAATTTAGCAAGGCCTCGGGCAGAGAAAGCCCTGAATCTAACAACCTTTTCCTCAGACTCAGTCTCTTTAACGTTGGCCTGCGTTTCAAGTGCAAGTCGATGGAATCGCAAACGCTTGTAATATCTCTGCAGCGACATGGACAACCCGATTCGGCCTTGTCCTGGCCGTAGTACTCTCATGCATGGGCAGGCGAAGTGACTAATCTATTCATGTTCTTGGCCGACAGGATCTCACGTCTGGGGCGATATAAAACATTCTTTCCATACGACGGCAATATTACATTTCTAAAGATCTTTCCTTCGAGATTATTGGCTTGTTACTTAGTTGAGTTTTGGCTTTGGTGCCCGGTAAACCAGTGGTTCGGTAAGCAAATCAAGGGTTAGTACACCAGCATCGAACACACGGTGGCAGGACTGGTATCCCAGTCTAATTAACGCTATTAGCGGTTCCTTCGAATTTCAACTCGAATATTGGCTAGTTACAGAATTGGAGAAGGAGCAGTTTAGATTCCTAGCAATCTGGGTACTATATTAGAACTGTCCCTTCTGGACAGCGGTAATATTGATACTGGCAGCAACCTCGGACAGCTTATGAGCGAGATCTGGGTCCGACTGCGGCAAGATCGGCAGCGATAAGCTCGTACCGTTCATTGCAGGCGCAGGAACCGATTGTCCGATTTCGCTCGAGTTTCCTTCGTTTGTCGCCATCGGGGCTTGCTCGAGATCCAAATATCCGACCGCGACGTTGACTCTATCGACCATGATAGACAACGTCATATCTCTCGCCTCGTTCTCCTGCAGCAGACGCAAAAAAAGATGCAGCACCGCTATCTCATCGAATACTGTGAACTCCTTGGACCCGGGATGAAAGGGTCGCAATCGAAATCGAATGTTCTGCGGCGCGCCGACAATATTGATACGATGGGCGGCCATGTCCTGGTCGGGCCTTCGAAGTAATCCTCGTCCGAGCTGGGAGAGAAAGAGCCGGGTAAAATAGCTATACCACTTGTCAACCACGGGTCCTCGAGTTTGGAATCGGACCTGCATAGGGGGGTGGCCTCCAAGTGTTGCCTTGGTAACTTGCCAAGTGTTCCTACCCCATCCGGGCGTGGGGGCGGCGGGCACGCGGTAGACTACGGTTTTGAATTCTGCCCAGAGCTCTTCGGGGTGGCCGGTGGTGATGATTTTGCCAGATAGTGCTGCAGGGCCGTTGTTAATCTGTCCCAACCCAAGGGCTAACATAGCGGATGCTAGGATATGCGGCTGATTACCGTCGCCTACACTGGGGCAAGTGACGGTCAATTTGGTGCCCGTGTGTATCTGCTCGACGGTCTGGCTCTGCCTGTTGGCGCAGGCGCGAAACCGCATCTGGAAGAGTGCTGCTCTCATGTCCTTCACCTGATCTAGGTCTCTAAGTGGGTTTACATCGGTGATTTCGATGGCGACCCAGGGGAAGTCCGGGACAGGTATAGATGACGGCCATCTTTGAGGATGACTATGAGTATGTCAGTCTTCATGTTGAAACTCCATCTATACGGGATGCACGTACGGATAAGGTCGGAAAAATCCCGGTCCTTCGCTCAATGAATTGCTTGAACGAAACGTTCATTAGACTATTGTCGTATGGACAGGGCGCTTGGCACATACTCTGGCTGAAGCTGTCCGCCACTGAGATCCACGTTCTCCCGTCTGGCCACAGTCCTCGAGGCTTGGTTGGCCTTGATCACCGAGGTTGCGTTACAACCACCGAAGCCTACAAGCAATAGGCAAGCCACTGTCAGCCAACTCGGGGATAAAGAATGCATATATACAATTAGGTGACTTTGACAGCCTATTAAACACAGCATGGCAGCTACGAACGTGATTTATGAACCTTCTTCGCGGGGCTTCGCCAATCGGCTATAGCGCGTTTCCATGTCCTAGCCGTGCAGTGACGCAGATAATAGAGTGGCCACAGCGGCTTGGAGAAGGTAACGCATACTGCTGTGAATCGTAATGAAATTTATAGCGCAGTTTATTACTTTTAAGTAACTATTTCTTTCTTTATTCGATTACGAATCTTCTATTATTTTTAAAAACTATATATTTCTCTTTTAACGTTATAAATAATTATAAATATCTAATATTTCCGCTATATCTACCTACTATACTACGAAGTAATTATCTATATTTATTGCTTCGGCTATATTTATCGTATAACCTGTATCTAGATATAACGTTGAATTAATAAAATACTATTTAGCTTATATAATTTTAGAAAAATAGTTATATAGTATTCTAGCGACTATAGTATAAAGTTTTACTCGGTCGATTAAATTAAAATAAAGTAGAGAAATCAAATAGCGCGTTTTAAAGGCGATAAAGAAAAAATCTTTATTAAAATCGAAATAAATTGCTCTAACTATAATAAGATAGTCGACGTCTATATAGATAGATATAGTAAATATAGATATATTACAGTCCAACTTAGTTTATAGCTATAGCTATTACGTAGACTGGCCGGTTCGGGTCGGATTTCTATCGAATCGTCGAATATTCGACCCGATTTTAATAATCTAACTCGGATTCGATCCGACTATAAAATATATTAAATATAAAAAAATTTTAATAGTTTAATATATGTAATATATCTAGATAATTTATTCTCTCGAATTAGAATCTTTCTAGCTAGCGTAGTTAATTAATTAGAATTTTTTTAATAAATTCGTATAAAAGTTATATTAGTTTTATATTATTATACTAGAGTTTAGTAGTTTTAGCGGGTCGAGTCGGATTATAATCTAGAATCTAAAATTTGATCGAATCGAATTATATTTTAATTTAATCCGATTTAGGTCGGGTTAAATTAATTAACCCGGATTCGAAATCCGACCCGACGATCAGTTTATTATTACGGGAATATATACGTATATAAAAAGATTTAGTAAATCGTGGTATTTATAAAAGATTTATATTATTAATAAAAGAAAACGAAAAGAAAAAACTATAACTATAAGGTATTTTTATCTATAAAAACTTTTACGCTAATTCATTTATCGGTATAAAAATACGTTAAATTCTTTAAATAAATTAAAAATAAAATATTAAAAAACTATTATTTATTTTAATTAAACTAGAATCTTAGTTTTATTACCGTATAGTCGATACTAGTTCACAAACGATTTAATTATTTATCTTATTATTAATTTATCGGATATTAAAATCAAAACCAAAACAATTAAATATATAATATATATTGTTTCTATTATAGAATATAGACCTCTGCGTAATTAGATTGACTACTTCGATACGAGTTTTCGTCGGTACTATAAAAACTCGTATCGAATTTTAACGTATCGATAGACTGGCCATTTCGGATCGAATTCGGATCGAATTCGGATATCCGATTTAAATCCGATTCGACTCGCCAAAACCTTCTATTATTATAATTTATCTAAAATATTAATATATTTAGATAATATATTTCGTTTAATTTAAATTTCTATAGCAAGCGTAGTTAATATAACGTCCTTGTATATTAGAGGACGTTACGCTCGAGCCTAACTATAGCCGTAGACGTAGTCCGAGCTACTAAATAGTAAAGGAGTCCTAGTATAGATTATCGTAACTAATTCTATATAGCTATAGAGATACGATTATAATATTATAAAACGTTTTTATTATAAAGTAATTAAAATAAAAATAATAGATACGTATTTAATAATTATATTAATAACTAATAAGAGAATCTATTTATAGAAATAATAAGTAAAATATATAGTAAAAATAGCTATAAAGGCCGATAGATAACTATCTATTAAAAGTTCTATTAGAAAGGATAGCTATAGCGGCTATACGTAGTTATAGATAATTAGATTCGTTTATCTAGTTAATTATTCTAGGGAACCTTTATAAAATTATAGATATAATATAGCCCCTTTTATATCGCTTTTTACCTAGTATAAAAACCGTATATAGAATATAAAAAAGGTTTTTTTTTTATTTTTCTTTTTTTCCTTTATTAATATCTTTATTATACGTTTTTAAAAAGGAAATTAACTAAATTTTTTTTATTATATCTAGTTAAAAGAAATTATAATATCTTTTTTTTTTTTTTATATATCTATAATTTTTTAAAAGAATATAAAGTCGAGGTTAGTAGTATTATTTATAATAAATATATTCAGATTTAGAAATTATATAATTTTCTAATATCTAATATTATATACATATTATTTTTTTTATTTTTTTTATTTTTACTAATTCCTATAGGAAAGCGTTTTAAAGATAAAAAGAATAAACTTTATTTTAATATTATAGGTATTTTTAATAAATATTCCGAAGCTCGCTATTATCTTAAATTCTTTTTTAATTCCGAAAAGAAAATTTATAATAAGTATTTAGCCTAGAAGTCAGATTTCCGCCGATTCTTTAATAAATAAAAGTATTTTATTATTTATTATCGCGCTTTAGATACTATTTCGATCTAATAAATTTATTAATCCGGTTATATTTTATTTTTCTATTAATTTTATACTAGTTATATAAAAGATATTCGTTAAATTAATATCTAAATTTAATTCGGGTAATTTTAATTAAATTTTAAAAGATTTTAATTTCTTTTAATCTATAGAAAATATAGAATTCTAAAAAAAATCTAGTAAAAGATTCTTTTATTACTATTTTTATATATTTCGGATTATATATCTATATTATAAATTATTTCTAGTTTTTTTAATAGTTCTACTAAATTTTATTTTTTAGTAATTATTTTATTCTATAATAATTAAAACGGATACTAATCGAATTTTTTATTTTTAAATTAAATACTAAATACTAGATCCGGTATTTCTTTATTTTAATTTATTTAATTTAGTTTATAGTATTCGATTTTATCTATAGCTTTAATTATATTCTAGTATATATTTCTAATATAGTTTATTTAAAGCTACTAAATTATTTTTTTATTTTTATTATATTTTTTAGTAAATTATTAAAGGAAATAATAGTATTTTTTCTAAATCTTTATTTTCTAAATTTTTCTATTTTTTTTAAATTTTTCGTTTAAATCTTTAATTTCTTTATAATTTATTATTAAAATAATATCTATTTTTTTATATAAAAGATTTTTATAGGCTAGAAGATATATTATTTATAGTTCTATTTTTTTACTAATAATATTTTTTTCTATTAATCTTTTTAATATCGATTTTTTCTATTTATTTTCTAAAATAATATAATTTCTTTAACTTTCGATTATAATAAAGTTTAATATTCTAATTAATCTATATTTTATTTTAATTTTAATATCGAGAATTCTATTATTATTTATTTTTTTTCTATAGAATTATCTTTTAATTTTATTATAGTGTTACGTCCGCGACTCCACAGAGGTTCCATGGAGGAATTGGTTAAATAAGCGAGCCTAATTATCTATAGCCGCCTATAGCCGATATAGCCGCCCTTCCGGATAGAACTTTTAGTAGGCGGCTATTTATTAGCCTTTATAGCTATTTTTACTATATATATCGCTCGTTACCCCTATAGATAGTTTCTCTCGTTAGTCGTTAATATAATTATTAAATACGTCTCTACTATTTTCTTCTTAATTACCTCGTAATAAAGATACCTCGTAATATTATAATCGTATCTCTATAGCTATATAGAATTAATTATAATAACCTATACTAGGACTTCTTTACTATATAGTAGTTCGGACTATATCTATAGCTATAGCTAGGCTCGAGTATAACGCCTTCTAATATATAGGAATATTATATTTTAACGATTTATTATATTAGTCTCGTTATCCCGACCTATAGATCGAAGCGATACTATTAAAGTAGTAATACTAAATATCTATAAAGAAGATAAAGGATCTTTAAAGCTATAGATTATTTAAATAAATATCTACTTCGTATTATATATAAACTAGTTTCCGAATAAAGTAGTTAAAGTTCTATTTATAATATTATATTTAGAAAAGGCTACTTTTAATTAGGTATAGCCTTATATAAAAGATTATCTCGATAACCTAAAAGGATAAAAAGAAGATAAAATATTATAGATCTTCTATACCTTCGGTAATTTTATTATAGCTATAAAAGAAGCCTTCGGAAATAATAATAAAAATAGAGTAATAGGAAGGAAACTAATAGTTCTAAAATAATAGAAGTTAATAGCTATCTATGCTGCTTAGTTTAGAATATTAGCTTATAAAATAGATTAGGAAGATTTAGCTCTAAAACCCTATTTCTATAAAGGATTCTAAATAAAAGTTAAGAAAGCTATAATAGCGATTAAAGAACTAGATTTATTAATAGATTTTATTAAGTTTATAATAAAAATTAATACTAGGTAGTATTAAATATATTTAGATAAATAGGCGTTTAGTAAGATAGAACCTACTAAAAAAAACCTAGAGGAAACCCGATAGAACTCGATACTACTAAAACTAAAGGATCGAAAATTAAAGCTTATTACTTATATAGAAAAATAGGATATTTTAAAAAAAATTACCTAACTAAAAAGATAACTAAAATAATTAAAAACTTTTTTAAAATAATAGAAATATTATTCTATAAATATATAGTAAGAAGCTAGTTAGCCTACTATAATAATACTTACCCTATCTATCTATTAAATAAGGTAGGGATAGAATATTACTCTAAAGAACTAAGAAAAGTATAGGAAATAAAACTAATAATCGAATTTAAACTATATAAAACCGAAAACCCCTTTATAGTAGCGCTTAAAATCGAAATCGGAGGTAAACTAATAATAGCTTTTATAAATAGAGAGGAAGATAATAAAGTTATAAAAGGATTCTATAATAAAATTAAAAGATATCTCTATAGATAAATAATAAAAAATAATAGAATCCTCGATATCGAAGTTAAAATAAAAAATAGATTAATCGGAATAATAAGTTTTACTATTATTAAAAGTTAAAGGAGTTATATTATCTTAGAAAACGAGTAGAAAATATCGATTTTAGAAAAACTAATAGAAAAAAGTACTATAGATAAAAAAATAGAACTATAAATAATTTATTTACTAGCCTATAAAAACCTTTTATATAAAGAAATAGACGCCGTCTTAGTAATAAATTACGATAATATTATAGAATTAGATAAAAGCTTTAAAAAAGGCGGAGAAGTCTAGAATATAAAGATTTAGAAAAAGTATTACTATCTTCTTTAATAATTTACTAAAAAATATAATAAAAGTAGAAAAATAATTTAATAGCTTTAGATAAACTATATTAGAAAAATATACTAGAATATAGTTAAAGCTATAGATAAAATCGAATACTATAAACTAAACTAAATAGACTAGGATAAAAAAATACCGGACCCGGTATTTAATATATAATCTAGAAATAAAGAGTTCGATTAATATCCGTCCTTATTATTATAGGACGAGATAGTTACTAAAAAATAAAATTTAGTAGAGCTATTAAAAGAACCGGAAATAACTTATAATATAGATATATAAACTATTATAAAAAGTAAAAGTAAAGGAGCTTTTAACTAGACCTTCTTTAGATACCTACGCTTTCTACGGGTTAAAAAAAGTTAAAATCTTTTAAAAATTAATCTAGATTATCCGAACTAAAACTAGGTATTAATTTAATAGAAGCCTTTTACGCGGCTAGTATAAAACTAATAGAAAAATAAAATATAACCGGATTATTAAACTCGTTAAACCGAAATAATATATATTACTTCTAAATAATAAAATTACTTTTATATTTATCTAAAGCGTAATAATAGATAATAAAATATTCTTTTTTACTAAAGAGTCAGCGGAGATCTAACTTCTAAACTAAACGCTTATTACGAATTTCTTTTTCGGAATTAAAGAAGGACTCGATATAATAATAAGCCTTAGAATATTTATTAAAAATACCAGCGATATTAGAATAGAATTTATTCTTTTTATCTTTAAGACGCTTTCCTAAAAAGGTTAGTAAAATAAAAAAAATAAAAAATTAATATA
The DNA here is from genome assembly GCA_011316305.1 of Rusavskia elegans. Classification (NCBI taxonomy): domain Eukaryota; kingdom Fungi; phylum Ascomycota; class Lecanoromycetes; order Teloschistales; family Teloschistaceae; genus Rusavskia; species Rusavskia elegans. Next base: position 202,952 of record SAUG01000109.1, read on the forward strand.
TAGATAGTATTAGATATTAGAAGATTATATAATTTCTAAACCCGAGTATATTTACTATAAATATTACTACTAACCTTAATTTTATATTCTTTTAAAAGATTATAGATATATAGAGAATAAGAAAAAGATATTATAATTCCTTTAAACTAAATATAATAAAAGGACTTTAACCGGTTTCCTCGCCGAGAATATATAGTAAAGATATCGAAAGATAGAATAGAAAAAGAATAAAAAAGAAGGAAAATACTCTTTTTATACTCTATAGAGAGATTATACGCTAGGTAAAAAGTAATATAGGGAGGGCCGTATTACGTCCGCGACTCTATAGAGGTTCTATAGAAGGATTAATTAAATAAACGAGCCTAATTATCTATAGCCGCCTATAGCCGATATAGCCGTCCTTCCGGATAGGACTTTTAGTAGGCGGCTACCCGTCGGCCTTTACGGCTATTTTTACTATATATATCGCTCGTTATTTCTATAGATAGTTTCTTTTATTAGTTATTAATATAATTATTAAATATATCTCTACTATTTTCTTCTTAATTACCTTATAATAAAGATACCTCGTAATATCGTAACCGTACCTCTACGGCTATATAGGATTAGTTACGATAATCTATACTAGGACTCCTTTACTATTTAGTAGCTCGGACTACGTCTACGGCTATAGCTAGGCTCGAACGTAACGCCTTTTAATATACAGGGACGTTATATATAGAATCCCTTTATAATTTTATTATCTTTCTTTCTATTTACGAAAGCTATTATTTATTAACTTTCGTTTTTAATTTTAAGCGTTATTATAAAGGGTTTTTTAGTTTTATATAGTTTAAAATCGATTATTAACTTTATTTTCTCTATTTTTCTAGATTTTTTAGAATAATATCCTATTTTCTTTTTATCCGATTAATAGATAGAGTAAATATTATTATAATAGGCTAACTAGCTTTTCGCTATATATTTATTAGATAATTCTTCTATTATTTTAAAAAAATATTCGGTTATTTTAGTTATTTTTTTAATTAAATAATTTTTTTTAAAGTATCCTATTTTTTTATATAAATAATAAACTTTAGTTTTTAATTCTTTAATTTTAGTAGTATTAAATTCTATCGGATTTCTTCTAGGCTTTCTTTTAATAGGTTCTATTTTACTAAATACCTATTTATCTAAATATATTTTATATTATCTAGTATCGATTTTTATTATAAATTTAATAAAATCTACTAGTAAATCCGGTTCTTTAATTACTGCTATAGCTTCTTTAATATTTATCTAAAATCTTTTATAAAAGTAGATTTTTAAAACTAAATCTTCCTAGTCTATTTTTTAAACTAATATTCTAAACTAAATAGTATAGATAACTATTAACTTTAACTATTTTAGAACTATTAGTCTCCTATCTATTATTCTATCTTTATTATTATTTCCGAAAGCTTCTTTTATAGCTATAATAAGACTACTAAAAGTATAGAAGATCTATAATATTTTATTTTTTTCTATTTTTTTAGATTATCGAGGTAATCTTTTATTCGAGGCTATATCTAATTAAAAGCAGCCTTTTCTAGGTATAATATTATAAATAGAACCTTAACTATTTTATTTAAAAACTAGTTTATATATAATATAAAATAGATATTTATCTAAATAATTTATAGTTTTAAAAATTCTTTATTTTCTTTTTAGATATTTAGTATTACTATTTTAATAGTATCGCTTCGATCTATAGGTCGGGATAATAAAATTAATATAGTAAATTATTAAAATATAATATTCCTATATATTAGAAGGTATTATATTCGAGTCTAGCTATAGCTATAGATATAATCCGAACTATTAAATAGTAAAGAAATTCTAATATAAATTATTATAACTAATTCTATATAGCTATAGAAGTATAGTTATAATATTATAAGGCGTTTTTATTATAAAGTAATTAAAAAGAAAATAGTAGATACGTATTTAATAATTATATTAATAACTAATTAGCGAATCTATTTATAGAAATAATAAGCGATATATATAGTAAAAATAGCTATAAAAGCCGATAGATAGCTATCTACTAAAAGTCCTATTAGGAAAGGCGGCTATAGCGGCTATATACGGCTATAGATAATTAGGTTCGTTTATCTAGCTAATCCTTCTAGGAAATCTCTATAGAGTCGTGGATATAATAGTTAATTAATAAAAATATTTTTAGTAAATTCGTATAAAAATTATATTAGAACTATATTTTTCTACTAGAATTTAGCGTTTTAACAGGTCCGAATCGAATCGAACCGTAGAATTTTCTAATCCGATTCGAATCGGATCGAATTAGCTAAACCGGATTAGAAATCCGATTCGACGGCCAGTCTACGTATCGGTTAAACCGATTCGCTAAACGGTTCGGATCGGTTCGAATCCGAAAATCCGATTCGCGAAATCTATTAAATAATTTAGATAAATTATATATTTAATTTTATTAAAAAAATCGTAGATAAAAGTAATATATTCTAAAAGTTTAAAAAGTTAATATCTAGCCTGGATAATTAATTATAAATTTTTTTTATTATTTATATAATTTTTACATTCGAGTTATACGAGTTATATAGATTTAATAACTTTTTTAAATCGAGTTAGATTAAAAAATCTAATCCGAAAACCCGTCGGTTCGGTTTCTAAATAAGTCGGATCCGATTCGGGTCGGGTCGGTTCCGCTATCCCAGATTAAATAAACCTGGTTAGTAGAAAAAGGCCCAAGCTCCAACGAATATCAACTACGAGATTTTTTAGTTTTTTTGATTTCTTGAATAATTCTATAACTACAAGCCAGTATTTATTTAGATTCGAAGTAAAAGTTTAGATATATACTCTCTAGCTATAAAGGAAGTTTTATAATAAAAATACTATTTTACGTCGTTCTATAAAGAAAATCCTCTTAAGCCTACTAAAATACCTGGATCCTTTTTACGACCGACTAGATTATCTATTTTAAAGCTATTAACAGAGTTATAGCTATAGAGAAAAAGGTTTATTATTAGCTAGATATCTTCCTACAGATAACCTAACGTTTTTAAATAATTCTGGCTTGTAGTTGTAGAGTTATTCAAGAAATTAAAAAAACTAAAAAATCTCGTGGTTGATGTTCGTTGGAGCTTGGGCCTTTTTCTACTGACCAGGTTTATTTAGTCTGGGGTAACCCGGGTTCGAAACCCGACCTGACGGCCAGTCTATGCGTAACTACTATAGCTCTCCCATATTATTGCAAGAGCTAAGGTGTTGCGTTCAGTTGTTGCGCCCCCGAGATACTCCGGTTTTGAGAGTCTGACAGGATGGGCCGCCATTGCATGCATGCGACGCTGACATGCATTGCACCTGTGTACCTTACTGCACGACTTGAAAGCTCGACCCGTATATGCAAGCCTCAAATTCAAATGGGGAGAACTGCGACCTACCATGCCATTTAATTGCCGGCAACGTGGGAGATACTCCGTCTATCTGAATCAACATCTCAAGTCGTATTCAACGCTTGCTCAGACGATAATACTGCCGACTCGATTGCACAGGCGAGGTAACTATAATGCAAAGCGTAATCTTATTTGGTGTCCATTGTTCCTATTGTGCAAAGCACTTCTGCAGTGGGTTATCAGCAATGGCAATGGCATACAGCGCAAGCTGTATAACGCGTGCCGGGCACCACTGCCGCTTCTTTCTTTCATGGCTTGGTTGCAGTCATGTATCTCAGCAGCGCACTGCTGTACTCAGACATGCTTGGTCCACGTACTGACGAAGCAGACAGCCGCAGACTCAAATCCCCAAAAGGCCTCAATGTAACCTGCAAGACCATTCATGTCGCTTCGAAGTCAGCGCCAAGACGGAGACATATACAGATCCGTCGGACGATATGCAGGCAAAACCTACGCGAATCTGCAGTGTCCACATCATGCCTATTATGAAAGCTGATATCATTCCGAACGGCACCAATGCTACCGGTTAGGACTTGAGTTGCTCCGTTGATGTACCCGAAATAAGGATCCGAACATCGAACAGTGTTTGACGTAACGGAGGCGTCAACTGGCTCAGTGCAGGTCGCACAGCGATATACTTCTAGGATCTACGGTGCGTTAATCGTCTTCATCGACGAATGATTGCATTGTGTTAGCGAGAAGGAGCGGAAAATCCCGGCATCGGTCTTGGAAGAAACCCGTTGTGGAAGCAAACGACCGTAGAGACGATCCCATACGTGGTTCCAGCGAGACAACCTCGTATCGGACCACGTCAACCCATAACAAGCGCAGAGCTAGAATGGTCTTCCTCGGTTGTGTGACCTTCTGATATTGGAAGGAGACGTCAAGGATCTTGAAATAAACACATATATAGAGATCTCCAACGCTCCCTTTGCCAATACTTCGGAAAACATCGCACATACTTGTTTGCGCACAAAGAATCTTGAAGCATATCGTCCGGAATCAGAAACTACTATCCCCATCCGTCACAATGCGCGCCACTACGCTTCTCGGCTTGTCGTTCCTCCAGTCTCCGTGGCTCACTTTGTCTCAATCTACTCCACAGTATGGCTACAACGGCCCTGGTGTCTATCGCATTGTCAGCCTATCTTCGTCATTGCCAATCGGATACAACACCAGCACCGATACTAAAGTCAAACCTATCATCTCCGTGTAAATCAATGCTCTTCGCAATTATTCAGCTAAGGATCCATTCCCCTGACTGTTTACGCAGGGCCAAAAACGACAAAGATACTAGTCAGCGCTGGCTGATTGCTGAAGTCACGAAGACCAATGGTGCCCCTACAGTGGTAATCATTAACGACAGTACAGGTGACATCATGTCGTCAAGCCCATGTAAATTGCACCTCTGCTAATAGATTCTGGGTTTGAGCATTGAGTATTCAGGACTCAATTCGCTAACACCAAACGTCTGTAGATGATAACTATTTCTTGGCAGCCGCTGAACCAGCTTTGTTGTCCCGCCCCGAAGGACGATGGGTGATTGACACCAACAATCCGTTCTACCCAGGCCCAGCATCAGGGAAACCGATCAGGTATGATATTCCCCTTTATAAAGCGCCTCTGCGGTTTGAGACCTCTTCAGCAGCCCTTTTGAGCCGAGCGTACCCTAATTATTGATCCCAGATTCAACAATGTCGGTAACGCTGGCAGTTGTCTTGATCTCGAGATGGGCTGGGGTTACCTCGGAACCCGAATCCTAACCTATCCTTACAACAATCCGATCTCGACCAATCAAGTATGGCTGCTTGAATGCTTGGAAGACGGGTGTCGGAGCCCTTAGTTCGACTTAGTCCCATGCAAGGTGATGCTTGAAAGCATGTTATTTCGCACACCAGATTTCCCCTTGCGACAGAGAGACTGTTATTTTCGGAAGCGTGATGTTGATTGCTAGATTTCATCATGATTTCTTTCACTTAGGTTATTTACGGTGTGGTGTCTTTGTTTGCTTCTGGGTCTACTGCCTTTTCGGTGGTATATATCACGACACTCTTTATGCTTTGGGGTCTACGATTTGGTTCATAGAATTAAAAGTGCACTACAATCCTTAGTTGCATAGTCTTGTTACTCTGTGCCCAACGTTCACAGTCTCAACCAGTCTCTGCAACTTGATCCAGGTTCTCCGGAATCGCAGAGTCTTCTCGTGCATGTAGCCCATGACACCACTGTCTCGTCGATACCGCCTTACTGACACATCCAATAGCCAGTAGCTGCCCGTCCGCACGAAGCGCAAACGTCATCTCTCGGTATTGTTCATGAAGCTGGTAATACCTAGCAATGGCTTCCACTACCGCGACAGCCTGGTACTGCTGGAAATGACGCGTCGCAGCTAAATAGCTAACGTCCTCCATGAACACCCATGCTTGGAGATGCCGTTGAGTCGTGGCAATTCGTCGTTGAGTACTTGCGGCATTGGCTTTTGCTAATTGTAGTAGGACTGCTATCAACGCTCGGAGTATGTAGTAGTCTTGGAGCAGAGACCCTTGTTGATAGATGAAAGTGAAAGAGAGATCGAACCGTGGCTGGTCTTTGAGACGGGAAATGTTCCTTAGAAGGAAGTTGTTGGTAGAATTGATGGGTACACCGGCTAGGGATAAAGGTATTGAGAGTGCTCTGGGAGCCAATAGGCTATTATTTTCAGAAAAATTTGCTGGTGCTCCATTGTTATTTTCCACCGTCACAGAACCACTGTAGATGTGCTCCGCATGATGGAAAACTTGGAAAGAGAGCGGGTACAGATGTAGGTTCCGCATCATGTCGACCGCGATTGCGCCGATAGCCCACATGACGGTGCTTCGTCTTACCTTCGAATGAAGGATGTAAGGCGTTTCGGCCTGTATCACTATTCGAAGGGGCGGCCCAGGATGATTGCGGTCCATGAAATCGAAGTCGGTCAAGGGGTCATTATACTCGAGTAGGGCCTCTCCTTTAAGCGCAGCGATGGCGAAAATACCTATATGTTCGGTGGTGAATTGGATGCGCCTGAACACGCCGTCAGTGCGTAGAGTTAGGCCTGTGAACTCGTCGCCTATCGTCATGGCCGAGATATTGGCACTGCTGACGAAGTCGTCGAATTAGCATCGTCAGGAGCATTACGGGTTCGAGAGTCGGAACGGAAAAGGGTTCATACACAGGAGTTGGCATGAGCTCCAGTGGAGCTCCAGGATTTTGACTTGCTGGCAAACATTGTATACAGTGGCCGAAAATGGAGATCAGCATCCAGAGTATCATCGCCATCACTTGGTTCAAGGCCAAGATCCCAACGATGTTTTTTTTGAGAGGTCTGGTGTTATATACCAGCAGGCGTGTATCAAGCACTCAATCGGGTTCTGAAGACCTTGAGGAGCTCGTCAGTGTAGACTGTTGTTGCAGTCGAATCCTCCACGACTCACCCCCGCGCGACATTTGATTCTAAACGGGATCAGGCGGGTCGGGAATATATGTCGCCGCATATCTCAGTAGCCTGGCCTGTCAGCTGTAGGTACGAGGATCACCCGCAGCTCTCCGAGGAGTAGCGTGTTGCTGGGAGTCGGCGCCTCTTCACTGTATAATTTTGATCCTCAACGAATAGAATTGGAAGGTATACGACCTTGAGAAAAGACATCTGTTCCGTTGAACCACGACACTGGTCCAGTCATATACGATCGTATGTCGTGACATGAGTGCTTATGACAAATACTGTGGCAAACTTGGAGGTGGCTGTGTCATAGCGACGATATTGTGTATTTGTCTCGAAGTCTGAATCCTGGATGGGAGCGAGATAGCTATCCAGAGTCTCTTTCGCCGTATGGACATTAGCGTTTTCTGATCCGAATTTTTGCACCAATTGAACGTTCTGTGAATATCGATCAATCCAGTGCCATCTTTCAGAAGAATGTGACCAGGTGGGTAGATCGAGTAGAGCGTGATACGTTCGAAACACTTCGATAAACCCATCTTCCCAGACGTTTGTCAAGTGTCAAGAGTGTACTAGAAGGTTGAGTATCACCATCAAACGAAAGTTTCTTGGGTTTTAAGTATATAAGCACTCTTGATCTCCTGGAGCCACCCTTTCTTTGGTACCTGGCAGGTTTCCGGCTGTCCTCGGGGAATGCAGACAGAGCATCAATAACCGCCCGAGTTCTAAAAGGACCGTAATCGGGAGGCACCATACTATCACTAAAAAACACCATGGAGAACACTAAAAAACACCACTGTTATCACTAAAAAACACCATTACCTAATATAGCATAGATTACCCGTATTAACCAATTAGAAGATACCAATCTATAGGGCAAGCCTTTAGCGTGTATAATATTTAGTACTGTATACGTTTTCAGTGATCAAGGCTTAGCTTAGTCAGTATAACAAGGGTCCCTTTCCTTCAACATCGTTTTCTACTATCTCTATCGGCCCAAATCCTCTCTATCGGCCTAAATTGTTGACTGAAGAACACTATAATCTTGGACCGTAATCGGGAGGCACCATACTATCACTAAAAAACACTATAGAAAATACTAAAAAATACCACTATTATTACTAAAAAACACTATTGCCTAATATAGTATAGATTATCCGTATTAACTAATTAGAAGATATTAATCTATAGAGCAAGCCTTTAACGTATATAATATTTAGTACTATATACGTTCTTAGTAGTTAAAGTTTAGTTTAGTTAGTATAATAAGGATCTCTTTCCTTTAATATCGTTTTCTACTATTTCTATCGGCCTAAATCCTCTCTATCGGCCTGAATTATTAACTAAAAAATACTATAATCTTAGAATTACTCTTTTAGATATAGAGTACCCGAGTCTACTATTTATAATATATTACTATCTAGAGCTAATCCTTAGTATTAATAGATCCTATTATCCCGCGCTAAAGATAATAAATAATTATTCTAAATTTCTTCTTTTTTAATATTATTTTCTACTACTTCTACCGCTATTATAGTCTTTTAAATATAGCTCCTACTTCTTTCTACCGATATAAAGTATAATATACTCGACGACTTTATTACCGCCGTTAATATTTTCGCTAAAAGATAAGGCTATATAATATAAAAGATAAATATAAAAAAAGATCCTACTAGTAAATAAAAAATTATTAAAGTCTACCTTATCTATACTAAATTAAATATAATTAATAGATATAATAAAAACCGTAATATAGCTAGTAACCGATATAATTACTACTAGAAGGCCGCGGCAGTCTATAAGAAAATCTATAATACGTAGAAATTATATTTTATTAAAAGTTTTTATTTCGGGTATAAACTAGTAGATTTTAAAGGCTTTACTATTTATCGTCGCGTAAATATGATTTCGGAGCTTATAGAAATTATATATTAACGGATATAGTAAACTAATACGTCTAGCTAAATCCTCGATTTCTTTCGCGATAAAATAAAAAAAAAGAACTAACGCCTTTTTATTAAAGTTTAGAATATCTATAACGCTAAATATACTATTAAATAAAGAGCTTTTCGCGAATTTATATCTATATAAACTCTACTAAAGATACTCTTTAGAAAGAAAAATACGAAAAAATAGATTTTCGAAGCTTATAAAAATCGCTATAGCTAATTAATATATCTCTTCTTCGCTAACCGGAGGATATTTAAACTATTAAAATAGATCTATAAAGTCTTTATCGTTAACTATATATATAAGACTAATAAATTTAAATTATCTTTCTACGCCGTTCTCGGGTATATACCGATAAAAATAATATTTATTGTCGCCTATATATTTATTCTCTATAAGAAAGAAAAAGAATATTTTTAGTTACTAATATAGATTAAACTTCTTTATAACTAACTATAGATTTTAGACTTTAGTCTTTTTATTACCGATACGGAATAAACTTTCGTTAATATAATCTTTATTATCTTCCCCGAAGCTAATTAAATTCTATAGTTTAATTATATTAATAATAATATAAAAATTTAGATATAACGATCCTTCTATTTCTAAATAGAAATTAACGAATTTATTATTACGTCCACGATTCTATAGAGGTTTTCTAGAAAGATTAGCTAGGTAAACGAACCTAATTATCTATAGCCGTATATAGCCGCTATAGCCGCCTTTTCTAATAGAACTTTTAGTAGATAGCTATTTATTAGCTTTTATAGCTACTTTTATTATATATATTGCTTATTATTTCTATAGATAGATTTTTTCGTTAGTCGTTAATATAATTATTAAATATATCTTTACTATTTTCTTTTTAATTACTTTATAATAAAAATACTATATAATATTATAACTATATTTCTACGGCTATATAGAATTAGTTATAATAATTTATACTAGGATTTCTTTACTATTTAATAGTTCGGACTATATCTATAGCTATAGCTAGGCTTAAATATAACGTCTTCTAATATATAGGGATATTATATTTTAATAATTTACTATATTAGTCTCGTTATCCTGACCTATAAATCGAAGTAATACTATTAAAGTAGTAATACTAAATATCTATAAAGGAAATAAAGGATCTTTAAAATTATAGATTATTTAAATATATATCTACTTCGTATTATATATAAACTAGTTTTTATATAAAATAGTTAAAATTCTATTTATAATATTATTTCTAGAAGAGATTATTTTTAATTAAATATAGTTTTAAATAGAAGATTACTTCGATAATCTAGAAAAATAGAAAGAAAATAAAATATTATAGATTTTCTATACTTTTAGTAATTTTATTATAGCTATAAAAAAAGCTTTCGGAAATAATAATAAAAATAAAATAATAAATAGAAAACTAATAGTTCTAAAATAGTAGAAATTAGTAGCTATTTATACTATTTAGTTTAGAATATTAGTTTATAAAATAGACTAGAAAGACTTAGTTTTAAAAGTCTATTTCTATAAAGGATTTCAGATAAAAATTAAAGAAACTATAATAATAATCGAAAAACCGGATTTACTAGTAGATTTTATTAAATTTATAATAAAAATTAATACTAGATAGTATAAACTATATTTAGATAAATAGGCGTTTAATAAAATAGAATCTATTAAAAGAAAGCCTAGAGGAAATTCGATAGAATTAAATACTATTAAAACTAAAAGATTAAAAACTAAAGTTTATTATTTATATAGAAAAATAAAATACTTTAAAAAAAATTATTTAATTAAAAAAGTAACTAATATAACCGAATATTTTTTTAAAATAATAGAAAAATTATCTAATAAATATATAGTAAAAAGTAAGTTAATTTACTATAATAATATTTATTCTATCTATCTATTAGATAAAAAAGGGATAGGATATTATTTTAAAAAATCTAGAAAAGTATAGAAAATAAAACTAATAATCGATAAAATTAAAAAATCCTTTATAGTAGCGCTTAAAGTTAAAATCGGAAGTTAATAAATAATAGTTTTTATAAATAAAAAAAAAATAATAAAATTATAAAAGGATTCTATAATAAAATTAAAGGATATTTCTATAAAAAAATAATAAATAATAATAGAATCCTCGATATTAAAATTAAGATAAAATATAGATTAATTAGATTATTAAATTTTACTATAATCGAAAGTTAAAGAAATTTTATTATTTTAGGAAATAAATAGAAAAAATCGATATTAAAAAAATTAATAAAAAAGAATATAGTTAATAAAAAAATAGAACTATAAATAATATATTTTCTAGCCTATAAAAATCTCTTATATAAAAAAATAGATATTATTTTAATAATAAATTATAAAGAAATTAAAGACTTAGATAAAAAATTTAAAAAAAATAGAAAAGTTTAGAAAGTAAAAATTTAGAAAAAATACTATTACCTTTTTTAATAATTTATTAAAAAATATAATAAAATTTAAAAATAATCTAATAGTTTTAGATAGATTATAATAAAAATATATACTAGAATATTATTAAAGTAATAGATAAAATCGAATATTATAAACTAAACTAAATAAACTAGAATAAAAAAATACCGGACCTAGTATTTAATATCTAATCTAGAAATAAAAAATTCGATTAGTATCCGTCCTTATTATTATAGAACGAAATAGTTACTAAAAAATAAAATTTAATAGAACTATTAAAAGAACCGGAAATAATTTATAATATAAATATATAATCCGAAATATATAAAAATAATAGTAAAAGAATCTTTTATTAGATTTTTTTTAGAATTCTATATTTTCTATAGATTAAAAGAAATTAAAATCTTTTAAAATTTAATTTAAATTACTCGAATTAAATCTAGATATTAATTTAATAGATATCTTTTATATAGCTAGTATAAAATTAATAGAAAAATAAAATATAACCTGATTATTAAATTTATTAAATTAAAATAGTACGTATTATTTCTAAATTATAAATTTTTTTTTATATTTATTTAAAGCGCGATAATAAATAATAAAATATTTTTATTTACTAAAAAATTAGCGGAAATCTAATTTCTAGGCTAAATATTTATTATAAATTTCCTTTTTAGAATTAAAAAAAGACTCGATATAATAATAAATCTTAGAATATTTATTAAAAATACCCGCGATATTAAAATAAAGTTTATTTTTTTTATTTTTAAAATACTTTCCTATAGAAATTAGTAGAAATAAAGAAAATAAAAGAAATAATATATAGATAATATTAGATATTAAAAAATTATACGATTTCTAAACCCGAATATATTTATTATAAATATTACTACTAATTTCGACTTTATATTCTTTTAAAAAATTATAGATATATAGAAAATAAAAAAAAAATATTATAATTCTTTTTAACTAGATATAATAAAAAGATTTTAGTTAATTTTTTTTTTAAAAATATATAATAAAGATATTAATAAAGGAAAAAAAAAAAAAAAAAAAAAAAAAAACTCTTTTTATACCCTATATACGGTTTTTATACTAGATAAAAAACGATATAGAAGGAGCTATATTATATCTATAACTCTATAAAAATTCCCTAAAGAAATTAGCTAAATAAATAAATTTAATTATCTATAGCCGTATATAGCCGCTATAGCCGTCTTTCCTAATAGGATTTTTAGTAGACGGCTACTTATCGGCTTTTATAGCTATTTTTACTATATATATCGCTTATTACTTCTATAGATAGATTCTTTTATTAGTTATTAATATAATTATTAAATACGTCTCTACTATTCTCTTTTTAATTACTTTATAATAAAGATATCACGTAATATCGTAACCGTACCTCTATAACTATATAGGATTAGTTATAATAACCTATACTAGAACGCTTTTACTATTTAGTAGCTCGGACTACGTCTACGGCTATAGCTAGGCTCGAGTATAATTCCTTCTGATATACAGAGACGTTATATTTATAACTATATAGATGATAGTATATAACGCCCTAATTGAACTAAAGGCCTATAAAAATTAGAAAGCGCTAGAAACTAAATATAAACGAATAGATCCCGAATTCGTTAACTACTACTTCGTTATATAGCTAGATAAAAAAGCGGGAAAATTCTATCGTTACTATACTAATAAACTTTTAAACTTTAATATTATCGTTTCTAGCAGCGTCGAAGAGGTTTATATAAAATTAAAAAATCGGCTGCTATTATCTATAGGAGATCTAGAAAAAGTAATCGAATAAAATAATAGCTTTATTAGATATTAGATTTTAGAATATAAGTTTACTATTACTAAATTTAAAAAACGTATTCTATTTAAATATTAGATTCGCCTCTTCCGAAAATTTAACTTTAAAGTTATACGAGTAGCGTGCGATAAGATCTTTAAGTAATACTAGATAATTAAAGATTTTCTCGAAGGCTAAAATTTCGAAAAATATAGCGGCTAGTTTCGCCGCTCGATAAGCTTCTCCTATAAATATAAGATTTAAAAGCTTTTTTTCTAGAATAATAGCGCCGGTATTTTTAAGAAAAGTAACTACTATAGGTACTAGTACTACTAGCGCGATCTACGTTACAGTTTATAATTTTGAATTTAACTAATAAACGACGTTTAGTACTATATAATTAATATTACCGATAAAAAAAAATAAAGGCGAGCTAAAGTTTTTTTAAAGAGATTAGTATTATTAATATTAGTCTATTAATATATAATATTCTCCTTTCTTCTAATACCGAAATCGTAGCTATTTTTATCCGAAAAGACGAAGATATAGCTAGAAATATATCTATAGATAATAATAACGATAATAATAATAATAAAGAAATCTATAAAGTCGATATAAAAGCTTTTAAAAAATAATAGGAAGGATTTAGCGAAGCCTTTTATTTAACTATCGATAATTTCCTTAGTAATAACTTTTCCGATAAAACTACTATTTTAGAATTCCTTCGTATTAGTAATCCTCTATATATCTAGAGTAAAGAGAGGTTAAAAGAATCTACTAAAGCGAATAGAGCTACTTATAAATAATAGATATTCGAAAATTCTTCTCGTAGACTCCTATCTTTATTCGAGTTTATAGAAGCTAGAGTTCGCGATACAGAGAAGTAATATATTAGATAACAGCGTTTCTATCGTAGGACTAAATTAGCTAAGCGCGCTTATATAGTAACTAGGAGAAAAGGTCGGAAAGAAGCTATACGAGGAAAAGAAGCTATAATATAAGAAATAATATAAGATATAATACGAGGAACCGTATAAAAAGCTATATAAGAAGCCGTACGAGCCATATAAAATCGAGGAAAAAGAGACCCCAAACCTTTTTAGAGTTCTTTAAATCTTTCTACTAGCGACGATAAACAGCTATTACCTCTAATACGAGGCCGAAAAAGTCGCGGAAATCGAAGAAGTCGAGGAGGTTGTATAGAAAAATTACGAGGTAGAATTAGAAAAGTTAGTAAACGATCTCGACGTCTCGACGTTATTATAAACGATAATAGCGAATACGAGAAAGCGCGACGCCTTTTTATAAACGATAATAAAGCAAGCGATTAGGAGGTTATAGGGCGAGGCTAACGAGCGAAAAGGAAGTCGATAAAATAATTATAAATAGAAGTAGAAAGGCGTTAAGCGATAACGTAATATATAATTAAAAGCTTCTAAATATATAGATTTAAACGTTCTATAATAATTAAATAAAATAGCTAATTAGTTTTCGCGTAGTAAAAATAAATATATATAGATAAAAATTAGAGCTAAAATCGCTATATTCGATAAAAATAATAAAATAGAGAAAGATAGCGGAGTAGTAACTTAGTACTCCGATTAATTAAATTACGTTTAATAAATATAGTATTTTATAGTAATCTCTATAGTATTATTTAGTATCTCTAATAGTATTTTTTAGTAATAGTGTAGTGCCTCCCGATTACGGTCCTTCTAAAAATCGATTCGACGGAATACAGCTGCGGCAAAGCGCTTGTATACACAATGTCTCCGCATCTTCGTCTACGTCTTTCGATGCAGTGAGGCATTAGCCAAGTGCAATTTGCAACGACAGAATCAAATTTTCGAGGTTTCCCACAAGTCGAGTATACGAAATCTACCGGACCAACTCGTGTTATACGACTCAATCGCAACAGAAAACTGACGATGCGGCCGCTAGCCTTTTCGCTACTCACAATCTTTGTCCTGTTCTCCATGGGCTCGTGCTCCGAAGCGAATTCCCAGTCACAGCAGTGCATTGCGAATGGCACTGAATGCAAAACAACACTCGTACCAAGCCAAACTCAGCGATTCAGTCCCCGACAACTTCGATTTCCAATCGGGGGAGGCTGGCATCAGGTAATCGACCACTCAGGACTTTTCATCCTGGGCATAACCTCGACCGTAGCGACCGTCAAGATTCTCCAGATTCTCAAAAGCCTTTACCACAAAATCCTGGACGCTTTACTCGACGTCTGGGCGAAAAGCCCTGGCAGCAATCAACTTGTTGTCGAAGCTGGTAGCTTGCGTTGGGAATTCGGCTGCACGATGGACCCGATACCGCGGGCTTTCCTGGAGGAATATTTTCAGAGCAAGCGGGATGCGGTGGAGAGGGGCTTCTTACCGGTGTATGAGAGGGAGTGGGCTTTTAATAGGACTGATCGGGGGAGGCATTGTTTTGCGGGGATGAGGATTGCTGAGAAGGGGGAGGATGTTATACCACCAGATCATGGAACACGAGGTGGCTAGCGGACGTGAGTATTGGTTGGTGTAGCCCTGCCTGGGGCTGTAAGCTTGTGGTGGGAGCCCGAAGCTGCTGGGAAATTGGCAAATCTCACGATCCTCATCCAGTGCACTGGAATTTGTGGGCAGCCTCCGCTTCGGGGATTTTAGGGATACAAAGAGATAACGGGAGCACGCACTATTATGTTATAGAGAGGAAGGCATTGTAAAATTGTAGCATCGTCATTCTAGGGATTTAAAGTGAGATCTAGACTCTGAATTGTACAGCATATATAGAGTAGTTGAAAGTTGATCTCATTCGATACTTGCAAACACATTTCTACAGCTACCCTCCAGCTACTGCTTTCCAGTCTTGAGACGGGATTCTCACGGTCTTACCGCTATCGGTCTTTCTGATCACCTCAATCTCAGCCTGGGCCTCCTTCGTATAGACTCTCAACCCGAAGACACAGACGGCATTCCACGGTCCTTTCGAAGACTCACCCTTCTTTTCCCCATCGGAAGACTTGTCTTGGTCGGATATGGATGGAGGAGACTTTGTTTCGGGTGTGTCTGTGTCTGAATCTGACTCATCTGAGTCGTCAGTGTCGCTATCGAGTGGGGCGTCGATGTCGCTGGACCAGCTAAGCTCGTCGTCGCTAATATCGTCGAGCGTAAGCTCTGATGGAGGACGCGCTATGGTATCAGATTTCTCCCCGCTTTCTGTGGCGGAGATGGTAGGATTACTGCCTTCATCTGTCTTGCCATCGTTCTCCGGGGTACTTTGGTTTCGTTGCGAGTCCTCGGCTTCGTCTCCTGTTTTCGGGGTTTGTTCAGAAACCTTGGCGTCTGGCGAGGTCTGGATGCCATTCTCGACGACCTTAGGATTGTCAGATGTCTCGATCGTGACCTTGAATTGCCTGCTGTTTCCTGGGTGCGAATTGTTATTCGTGCCACCCTCGGCCTCGTCCTTTTGCGGATGCTCAGTTGTATTGAGACTCTTGCCCGACACTTTGATTTGGATCGCAAGGGCGTCTTTGTCCTGGTCGTCCTTGGCTCCATTACTCTTCTCAGATCTTCCCTTCGCTTCTATACGTAAGCGTCGGAGCTTCTCTTTCTTCTTGAGCAATCGATGCTGTTCAAAAGCTTCTCGAGCCTTGACCTTTCTTTTCTCGCGTCTCTGTTTTCGGAGTCGCTCTTCACGTTCCAGTCCGCTCTCTTTCAATCCACCCTTAGCGTGCGCGAAGTCGTAACTTCGACCGATCGTCTGTAACTTTTTTGCCCGGGTCTTACAGTTCTTGGCTATGACATCCTCTGGCGTTGGCCATGATTCGTGTCTTGTGGCGACAATCTTGACCTTCACAGAGTACTGGCCAGCTTCGAGAACTAGCTCGGTCGTCGCTGATCGTCTCTGAAAATAGGAAGGCTTATTCTCTGCATAGTAGCCTTCCCCACTCGCCTTGGATACACGGAAATGAAGTGTATAAATATACTGGCCATCCAAGCCCCGGAAGTAGCGGTCGTCGAGCTAAAGAAAGATAAGCCAAAACTCATTTATGCTCTAGAAGACACTACCTGGCAAAGTACAATCACAACCCGAGCCGGCTTCGATATCGTCACCTGGAAACTGGTATCAAGGTATTGGACGGACCAGGGAATCTCCGCACTGGTCCAGCGCTGGGTGACAGACCAATCAGAGCCGAAGAGCTGAGTGCGGTCTATGTGTTGAAACCGCTTTAGTAGATCTTGATAGGATATCCAAAAGCTCTAGATGACTGTTAGCTTCAGCTCTGTTTGAACCGGTAGAGAAACTAACGCCATCGTTGCGGAATGTATGATTGAGTCTCTTCATGCGGTCAGGCGTCCACTCCTCAGACCCATCACCCCAAGGACCATTCCACCCCTGTTTTCCCCAAGGGTTCCTATAAATGTGGTCAGATTGAAATGCTCGAGGTCGAAAACGTTTGTGTCATTGCAGCGCAAAGCGATATTCGTGGGGAATCATGACTAGCTTACATGATCTTTAGCAAGCGAAAGTCATCTAATTCCTTCGCTTCCATGATTGAATAGGCATGACCCGTAATTATACCTTTCTCTTCATAACGACAGCCACCCAATTGAGCTAGTCCAAAAAGGAATGACTCATTGACCTTCATCAACTCATCGGTCCAAAATTTGTCTCTATCAAGGATGTCCGAGGAAAATAGCTCAGAAGTTACACCGCCCGTAAGCTCCTCTAGTGCTTCCCTGTAGAATACATAAGTGAGCTGTGAGGAATTTTGGAACTTAGATTAACTCACCCATTCCAGCCGCCTTCAATAGAGCCGTAATCGCCATGAGCTTTTGCATATGCTTTCTCCAGGAGAGGTAGCCAAGTCGCATTTTGGTCCTTGCACTGCGCAAAGTACAGAGCCTTTGAGCCCGTCTGCATGACCTTGCGATCTGGATACACGTCAAAAATGGCAATATATGGATGGTCGTGTCTTGAGCATACACTCCTCTTCAGCGTCGACCATGTTTATTCTGTCCCAGTCTTGTCGTTGCTGATCAGACTCATGAAAGTTTTCCTGGGTTAGATAGAGCTTGTCATCAACAATGCAGTGCTTCCAATCTCCATCTGGATCCACGTTAGAAAGGGGCAAATATGAGTGACGGCGGCTTAAACATACCACGATGGAATACGAAACCATAAACTCCAACTTTCTCGTTTCTAGCAACGCAGATCTTGTAAAGCAGATCCTTACTGTTACTTAGAGCACATAGAGCGGACATCAACCAGCAATCACCACTGTGTCCTTGACGAACATCATTGGCGGACATGCCGTCAATATTGAACTGGGCATTCTCGAAAATATCCTTGAAAGAGATTAGCCGCCGGCTCAAACATTTGTCGAAAAAAGAAATGATCTGGTAAGATGATCTGGCTTACCTCAACCCGCTTGACTGATCGAGGCCTAAGGTCCACCTTGTCTTCGCCAAGTGGTACAAGATGATCTTCAATGTGACCATGTCTTAGCCACTGGTCTAAATCCCATTCGATGTCAAAATCAGGGTCTTTATACTTCTGATTCATCCTCAGGCAGTCTCGCACTATGCTATCGATCTCCGCCCTGCAGGCTGCCGCAGCTTGCTCGTACGATGCGACAGCGTTAGTAGGTGTTTCAGCATCGATCGAAGCTTTGATCGCCGCGCGCTTTGCTCGGACATGACCCGGCAGAATGTTAAAAGGCTTTCCGGGCTTCTTTGTCGTGAAGTCTCTCCAGAATTTGTCGACAGCTAATTGAGGAAAGAGGTTCTTCTTGAATCTTGTGCATGGGGGAGGTGATGTCGATTTTGACCTCTTAGGAGTATCAAAGCGGCCAGGTTTATCCATAGCTTGCTCGGTCGTGCTGTTTGAGTGGGGGTTTGTGACTGGTAGAGGAGTTCCTGCGTCCGGTTGAGCCGGGTGTTGGATGCGGGTGAACATGATAGGTATTGTCTGGAATGATTGGTTGGATGGGCATAGAAAATGTCCCAGTGGTTTTCCAGATAGATGGTTGTGGCGCTTCGAAAATGTGAAAGTGGATTGTAGGAGAGAGGAAGAAATGCAGCCAGAGAAGGGCTGCTTTATATGCATAGCAGGTGTAGTCATCTTTGTCGATAAAATTAGAAACTGTCACCATTTGGAATAATATAGAGATGTGATACTTTCCATGCTTGCTCACCGCTCATTTCGTACTGTTGATGATGGTGGTGATTTATAAGCAGATTCTCTTCAATGTTCAAAGGATGCTGGAATGGACTCCTTTTGTGACTCGAAAACCAGTCTCGTGTGCGTCCTGATATTGCTGCTCACTCAGATCGCCAACAGGACAATATTCACGCATGTGTGGACATCAGACCACCGAATTTTGGGTTTAATGGCGCGCGTATGCAACCTGAAAATATTTTCGGAGTTCACTAATCCCGAAACCGAACTGAGAATGCAACATGACAAGACCTAGTTTCGTACGAAGGCACTTTGTCGTAGAACGCCTGCGGTCAATGCTGGTACGAGCTTGTCTCTTCTTGACTTCGAACCGAGCACGTTGCCCGATGATAACAAGGTTATTTGCGGAGAAGACTCTGAGAAAGAGATACTGCCAGCGGTTCCAATGTTGAGGTAGATATCAATAGCCATTCATTAAAGATAACGAGTCAAAATGCGCTAAACTCCCGTCTCAAGCCGATGAAACTCGAAGAAGCGTTAGCCTATTGTATCAGGAGCTTCCAAGGTTGAAAGTGGTAACAAACGATGTTGAGGATATTTTGCTGGCTGACGTCAGATATGTTTGTGCATATGGCACTAGCAAACTTTCCTGTTAAACTGTCTTTGCCAGTATTCAGGTGCGCGTGCCTTCCAACTGATGTCCTCGTGCATATTCTCCGTTCTTAGACCTCACGTGTTAGGTTGTTCCTCATGATCTCAGAAGAACCAGTTGGCGAATGAGACTTGGGAACCCCTTCATCTACTAGCGTGCTTGTTCAGCCCCACAAGCCCCTAACTGGGCTAAGCAAGCACGAGTTTCAGCAGATGAAGGAGTGTTAGCCAGTTCCGAGTCACCAAAAATGGATATAAAGCCCGTGGAACTGTTGAGTAGAAAGCTGGAGGGTCTATCAATAACCTGCATGGTGAACGTGTTGAAGATGGTAATATTGAGTCAGTCGTGGGCAATAACGGCCTTATACTATGGATGCCCTGTGAACAACGATTAGTGCTCGAAGATCGATGTTCGGGCAGGGAAGTCAATATGTAAAAGGTAGTCATTGGCCGCCCGGTGGCGTATATAAGGGTCGTAGCGAACGTTTCCAGGGACGTATAGTTTGATGGACTGCGATTCTTGAAATGGAACTTGTCGAATGCCAGCTTAACCAGAGCTTCTGATGGCAAGGTACGCAGTAACTATCTAGGACAATAAGCTGCTATTCAGAATGGTTCAGGAAATGATATAAGACCGCTTCAAACGTAACCTTGAAATAAGGCTCACAAGATTATAAGGATGTACTACATTACGAGGATCAGATATATTTCTTCCAACTACTACATTGCGTTCTTATAATCCTCTGGATCTTGATTTAAGCCAGTTGTACGGGTATGATATCAATCCTGAACAAAACTAAAGTCAGCAACACTGTAGCTTAGATATCAAGGACGTCATCCGTGTTTGTTGGTATCCTGAGGGCCATCTATGCTCGTCAGGTACCTTATATCTGGTTTACTTGAGGACCATCTCGTCTATATAATCGAAGGCTCTTTCCTCCCGATCCTTACCGCATGGTCCCTCAGAATCCAGAGCAAACCTTTGACATTCTCGGTGCCGATGAGTCCGAAGAAGAAGAATTGTGTGTCTGTTTCTGAGAACCTCCTCCACTCTTCGGGCCTATCAGAACCAGGGATCCAATCTAAAGCCTCTTTTATGACGTTTTGGGTCCCTTTGCTCTTGATACTATGCCAGACGACACTTTTTAAATCCGAGATGGGTCCCCTAGGAGCGGATCCTGTGCACTGTACAGCCAGCTCATTGGTCCTTGTCTCCGCCCGCTTCCTGGTCTGATGGATGACCTCGGACCATTGGAGCTCCTTTGGGAGTCTGTGGCGCGCCAGTTGCCCTCGGCAATGAGGAAGCCGTGATTGGTATCGAGGTTGTTGTAGGTTGGCACAGGGTCTCGTTGTTCTGTCACGGAATTGTTGCTACTCACCTGCCAGAAGTCGATGAGAGAATATCCATGCCACTATTCCTCAACCACTGCCGCAGGTCCCAGTCAACTGTTAGACTTGGAACGAGGTCAGCAATACAATGGTCCTCAAACAGGCCCAGAGGGATTGATTGGTCGACGGCCTGGGCATTGAAAGGGTCGTTTGCAGAGTGTTCCAATATCCGATACCGTCGCTGCAGCAGCCACTGTAATCTGGACATCCATCATCGTCGTCTATTTCGTTGTCGGAGTCGGGAGGCAAGCCAATCTCTGACGGCAGCCCCCTCGGTCTGGAGATCGAATGGGCATGGATGATCGAGGGATCAAATACTAGCAAGGGGATCGACCACCTCAAGAACATTCGAGGTATTGGCGAATCCTAGATTGCCAGCAGCATGCGTGGGGCGAAAGCTAGAGGGACTGACGGCAGATGATATGGCAAAAAATATTGATGAAAGGTAAGAAACTGAAGTGGAGAATTGTTGAGATCTGTAGGAACATCTTCTTTGGAAGGTCAGATTTATCAATAGCTAGGACGCCGTTTCTCCACACGGCGCGCTGAAACGATGGGCGGTATCAATGTGTCTATAAAAGCTGTGATCGCGCTTATAGGGGTACTATTCCAGCACCTGCACGGCTGCTGCATGAGAGAGTACATTTCACTTGAAAGCCACTTACCAGACATCTTTTAGTAGAGATGATAGGTGAGAGAACAAAGAGAGGGGCGCAGACAGACCGGGGCTAGGCACGCCAAGACTCAGGGGCAGATCCTTGGCGGTGACGTCATCCATGTTGCGTGCAGAGCGGAACAGGCGGAACAAGCAGAGTCCAGCAGGGCTGACAAATGATGTCATCTATAATTTTTAAGTCTCCCTTTCAACCTCGCCTGCGGAAACACTCGCTACTTCTACATTAGTAACATGTAATGTGCTTCATGTCCATCCTGAAGAAGAGCTCATCCTTCCCCGGGCTTTTCTCGGGGCCTGAAAGCCTGAAACACGACTTGCATCGAGGGAGCGGCTGGGGTTTCGGATCCAATATGTTGTAACCCTCAGACCACGACGCTAGCAACCCTGCAGCCAACAAGCTCACATTTCCCATCGTCCTCATCTAAGGTAGATTCTCACTCCGTGGAGCTATAGGGTATACTCCCAATGCCGCTATACATTCCACCAGCTAGCAGAGTTGCCAATCGGCCGAGAGCACCCCAGGAAGCGGTATTGATTCAGATTGTAACACTCGGTCAGACGCGGCCTCAAGACACGGAGCCGCCTTTTCTCTTTTTTTGACGCCTGACAAATAACCAAGGGTAGATCAACAAGGCAGCTCCTGCCAGAAGCGTCGCTCCTCCCCAGCCCTGTGCTCCGACAAAATCGCCTTTCGAAGTGTCCGTCAGAGCACCTGCAATCGGACTACCTATAAAAACGCCAATCCCAGCACCAAAGTAGCTCATCCCGAGCCGCGTACCAATTCTTTTCTCCACGATTCCCAGCGGCACAAGTAGCGGCACCATAATTGTAGCAAGTGTAATAAGAATACCCGACAACAGCCCATAAATAACACAGAAAGCAATAAAGCCACCAAGGTTGTTGACTTGGAGCCAAAGGAGTACTATAAGTCCAGTTACAGCCGTAGCGAGTGGGAACGCCTCCACGCGTGCCAGCCATTAAGGTAATAGACCAAGTAGAAGCCGGCCGACAAAAGATCCGGCGTTCGTCGGAGCAAGCAGGTAAAAGGCCATATCACCGGATATACGAAGTTGGCTGATGGCGTAACTTGGGATGTAGAACAGAGGGACAAAGTAACCGCAGCACAGCGTCAGGAAAGCAAGGATATACACCATAAAAGCTGGCTCGCGAAGGGCTTCGGTATGGATCAGACTGCGACGTGTACGGCTCTTGACCCGGTAAGAATGATATGCAGCGAAGGAAATGGAGAAAGTGGTGAGAGCTACGAATCCAACAACTCGTGTTGCCCATGCGAGTCCGATCCTCGGCTGTAGGCCACGGAACACGATAGGGTCAATGATGCCCCCTGGTCTCCGCAATGCATCATCAGTAATGGACTGGCACTTACTCGTACCAAGAGAGCTACATACCAAGACTCGAAGCCGAAGAAACAATGCCAACGCTGTCGTCACAACGGATACACTTGGGACGAACACCATGCCGGTGCCAAGGCCAATACAGAGACCTTGCGCCAGGAAAACTTGCCAATAATTGTTACAGATACTCAAAGCCATGGTTCCAAGGACCACGAGAACGCTGCCAGCGTATATCAGGGAATGGAAATAGCCGCTGTCGAATACTGAACCGATGAAAAGTCCTATAGCCTCCTTCAGGAAACCTTGAATGGTACCAATCCATGAGATCAAAGAGGCGGAGCTATTATTGAGTAAGGCAGAAGCGTAGTATTCTTGGTAGGCCCCGAAGCTATTGATGATTCCCCTAGGTTCGAGTGTTAGATGATGCTGGAAGACTGTGCTTGTTGAAAAAGAACTTACCAAGTGTTGAAAACCATAAAGAACGAACCCGCTATCAGTATCCAGAGCTCTTGGATTGCCGTCCGCTGCTTTATCGATATCATCCTTCGATGCTGCGCGAAGTAGGTTACCAAGTCTCTGACCTTGTTCATCTTGGTTAGACTGGGCCATTTCGTCCGTTGACACCAATTTTGTTAGGTTTGATCATAAACTACGACCTGTATGAGGTCGACAACCATATTACAGGCGCTCGGCCTTCAATCCGGCAGACAGGCTAATTTGGAATGAGGAGACATTGGAAAAATGGAGAGCGTGTAAGCAACTTGGCGGACAGCTGCTAATACGCTAAAGTCTCTTGAGATACTGTACCACCCCCGAGCAGCTCCGACCACGAAGATGACGCTTACAAAAAGACTCGCAGATCCCAAACCACTACCTCGGCAGAGCAATGATGTATGTCGAAGAGATCTACCTAAAGGAAATCGTTGGTCTTTCTACGGACCTTGTTATCCTCGTGAATAGAGTAGATAGCGATGCGTGCAAGAGAACTACTAGAGGCTACTAAAAAAGTTTTACCTGAACTAGAAGAAAGAGGACAGGGTGGCTAATAGCACCGGCTAAGGCATTAAGTTCTTCGGGTATGGACAAGTAATGTTGTAAAACAGATGATCGAGGTAATGTCAGTCACTCCAACAGGTTACGACGACCCACTCTGTGTACAGGGGCCGTGCGTATCGTTGGGGCCTTGGGACAAGACTTCTGTGACTGACCCTCGATGCCTTCATCCAGCTTCTCATGCTCTTGCGTGCATTGACCGTTAACACTAAAAAGGCGCGAGCTGCAATGAGTACGCATGGAATGGTGTACACACACACGCAATGCATAACCCCACTTTCTCCACCGAGGTGCATAGATACGGCGTTCGTAGGGATGATTCGGTGTCGAAGGCTCTCCGAATGCCCGATCGGAGAGAAAGGAGAACCTTCACTTCGTGTACGACTAAGCATTGCACTGCAAGACCCATATCTGCATCGACTGCCTCTATAAGTACTTGTCCTCGATTTGCCTCATGAGTTCCAATCGGACTCTTGATTTCTTTCACGGAAGAGACCTCGAGGCATTGGTCTGGTATTCTGGTCACTGAACCTATCTTCGTCCTTTCCAAAGACTTGAACAGCTGCTTAATATGGCCACCGATATCGCTGGGATGATCCGGGACGTGCGATCTCGTATCGCCACAGGTGGTTTGCCTGCGGATTCCCGCCGGGCTCTACTACAAGATGTGAAAGAGCTCCAGTACGAATTGGAGACGCCCAGGGAGACTTCTAATAGATACCGCTACTCAGTGTGTGCTTTGCTAGACTCCCTTTCTCCACCTATTGCAACAGAAAGATCATGCTGACAAAGCGTTTGGCAACCCAGGGATTGGACCTAACCGTTACCTATATCTTCTATCAGATTAGGCTTTTTGACGCTCTTGTCAAGCCTGCTAAGTCACCTATCTCGACCAATGACCTTGCCAACGAAACAAACACAGACCCGATACTGCTGGGTACGTATTCCGCTTTGACCCCGACAATAGTACGGTCAATGTTCATGAGAGGATATCGCTGAGACAATCACAGGACGGTTGTTGAGATATGCAGCCTCCAGTGGCTTTGTCAAGCAAAGCAGTGAAGACACATGGACTGCTTCCCGGGCGACTCACTCTCTAGTTATTCCAAGCAGCCAAGCCAACATAGAACAAGCGTATGACCACTTCACCCGACAATTGCACTAGTACTGACCACGGAACACTAGATTCACCGACGCACTCCCTTTATACGTTGACCTCCCTCGATTCCTCGTCCAGAACAATTATCAAAACCCCACCGACAGCAGGAACACCGTCCACTCACTCACGCACAACACCCCCCTTCACTACTTCGACTGGATGAAGAGAAATCCAGAGCACTACGCCGCCCTCAACAAATTCATGGCCGCGAATCGCAGGACCACGACGGGCATCGAAGCCTTCCCCTTTGTGGACAAAGTCCCCTCCCTTTTCGAAACCGAATCTCCAGAAACGCCCCTCTTCGTCGACGTTGGCGGCGGTCACGGCCAAATGTGTCGTGCCTTCCGCGCTAAATACCCAAATCTACCGGGCCGTGTGATCGTGCAAGATCTTCAGCCGGCAATCGCGGACGCACCAAGCGTCGATGGCATCGAAGCCATGGCTCATGACTTCTTCCACCAACAGCCAATCCAGGGAGCAAAAATCTACTTCCTCCGTCACGTGTTGCATGATTGGCCAGACGAAAAGGCGGAGGCCATATTGAAGCCTTTAGTCGAGGCTATGGATAAAGAGTCTGTGATCTTGATTGATGAAAAGGTGCTGCCGGATGTTGGGGCGTCGAGTACCGCAGCGGGGTTGGATTTGCTGATGATGTGTACCTTCGCGGCGTCGGAGCGCAGTGAGAGGGCTTGGAAGAGTTTACTGGGCAAAGTCGGTCTGAAAGTCGAGTATTCGGTCAGGTATAATGAGGAGGAAGGGGATGTGATTATGATGGTTATACCCGAGCAATAAGGGGCGGAAAAGGGAGTACTCGCGAAGATAACGAAGTTTCAAGCACGGATATAGTCGAGGACCCCACCAGACCCCACTATAGGTGAAGGCGCAGAGGATGTAGGTACATCAATTCACAGTCTCCAAATCTCTCTTTCCGTTCACCTTCCACTCTACAACAACAGTATCCGAGGACCGGTAGCGAAAGTGGTGTCCTACAGTCGCTCTGGCGGATTCTATCAGAGCCATCTGTAAAGAATATTAACATTTATCTACAGCAACCTCTGAGTATTTAAAATGATTGCAGGATAAAACTAAACTAATTTAAAAAGATTTAAAATCTTTTCTATTAGAATCATCGTCTTTACTAATATATCGACTATATTAGAAATTTTATTTTATCGTCTTTAAAATACGCTAATCGATTTTTCGATTATCTTTTATTATATTTAATCGGATAAATATACTAGAATTATTAGCTAGCGTACTAACTAGTAAATTTTAGAATTTTAAAAACTATAAAATATTTTAACTATTAAACGTAAAATTGAACTATAGAATATATAATATATAATATCGAAACGATAATTATTTATAAATATTTTATAGTAATATAGATATCTTTAGCGGATATTTATATCAGCATTTTCCAAAACCGATGTTACGTCCACGACTCTATAGAGGTTCTATAAAGAGATTGGTTAGGCAAGCGAGTCTAATCGCTTATAGCCGCCTACAGCCGATATAGCCGTTCTTCTAGACGGGACTTTTAGTAGGCAGCTATTTATCGGCTTTTACGGCTACTTTTATTATATATATCGTTTATTATTCCTATAGATAGTTTCTCTCGTTAGCCGTTAAAATAATTATTAAATACGTCTCTACTATTCTCTTTTTAATTACCTTATAACAAAGATACCTCGTAATATTATAACTGTACTTCTGCGGGTATATAGGATTAGTTATAATAATCTATACTAGGATTCCCTTATTATTTAGTAGCTCGGACTACGTCTACGGCTGTAGCTAGGCTCGAGCGTAACGCCCTCTGATATATAGGGACGTTATAACCGGCTTGAAGCCGGTCTCAGCCGTCTTAGCCGTCTTAGCCAGTTCTCAGCCGGTATAGCTGAAAGCGGCTTATAAGCGGCTTATTAGCCGGTTTCGGGTATACTCGAAGCTGCGTAGCTGCGCGGCTAAGACGGCTAAGACGGCTAAACGGCTAAGATAGCTAAAAAGATTTAGAGATTCGATTTTAAACTTATTTAAGTCCTTATTAGTAGTTAGTAGGCCTATATACGCCTATATATAATACTAGGCTAGCTTTATCTAGATCGAAAATATTAGATTTTCTTACTAGAATCTAATTAGATTAGATCTAGTATAGTTTATTAAATAGATATTTAACTTCCGTTATTCCCGCTTTTAGCGGCGGCTACTAAACTTTATTTTCGAATTAGATTATATAGGCTTATTTTAAGCTTATATATAGATCCTATTTTAGGCTATTTACTAAGTAGATATTCGTACTATAGATATTATTAGAACTCTAATCTATCGAAAATTTACTTTTTAGATTTTTAGATTATTTAGATTAATTAGATTATTTGGATTATTTAGATTAAGATAGCTGTCAGCCGGTCTAATCTGAAAATCCATTTTAGAATCCGCTGATATAACGTACTAATAATTATTAATAATGTCGAAAAAAATATATATAGAATTTAAATATAGTAAATAATTCGTTTTCGAATAAAAAAAAATAGAAATAGAAATAATTAATTGTTTTATAAATCTTGTTAGAGAATTATATTATTAATCTGTAAATATTACTTTATACGAAAACTATATCAATCGATATTTTATATAATATAGTAAATTCAATATCTTTTTAACTGGATAACTTTGTAAAAAAAAGATTACTATATATCAATAATAAATTAACTTGTCTATTTACTGAATTAATTATAGACAATTTAAATTAATTAAATTATTTCGTTGTTATTTTCAACTTGCAGTCGCTCCAAACGTCGATATTATACGAAAAAGGCTACGTCGCCGGAACGTATATTTTTCTTTATAGTAGAAGTTGATTTTAATCCAATAGTTCGTATAGCTTTAGAAATCGATGCTTTAGACAATGTACGAGCAAGATTTCAACCTCGGTGCTGAGGAAAGCCAGCATTTACACTAAGGGCTTGGGTGAACCCATCTCTTACCAAGCAATTGATACCGATGTTGCTCGCCCTAATCCTGTTCTTGGGGGCGAGCCGTGCCGTAACATGCATCTGGGGCGAATCAACTGACAGTCTCAGACCACGCATTGCAGTTTGTTGTCGTCTGGTCAATGCATCCATGCGGAAAGGGGAGAGAAGGGTTGGTCTTCTTCTCGCGCCTCTGCTGGTTACGCAGCCAGTGACTAGTAAGCTATAATTCTACCCTTGTCATCAAACGAAAGACTCGCACTAGCGTACCTCAAGGCCGGCCTTCCCGCTGATGTACTCGAGTACAATGATTGGACCTAATATACTTCTACCAATCGCGAAACATGGACAATGAACCAATGAATATATCACTTCATGCTATGCGTCCAATGCGTCTATGCCAATGACAGGCATCTGCCAGGCCCGGTGTGACATGATGGAGACCAACCACTTCTTCCCAAGCAGGGGTGACGGCACGCACACCTCTGTTGCGTTCCGCCTGCTCCCTCTCACGTACCCCAACCCTACCTACTTCTAGTTATGTACCATGTACTACGTGTACCTACCGTGGTATACTTCGTATCCATATTACTGCCCAAGGATGCTCGATTCCCCAAACTTCCTATGAGGGATTAGTCTAGGGCCCCAAGGCCTGCCATAACGCCGATAAGGGCGCTACAGACGGGCGACGGTTGATGCTCTCTGAGACCCATCTCCTTCCTCCATACTTTCTCGCACCCCTCGTCATACATCCCTTTTCATCATGGACGACGACAACGTCGTGGCTTATATCTACCCGGCTGTAAGTACCGTGGGATATCGTGGGGCAGTACTTTTTATCGAAGAGAACACAGCAAACCCGGGATACCTTCCTCCGACACGCCGTAGTCCCCAGGTACCGGAGGCACATCATCGCGGACGTCCCGACACATTCGCGAGGCGTGAACGAGAGCAGACGGTGGACGAGGGAGACGAGGAGGGGGAGCATGATGATCTGAAACATGAGACCTGTATCAAGGTGACCTTCGACCACATTCCTAAGACTACCTTTGGCCTGAGGGCTGGACGGAGCGACGTTGCTGAGCTCCGTCTCGTCAAGCTCTTAGGCGTCGGCTTCCTCCACTTCGCCCTCACCTTTGACGACAACTATCGCCTCGTCGTCCGAGACCTGGGGTCTACCTGTGGCACCACGGTCATATATAACGAGATGGAACGCACTCGGAGGTCCCAGTTTGACTGGATCGTTGGCGGCAGCGACTTTCTGGAGGGAGTGAAACGCATCATTGTTAGGGTGTCCAAGGCGGTGCAGTTCCAGCTCGTCGTGCCACGATACGATATTAAAAAATCCGAGACCTACAAGGCCAAGGTCGACAAATTCCGCGCTGGAACGGCGGATACCGAGCAGCTCCACGACCTTGGTCGTGTCGGTCTCCAAAGTCGGGTCAGCACCGAGCTGCCATCCGGGGTGCAGACACCGAGTTCACGACCAGCCAAGGACGTGACGGTAAGGAAGGAGATCGGCCACGGGACATTCGCAGTAGTCTACCGCATCTGGAACGTCAGCACTGGCGACCAGTATGCGCTCAAGATACCGAAGAAGAACTTCGACGACGATGCGTGGGAGAGAGAAAGCCTCATCATGGATCGAATTCACCACGTCAATCCTATCTACGTTGCGTACCGCACCGGACAGCTTTTGCTGACTTCCTACTAGAAGCACATCGTCGCATTGCTGGACTCTTCGCCGCCCCCGGCGCCAAGGCTGCACCTTGAATACCTGCCCGAGGGCTCTGTCGGCGACCACCTCGAGGCGGGCCGGCCATTCTCCCACGACGAATGCAAGCATATCCTCGCGCAAGCGTCGAATGCCCTCGCCTACCTCCATACGCTGGATCCGCAGATCGTACACAGAGATGTCACGCCCAACAACATTCTGATCCTGCGTCGCCGGCCCGGCGACCTCTTTATAAAGTTCGCAGACTTTGGCCTGTCGCGCGAGGGGGACAGTCTCAGGACCTTTTGCGGCACGTACTTCTACCTCGCACCCGAGGTCTACGAAGCAAACCCTATCCCGCTGCCGCGGAGGCCGACGTACACGGCCCTCGTTGATATCTGGTTGCTGGGCGTCGTGCTCGCGGAGCTGCTGTGTGGTCTTCCCAAACGGGTAAAGAGCATGGGAGTGATATGGTGCAGGAAGGTCCGCCAGAGGGTGGAAGGTATGCCTGGGCGCGAGCGAGACGATCTGTTGTCGTTCGTTCTGGAATGGATGCTCTGCCTGCGACCAGGGGCCCGAAAGCCGGCCACGGAGTGCCACAAGGAGGCCTTGCGCTTGCTTGAGCGCACTGAGGACAGCAACAGCGAGGAAAGGAATGGTGGAGTGAGTCGTGACCACTGCTCGGGTAGTTTCGGGTGTGAAGCATCCACCGTCCGCCTGGGGCAGCTGAGCAGGTACATTGTCAGCGATGCCGGACGACGTGGCCGCTCCTGCGACGCTCCATCTCTCGAGGCACCCCAGATACATGCCGGACAGCTGCTCTCGAGGCTCTGCGACCTGGTGGACAGCCTCTTCTACAAATCCAGCTTTGGAGAGGACTTGGACGGCGGCAGCTCCAGCGATGGGGAAGAGTCTGGCTTGGCTTCGACAACTGTCATAGCCCACGATGTCAAGGGGCAGGATGAACACGTCAAAATCCCGCCTGGATCTGTCTTAAAAGCTGCAGCGGCTCTAGAGCCAGATGACCCGGAGCACAGGCTGTCGGAAAATGCTCTCAGGGCCATGGCGGAGGAGACAGGAACAGCCACAGGCAGCGGTGCCGATGCGACGCTGCTCTCTGTCAAGAGATCCAGGGCTGCCAGGTAATTACCCCGAAGCTGATGACCCCCGTGATGCAACCGTTTAGCATTGAAGTTGACAGGAAGTTCTAGGAGCCAGGGGGTGCGGTCTGTGGGACCGGAGAGGGTGAAGCGGAACACGACTAGGTCTACTGATACGTGAGACTCGTTGTCGGTCTAGCTGTGGGACTATATGTACATGTAGATACAGTAAATGAAGTGACGAATGTTTGTTGTTTGATACCCGATGTCCAGGACCCATGTCATCCGCGGCTGTCGCGGTGCCTCTGCCGCAATGTTAGGGTTTGCTCATCAAGTGCAGGGGCTGCTACAGAACATTGATAAAGCTTGTCTCAGGTTGATCAGACCACCGGACGCTAGCCGGTTAGGCATGCAATCTTTGCTGTAAATGCTCGGCGTGACTTGTCTAACCCGCTTTGGAAGGTAGCGTCATCCGAGACAATTGGTAAACTGCGCACCTCCCCTGCTCTTGAACACACACCACAGCATCCAACGAGAACACCTTGCGCAGCGAACAGGCAAGCCATGACGACACAACTTTCAGTCCGCCAGGTTTGCTCTCTCCCTCCAGATCAACGCGCCAAGTTTGTGGAGCAGAATCTCAGCACTGAAGACGACACTTTGAACATCGCAAATATCACGGGCTGGGAAGATCTCCCCAAAGGCGAGAGGGTCCTCCTTGCCCTCCAGCTGCTGTGAGTCGATATCAGCCGCCATCTGCGATGTCCATCTCTCACATGGAACTAGGGCGGCCGTACACAAATCCACTGCTCCCACAGCACCCACAGTTGGTCCCGTTGACGCCACCGACCTCGCTGCGCTGCTGGCCCGAATACCCTCCAACGAAGAACGGCATATCATCACGACCCATTATCCGAGCCCTTCCAGATCACCAACAGCCGAACCTCCCTAAGCGCAAGAGTACGAGATGAAGTGCTATCATGCTCTCCTCGACGACGGTTCCAGGCCGCTGTTCCCCATCAGTCTTCTTCCGCAAGTCGAGACAAATCGAGACGCGTATCGCCACTTGCTGCGACCGTGGACGAGATACCCCAAAACCTCGGATCCGGAGGACTGGCAGGTATTCTCCAGACAGTGGGATCGCTGGAAGCAATTTCGCACATGGCAGCTGCGCAACAGGCGGCAGACGCCCAGCTTCTCCAGATACCTTGATGAATACCGGCGCGACTTTGAGATGAATGGGGAAGCCCCCGAGCAGACAGCCCGACCCGAATTCGAGCAGACAGCACGCCGGCTGTGGGTGCGCGCATACGACTATGGGCTACCGCAGCTCGACGGCAGCGATGACTCCCCGGAAGCTGTCTTCTCCAAGCATGCTGAGGCCGCAAGGGCACTGCTTACGGACCGCGGGTTTGTTCAGCTCTTCCAGCTACGGGCAGACCCGAAGCAGCAAGACCAATGGACGACATATGTTGAGTATCTCGCCTTCGAATGCTACCGGCTCGGCAAGCTTGACATGGTTGCCCGGAAGCTACAGAAAAAACAAAGTCATCCGCTGAAATACCAAACAGCCAAGGTCGATGTAGACCATCAACAACGCAGGGTTGACTGGGCACTGTCTGAAATAAGCAAGATCGAGGCAGAGCACAAGGCGGCGGGCAAGAGTGGCGGTAGTAGGTTGGGACGGGTAGGAAGCAGGAAAAGAAAGCCGACAGATGATGCCGGCGTGGACGGCGTGCAGCCGCGGGTCGCGAAACGCAGCCGGACGGATGAGACGGAGAAGATGGCGGCTTGTGGGAGCAATAACTTACGGTAAACACGAAGCAAGAAAAACAAGCTCCCAGCAGAGGAGTCCCCGGAACCAGAGTTGAAGACAGAGGAGAAGGTGGCTGGCAGGTGCGACGGCTCACGGACAACACGAAGCAAGAAACGCAAGCTCTCGGCAGATGAGGATGCCCCGAATCCACAGATGGAGATAGAGGAGGTGAGCAGGAAAAGACGCAAGGGAATCCACAACGAAAAAAATGGCAGAGCGGCTCTAGGCAGTGTCTTGCAATCGGGCCTCGTGGCGGCGGTGGTCTCGGCAGCGACTACCCATTCCCGACCCTGTCGAGAGGCCGAGCACGAGCGATTGAACACGCTGCGCCCAAGGGTTGATGGGAAAGTGGTCAGTGTTCGTGGATTGAAGACAGGAAGAGGCGGCGAGGCGGCCAAAAAGCCCAGAGTTCGGCCACCCTCAACCCACAGTATGTTAAAGGTCACATAGCATTCCGTTTGGGAGAAACCGGCAGACTACATGGTCCACGGCCCAACCATCGAAGGCGAGGATGCAAAGGAACAGCAGCATATCATCAGCTGCACACACCTGGTTTGAAGGGTTGCTCTGGAGTCTCAATTATTAAGACCTAATCCATAACCTGGGCCTCGCCGCTCTTCTGATACCAAAATGCTGCAGCATCATCCAATAGCCCCATGCGTCGTACTCCCTCCTCGTCCAACAACAAGCCGGTCGCTTTGATTTTGAATATCCACTGGCCCATCTCATCTCTTCGTTTGGAAAACCTTCTTCACCTCCATCTGTGCGCCAAATGAACTGCCGCACCCAAGGAAAGTGGGCTCGCGTCATTGCCGCTCCATGATGAATGCCTTCCATTGGGAATGCCTGAGTCTTTTTCATGAACGCCCGGACGTTGTTGTTGTCTCTGATCTGGTCATACAACACCTAGGCGGGAGACTTGAAGCCCGCCACGAAGACAAGTACGCCGTTTTTCCGTACTCTAGCCTCTGTGATGGTCGGCTTTGGTGCTGTCTGGAGGAGTGCTCGGTCGAGTTTAAGCGGATGATGCTTCTACCGTGCCGGCTGGTGACGGAGGACGGGGGCAAATGTTTTCCTTGACGGCGCGGTCGTCTGCGATGGTCGGTTCGGTTTCACTGCCATTGCTAACGTCGCTGCCCCTGAATATAAAACTCGGGCTGAGGGTGATCTCCACCTTTTAGCGCTTCTTCTTTACTCCGTGTCGGGCGTCTCCCACCTTCTGACGCGGGTTCCGGTGGTCCCAAGTATGAGGTCAATCACGATCAAAGGTTGCGCTGTATTGATTGACAGGAACAATGTTGTGAATAGGAACGGGATAGAGAGGAGGATCAATGTATATAGAGGCGAGTAGGGATGGAAGGCAGCGAGGGAAGAGCAAGTATAGTGAAACTGCCTGGCCGCGGCTCTGATGTTGCAGAAATCGATCACGACGAACCGCAAGCCAGCTTGAGCATGTCGATACCTCAGGCAGCGGTTTCCGGCCACCTCACTATCGATACAAGTACAGTACCCGCTTTCATCTTGTCTTAAGGCAACGGAGAGCAGCATGGCCGCACCCTCAGGAATTTTCAGCTACGTAGCTTCTTTTCGGCAGACGTCCGTCCGACGCAGGAGCAGTGCGACAAAATGGCTACAAATATCTCCTGTGGAAGCAGTTACACTGTCACTGCCGGAAAATATGACGTTCAATTTCCCCCTCGACTTAAACTTCCTCGGACGCGTTCAAACGGCCTATGCCGGCTTTACGCCATGGCATAATATGCAGTGAGCTCCACGTCTATATGATCCCCAATGTGGGAGGG
Source organism: Rusavskia elegans (assembly GCA_011316305.1). Taxonomy (NCBI): domain Eukaryota; kingdom Fungi; phylum Ascomycota; class Lecanoromycetes; order Teloschistales; family Teloschistaceae; genus Rusavskia; species Rusavskia elegans. The sequence continues at coordinate 237,903 of SAUG01000109.1, forward strand.
GTCTCCATATACCTTGCCAGACGCAGTTTATTTTCTTATAGTAATCCCTATAGTGCTTTTTAGTGATCTCTATAGTACTATTTAGTGATAATTTGGTGCCCACCGATCAGGATCCTTAAATTAGTCTGACTACTTTAGGTCCATACTACTAGCTGCTCACTGTCAATTATTACGAGGGAGTAATAAATAGTAATACAGTGCTGTGGTCAATTTGCGTGCGCCTTTTAGCCTGGCGGCAAAATCTTTCAGTCAAGAACCGGCATCTTCCACACGATGAGCTCTTTCCAAAGTCAGCCCACCAACAAGCGGTCCCTTGCGGGCTTGAATGCACGCATGGTCGACTTCAGCTGCAACGCCCTGGATGGAAGCCTACTGGCTCATGCTGGTGGGATTCCCCCCTCGGCCTCGGCACATGCACCAAGCTGAAGTCCGAATGTGGCGACACGTAGACTGCGATCGATTGGAGAATACAGCACTCGGGTTGCCCCGCATCTACCCCAGATTAAATAAACCTGGTCAGTCAGAGTTTTACGCGAGCCCTACCAAACTTATATAAAAATCTTATAACTTTTTAATACTATATAACCTTTCGACCTCTACTACTACTATAATTCCTATATATATATCTAAATTAGATATTTTAAAGCCCTATATATATACGCGTTCTATAACTTATAGTAGAGCTTTTACTAATAGTTTCTAGCGTAATACCGGCAGCTATAACCTTCGAATAGAAGGAAAGAATATCGTAATACTTTACTAATAACCTTTACTCTTTTACTATTATCTATCTCGAGCTATATAGCGAATAGTAGATATACCGTATTAAAAGTAATATTATAATCTTCGGATTTTATATACCGGATTTTAATATCGCGCGCTAGAAACTCCCGATTAAATTTACTAATAATATTAAAAGCGGATTAACTAAATACTTTATTAAAATTCTATAGCTTTATTTTAACGAAATAGTAGAATAGATCTTTAATAGATATAATAAGGTCTTCTCTACCGTACGTATCTGCCAAGTACTAAAAGTATTAAGAATTTCGAAAAAGTTACTACGGATTTAAACGAAAGAGAGGTTCTAGAGCCTTCGCGATACCTTTATACTAGAGATCTCGGAGTACTACTACTAGTAGCTCGTCTATATTAATTAGAGCGCTGCTAACGAATATACTATCTATTATAAATAAAGATAGTCTATTTTCGGAATTAAATCTATTATATAGAGACTTTTCTAGCGTAGTAAAAGATTTAGTATCTATCTAGTATACTATTCCGATAGGATATTAAACTATATAATTTATAAAAATATAATTAAAGATTTCCGGCTCGAATAGTTTTTTAAAAGGAATATTCTTTCTAAATATAATTTCTTTTCTAGTTTAAAATTAGTAATCGTTATAGATAATTATTTAGTATATATAAATAAAAAGATTAAAACCTTCTATAATAGTTTTAGGGTAAAAGTTCTATATCTACCGCTTTATTCGCCTAATTATAACCCTATTAAAAAGTTTTTTTCGGTTCTAAAGATTTAGTTAAAAAGATATTATAAAGATTTTAACTATATAAACTTCCGGGACTTTTTCGAAGCGGGCGTTAAAGTCTATAATAATAAGAAAAACGCGATAGAATACTTCTAAAATTTAGGATATCTTCGAAGAGATACCGATAGTATAATTATAGAAGATATCTATTTAGATAAAGAAAAAGAAGATAGATAGTAAAGATTTAAAGGGGTTAAAAAGCGGAGTTAGCTATTAAGCCCGCTAAACTCGCCCGGGCGTAATATATTACTTTTTTAATAATTAATATCTATATTAAAAGCGATCGAATTTTAATTATTTTTAGATTATTTAAAAGCGTTTAATATAATTTAAAACTTCATTACTAAATATTAAATAATAATCTGTCTCGTTAAACTATTATATAGCTATATTAATTATACTAGATTTCAGTAGTCTAAAGTTTAACGGCGATCCTACTTTAAACGAAGTCTATTATATACGGCCTATAATAAACTAATTAGTTTACTCTATCTTATCTATAGCGGGACGATTATACGGGATACTATAGAATTTTAAATTACTAAAACTCGAATTTAACTATTTATATATAATAATTATAATATAGCGCTATTATAGTTACGAATCTAATATTAAATTATATAGCTAACTAAATATATTCGAACGATATAAAAATTAAAAAAATCGAATCGCTTTTATAGTTACTAGGAATTATTAAAATTCCGATAATATTACGCCCGGCAGGCTTAACGCTCTAGTTCTATAATTCGGATCCCCCCTTTAAACTTTTAATATTATTTTTTATATTTTCTAACTACTTTCTAAAACGTAATCCTAATTACTATAAATCCTCGCCTTATCTATAATATTATCGATTCGATAGCTAGTATTTAGTAGAAGCTCGAAAGAATTAGGAGAAAATTTATAGGCTTAATCTTTTATACTAATACTAAATTTTATATTTAAATCTTTTCTAATTCTAATTTTTTTCTATTCTACTATATTTAGCCTACGTATTTAGCTTAAATTATAGCTTTTACTATTAATTATTTAATACGCTTACTAGAATATATACGCCTCTAAAAGGTTTTTCCGCGTCTACTAGAAAAAGTATTATTTTTTTAATTCCTCTTAATCGTCTATAGCCTAGATAGGACTATTTAGCGCCGGCGGCGTAGTATAATTAGCTATAGAAGGGCGCGAGGGAATATTCGTCTACTAAAATAGACTAAGAAACTCGGAAAGATAATTAAAAGCCTAAATTATTACCTAGAAGAAATCAAGACTCTCTTTTATTATCGAAGTATTTAATTACGCCGGCGCTACTACTATTACTAGTAGAGTCTACTAAATAATAATCGAAGCTTTTACTATTAAGATATTCGTATTTTTATTTTTCTTTTCTACCTTTACTTTATTCTACGCCGCTACTTTTTATAAAAATAAGATATATTATTTAACTATAGATTTCGGAAGAATCTAGAAATTTATATAGTTATATTTAGGCTTATCCGATAAAAGTACTTTATTTTAGATAGATATAAAAATAATTTTTAAAAGATAATATATTTTTTCTTCCTCTATAGGCTACTAGTAGTAATATATTTTATTCGAATACTAAGCGGTATTATATTTAATTATCTTTATAATCTATATCTTTAATTTCCTATAAGTCTTTCCTATCTTTAACTACTAGCGGCGCTCTATTTTCTACTTTTTTATTAAGGAATTTACGTTTTATTTCCTCTAATATTTTTTAGAAGACGATACTTCTTTATCCGATAAGGAATTTATTATAAAATTATTATCGCTTATAGAAAATTTATTAGAAAATAATAAGATTATAATAATATCGGAATTATAGGCTTTCCCTTTTTTTTTTTTTCCCTTTCCTTTCTTTTTACTCGTATTTTTATCGGTCTAGCTATTAAAAATAGTAGATTTTAATGAGAAAAAAACGTAGACCTAAATAATATATATACTAATAGCCTTTTTCTTTTCGAAAATCTACTATAAAACTATAGAGTTAATTTTTTCCTAATTACTCGAGTCTTTATAGAAATTAATAAACAGGTTCTTCGTTATTTCTAAATAGGTTATTTTACCGATAGATATATATAAACTACATATATTAGTTATCTTTCGATTAAGATATTTAATAACTCCTATAGTAATAATATTAAATATAAAATCCCCGGAGCTTTTAAATTTTCTATAAATAATATCCTTTTTATATAAAACCTTTTAATTAACTATATAAAAGATAATAACCTCCTTTTCTATAGCTTTTTTTTCGGCCTTTTTAGCGGCCTTTTTATCTACTATTTCTTTCTCGGCCGCTTTTTTCTTCTCTACTATATTTTTCTTTTCTACTATTTTAGCCGCCTTCGCCGTATCCTTTTAGGCGCGATTTTTAGCAGTCTTTTCTTTTTTAGTAGCTACTTCTACCTATTTTATAGTTATTTTAGGCGGTAGCCTATAAGATTATACTATATTATTAATAATATCTTCTATAGCGCTTTAGAGATCTATTCGCTATCGATTACGCTAGTTTTTAGTAGCGCGATTATTATTTTTTCGTATTATAATATAAAAGACTTAAAGGATTATATATAGCTTTAATTTAACTAAATTTAGCAAAGATAGATAGTATTATATTAGTAGTCGAGGTTAAAAGGTTATATAGCGTTAAAAAGCTATAAGATTTATATATAAGTTTGGTAGGGCTCGCGTAAAACTCTGACTGACCAGGTTTATTTAATCTGGGGTATCAGCCCCCCCTTCGTCTCAAGCTCATCAACTCTTCCTCTCAACAGCGGACACAAGTTCGCATCATATAATCTGATATATCGTCTCCAGCATCAAGTAGGCCTTGTCCGTATTTCCGACGATGGATCCAGGGACTGCTGTGGCCGTTGGCACGCTATCCACCAAGGTCCTATCAATCATCTGGAAGTATTACAAGGATGTCGATGGTGCCCAAAGCGAGATCAAGCTATTAGTCAACGAGCTCGAATATTCCCACGATCTGATGCAGAAGTTCCAAAAGTTGTTCGACAGCAGCTCAAAGCTAACCATGGCATCTTCTCTTGACACTACAATTAAGCAAGCTTTGTCGGACTTGAAGATACTTGAGAGCAGACTAGATCCGGGAACAGGAGTCAAGGCCATGCGACGTGTTGGGAAGCGCGCACTGAAATGGCCGTTCAGCAAAGGTGAGGTGGAGCAATGGATTACAAGGTTTCAAAGATTGAAAGAAACGGCGAATCTTGCACTGAATACCGATCAGACGTGAGACTCTAGCTATGTACTCTCTCGACCTCCGACTGACCAGTACAGAAATGTCATCCTTGATGTTGATGCGAACGTCACCCTGCTGAAACAACGCCAGGAAGCTATCGAGCAGGAACGACTGCTAGCAAAATTGCCTTATGCTATGGACGCTTCATTTGACTCATATCATCGCCAGCACGAATCTCTATGTATCGAGAACACCCGAGTCGAACTCTTGCAACAGCAACGAGAATGGGGTGCGGCACATGCAAGGCCTCTATACTGGTTGAGCGGTATGGCGGGCACTGGCAAATCCACCATCGCTCGCACACTCGCTCACCACTTTCGCTCTATCGATACGCTAGGAGGCAACTGCTTCTTCTCCAGATCATCTGGGGAGGCGAACAATGCCGTCAATCTTGTGGGAACTTTGGCTCGCCACTTGGCCAGCATATCACCGCGATTGAAGCGATCTATATGTGAAGCAATATCCTTTCATGAGGACGTCACACGCCAAGGTCTGCGCGTTCAGTGGAAAGAGCTTATCTTGACACCATTGTCGATTCCCCATTCCACAGGGCGTCGAACATTGAATTTCGTCATAGATGCGTTGGATGAATGCGGATCCGACGACGAAATCAGGCTTATCCTGCAGCTTTGTATCGAGGTGAAAAACTTGAAAGAGGTCGACCTGGGCGTCTTTATCACGAGCAGACCAGAGATTGCCATTCGCCTCGGTTTCGGAGCCATGCCTAACATTATCCATCAAAAGCTTGACCTGCGCGATGTACCTCGCCATGTAGTAGAACACGATTTATCGGTGCTTCTGAACCGCGAACTTGGTCGCATTAGCATCGAGCATGGGATACCTGAATGGCCCAAACAAGAAGACATATGCTCACTTGTGCGACAGTCTGATTGTCTGTTCATCTACGCTACGAGTGCTTGTCGCTACATCGCCGATATTGATTGGGATCCTACAGAACGCCTGATCGAGGTACTCGGCGCTGGCTCTGTCCGTGCTGGCAATACTGCTGGTTTGGACTCGATGTATCTGCAAATCCTGACAAACTCCTCAGTCATTGGTCGAAATGAAGCCGATATCATAAAAATATGTATTCGGTTCAATCAAGTCGTTGGCACAATTGTCACCCTATTCGACGAACTTTCAATTTCAGGTCTGGCTGGGCTGCTCGAGACATCAGTCAGATCTATCGAGCTATCCCTCGTCAGACTACATTCCGTCCTAAGTATTCCTCGGGACGTGAAATCGCCAATACGGTTACTCCATCCCTCATTCCGTGATTTCCTCCTCGATGAATCAAGATGTAACAACAAACGCTTCTGCGTAGATGGGGGCTTGAAGCATGGAGAGCTTGTAAAACAGTGCTTGAGAGTCATGTCAAGCGGCCTGAAGCGCAACATGGGTCGCTTGACAACGCCAGGTTCTCCAGTGCAGGCTGTGGATAGAAAACGCCTCAGAAACGATCTACCAACATACGTACAATATGCTTGCCTACATTGGGTAGACCACCTTCAGAATACAAGAGCCGACATAGAATCAAAGGACATCTTTCTTGATAGCGGAGCTATCCAATCTTTCCTTCGAAAAGACTTCCTCCACTGGCTTGAGGCCTTGAGCCTTATAGGCAAGATGCCCCAGGCGGTGCTCATGATAACACGTTTGGGAGATCTACTTGAAGTACGCCATCTAAACCCGCCCTTGTAGTTGCCAGCACTAATCCGTGAGTTGAGTCTGCTAGTAACGAAATTCTGCGAACGGCGGTCGAAGATGCGAGGAGATTCACCCTCAGCAACCGAGGCATCATCGAAAAAGCTCCTCTCCAGACTTACGCTTCCGCCCTTGTCTTCAGTCCTAAAGAGAGCTCCATACGCCAATTTTATCAAGATCGGCTGCCGGCGTGGCTCATCAGAACCCCAGCAGTCGAGGATCGATGGGGCAACCGCCTTCAAAACTTGGAACCGAGTTCTAACATCCCTGGCATCCCTGGTGTGCCAATGATGGCGTTCTCGCCTGACGGCAAGCACGTAGCGTCTACCCTGGCCAATGGCGAGATAGATATTTGGGACACCGCTACAGGTGCCCTGCACAACACTCTTGAGCATTACGGAGCTGAACCCGTCGCCATCGAATTCCTGCGAACGAACACCTTAGCGTCGATGTTCAGTGATTGCACAGTGCGATTGTTTGATCCAGTGACCGGCGTGCTTTGCCGCGTAATTGAGCGTCCTCCTCAGGATTATTGCCCGGCCCCATTATCCTTGAAACCTTCATTAACTATTCTGCCGGGCGGCGAATTGGCCATACTACTGCCACATGGATGTATATGGGTTTGGAGCTGGGCCGAAGATTCTTGGTCCAAGCGTAGTGATCCGGACACCACCATTCATTGTTTGTTTGGGTGTTTGTCGGACGGGACGCTCGTGGTAGGAATACCTCAGGACAACTATCCGTACAAGAAGAAAATGTTTCTGTTGGACTTGCACACTAGCGCTCTGCAAACCCCGAGGGCGGAACTTTCACAATCCAGCCTGATTGTAGCAATTTCCTCGCTTGATGTTATAGCTTGGGTTTCTCAGCAAATGACCATAGAGCTTTACCATGCCAGCACCGGGTCTCGCAACGAGCTCGAAGTGCATCCACCCGCCGAGATTTTCACCCTAGCATTTACCCCTGATGGTAGCTCACTCGTTTCCAGCGATAGCAACCGGGATTTACTTTCATGGGATTTATCCACAGGAGTAGAAAGCTTAGTTGACAGACTTTATGTCTTCTCAATGGCGTTCTCTCTTGACGGTAAGCACTTGGCAGCAATCGATGACGAGCGAAAATCAATACAGCTGTATGAGCTTCCGATCAACGATCTCTCAACTTTGCAAGAAGTCCACCCGTCTGATTCGGCGCTGATTGCTTTCTCGCCCGATGGGCAACAGATCGCAGTCTCTATCGGATCCGCGATACAAATTCGTGACTTTGGAAGTGGAAGGATAGAACATGCTCTGGAAGGCCACTCTGACAAAATCACTGCTATCACATTCTCACATATTGATGGCCAAATAGCTTTCGCTTCGATACATGGTACCATACGCCTATGGTGTCCGAAAACGGGTGGCAGTGGAAGGATCTTGAGCGGTATCCCACACTTGGGTATCCCAATCTTGGACAACGTCACGAGACTAGCGTTCTCACCTAATGACAAGTACTTTATCTTACAAAGCTACAGGGGCGGTATGCTTTTATTGGACACGGAATCGGGACTTCGCCATCGTGCCTTCGAACCTGGCTTGACAGTAGATGTGGTAGAATTCTCTTCCGATGGTGGTAGGATTATTTGCGCTATGCGGAAGGGTAGCGGCAGAGCTATTCGAGTATGGGATATCAGCACGGGAGAATCGCTTTGCGAATTCAGAGACTTGCAACTCAGTCTGAATGTCAAAGCAGCCATATCGCCAACTGGTAGGTATGTTAGCTACTCCCTTGGACACTCGACTGTTGTCATATACGATATAGAGTCTGGGGGTAAACGAGACTTGCCCGCCTGCTTCCAAGATGGTCTGACGTCTCTGGTTTTCTCGAGGAACAGCAAGTTTCTTGCGACTTGCACATTACCCGGTCAGATAAGACTGTGGGATATTGCAAGTGCGGAGCTCATCGGGGCTTCACCTATCAAAGCTGTGGTCTACCAACCATCGTTTGCTACAGATGAAGTTTCCTTAGAGAGTGAGATTGGCCATATCCCAATCCACCGATTTGATGTTGTTTTACCTGGAAATTCATCGACACCTCTCACTTATTGGAGATACAACAGTGAGGATGGCTGGATCATGGAAGGTGCAAGAAAAATGCTTTGGATACCTCCTGCTTATCGTCCAGGTTTCTGTGATACTGTGGCACATCACGCCGGACTATTTGTATTCACGCAAGGCTCGAGGATCCGATTTATGAAATTCAACCAAGGTGAAGTGGTCACAGATATACAGGAATGAATTGGGAGCAACAAAAGAACCGCGATCCGACTCTGTATGTCAACCGAGAACTGTGGTTTCTGCCAGTCTTCGGCATTTCAGCAAAAACACTGCCTCGACTCTGCGTACAGTACGAAACCACACTCTTCGTAAAGCGGATCAAAGTTTATAAGCCGAAGTATAGAGTTATAATCTATTTGGCTTTACATACTGGACCAATCTTTCTGGCTGTATCGTTTTAACAGGACGAGCCATACTTTCTCGTTCAGGAAATTACCCAAGCTTGGTATATATTGACGGTAAACCATTTATCGGTCACCTACCGTCCCGATTTAATAGTCATCGCTTTAATTAGTATCTACTACCTGGTTTCCTACAATCCGTTCTAGAAGATTCAGAGATTTTATTACATCTACGATTCTATAAAAATATTTACGTTTTTTAATTAGAAAAACGGATTAATAGTTTAATCTAATTAGAGCTACTAGAACCGCAGGGCCGCTTCTATTTAATAAGTCGGCTCTATTAGATATATCGTTCTTTTTACTATATATATCGTTTTTTATATTTATTAAATAATTTTTTTTTATTAATTATTAATATTATTATTCAATATCATTTTATTCTTTTTTTATAATTATTAATATAAGAAAAATATCTTTTAATATTATAATGTCATTTCTATAATTATATAATACTAGTTATAATAATCTAGATTAATATTCTTTTACTATTTAATATTACGGACTTTATTTATAACTATTACTAGATTTAAATATTATATTTTCTAATATATAGAAATATTATATTTTAATAATTTTTATATTATTTTATTTTATAGATCGAAATAATACTGTTAAAACGGCTATATTAAATATTTAAAAAAAAATATTGAAAATTTTTAAAGCTATAGTTTATCTAAATAAATATATATTTTATATTATATATTAATAAAAAATTAATCATTAAATAAAATAATTAATAATCTATTTATAATATTATATCTAGAAAAAATAGTTTTTAATTAGATATAATTCTATATAAAAAACTAATTTAATAATTTAGAAAATTAAAAAAAAAATAAAATTTTCTAGATTTTTTATAATTTTAGTAATTTATTTATAGCTATAGAAGTAATCTTTAGTATTAATAATCAGATTGGTCGTCGGATTGGATTTCGAATCCGAATTAAAAAAACCGACCCGACCCGAATCGGTTCCGATTTTTCTAAATACCGAATTAAGTCGGATCGAATTATTTTAGAATTTAATCCGATTTAATTCCGAATCGAATCTAGAAATCCGGATTTAAGTTATTAAAGTTATTAAAATCTCTATATCTATATTAAAATATCTATTATTTATTAATTATATCGTAATCTTCGAAGTAATATATTTATCTAAATCTACTACTTCTAGATATAAATAACTTGTTAGATAATTTAATAATCTCTTTTATATTTTTATTATTTTCGGTTTTTATTTCTATTTCTATTTTTTTTTTATATTTTCTTTCTTTTTTATATCTTTATCTTTATTTTTCTTTTAATTTTAATTAAAGTTATAATACTCTACGGTGCGGAGGGTCAGGGTTAGGCGGGTATCCTATAGGACTTATTAAAATCGGTCGGTTGTACCGTATATTAATATCGTCCTATTAATACCGTTCCGGTACGAAAGTTCTATAGAATCGTTTTATAATAAACCTCTAGCTTTTAGAACTAAAATAATTATAATAGTTTATAGTATATCTAACTATATAGTTACTATTAGTTTTAATATTCGTCTAAAACCTATTTCCTACCGTTTCCCGCTGCTACCGCTAGTATAATTATCGCTTAGAGCGAGGGAAGATTTAATTATCTAATTAATCGCCGGGAAGATTTAATTATCTAATTAATCTAATAGTAACCTATATAGTTATCCGTATATATATATATTAAGAAGATTTAAAGATAGTAATTAATTAGCTAAAGGTTTTACCTCTTACTTTTCTATAAGATAGCAGGTTCTACGCGAATTTTCTATTTCTACCCTCGTTCCTTCTATTCTACTTTTACTAGCTCCTTTTTAAGTTTAGCGAAGCTATTACTAGTCTATCTAACTCTTAATATAGGTTATAGATAACTTTCCGCTGCCGTTAAATAGGAACGTAATACTATATAATAAAAACGGTAGTATATAAAGTAGCAGGCCGTTTATTAATAATCTAAAACTCTAGGTACTACCTAGTTCTATTCTTTATTACTATAAAGCCTACTATAGGCCTCTCTTCTACTATAGTACTATTAACGATCTATCTAGATAGCTATCTTTTATTTAAATAGGTAAAAAAGCCCGCTAGCTTTATAACGAGTCCCTAATAAAAATTAAAGCGTACTAGCCTATAATCCGCTCTATATACCGGGGGGGACCTATTATTCCCGATAGAATACTAGTTTCCTGCTTTTACCGCCTAATCTAGATATCGAATATTAGAGTAACAGGTTTTCCTACTTCCTATTTATTACTTCGTATTTATAATTAAAACCTAACTTATATATTCCCTAGTAATATTAGTAATAGTCCTTTTCTATTATATAATAATAGCCGACTTTTTACGTCTTTATATCGCGTAAGTTAGATACCTATTTCTCCTTTCTTTCTATCGGAACCGCCTAACGATATTTTTTACCGGTTAACCTTCTTTATAATTTTAAAGTCTAGCGCTAAGTACTTCTACCGGAGCGTAATACGTCTATCTAACTATCTAAAATATTTTAAGGCAGGCCTAAAAAGTACTAGATAGAGGAAGAAAGGAAGGAAGCGGCTAAAGGTTATAAAATAATATTTAAAATAAAAAAGACTTCGAATTAAAAATTTTAGATAGTTCCGACTGCCGCCCTCGCTTTTCCTATTCTTTCTACTAAGGCTCCGAAGGTATCTATTAGTATATACTATAGTACTAAATAGACTTTTATAGTTTTAGAACTATATCGCACCCTATTTAAATTCTATATCGACTCTAGGATATAATTCTAGAGCTATATATCGAAGCTAATAGTTTAATTAGAATCTTTTTCTAGTAATAGATTAGTCCGGTAGAGAAAGCCCTAGGGGTTTATTCTACCTACGGTAGAACTATAACCTAAATTTTCGATTTTACTATTTATTTCTACCTTTTCTTCTATCGTTATCCTATCCTATAGAGTCGAAGATCGCCTTCCTAATAACGATATATTTTACTAGGTTAATACTCTATACCGACTACTAAACGATAAGTATCCTTTACCTTACCTCGCCGGTAATATATTAACTTTTACCTTTCCTATTAGAGTTTTCTACTCGATAAATATAGTCCGATATAGGGGAGGACGCTTATATAAAGGGTTATAAACTATATTTCCGGTATAAATTAAAGATCCTACTCCTATAAACGGCGTTCGAGCCCTGTCTATTTCTAGTAGTAATTTAGATACTAAATAGATTCCTTATATACTCTTGGATAATAGACCTAGACTTCTACTATAGCTATCTAATACTTTACTATAGTAATAACTACGGCCTATAGAGTTATTACTACTATAATAATTATAGTTAGTACCGCCTATATTACCGCCGCTGTAACTACGGCCTATAGAATTTAAATAGGCTAATAAAATTCTTATAACGGCCTTTTAATACTTATATAATTATAGTAAACCTTCTTCCTACTTTTATCTATTATTAGATCGCTAATAGATATTCTAGCTAGCTACTACCCCGACCTTCTATTTAACGCTCGGAGCTTCGGCGAACTTACTATATATTAGAGATTATTTAGTTTCTAGAAAGTTTCGTCTATTCTATTTTTCCCGCTTCTATACTATTTAGTAATATTATAGCGTAATAATCCTATTTATCCGGATTTCTGTAATATTAATTAGCGCGCTTTTTTTACTAGGGAGTCTATCCTACCCTCCTTTAATATTAGCCGTAGTAAGAAGGCTTTACTCGAACGACTTATAATAGAAAAGTAAAACGACCTTTAGATCTATACTACTACTAATATCGATAGTATTATCTTTATTTCTATAATTCTAGCGGTCTATTTCTATCTATTTTACTAGTACTTCTGCCCGCCTTTCTATTAATATATTATATAGAACCCGCGCTTTATAATCTATAGCTATAGTATTTATAAGTTTAAATAACTATATATTAGCTTTAGTTCTGCCGACTAAAAGCGAAGCTTTAATACCTATATATATTTTTCTAATATAATATAAATAGAACAGGATACTATCTATATAAATTACGATTTTTAATTAGTCTAGATAGATTTAATCGTCTTTCCTACTATTCGATTAACCTGTCCTAAATATATATCTGCCTGCTATTCTTAAAGTTTCGAAACCGCCTATACTAATATATCCGTTAACTAGAAGCTATATTTCTTTAGATTATTAGTTTCTATAGATATCTACTATCCTATCCCGGCTAACTACTTCGACCCTTTATAGGTAGAAGTAGTTAGGCGCGCTAATACTACGTAGGAGTTTAAAGGGCTTTTCTTTATTCTATCGGCCTATAATTTAAAGGCTAATATTATATATAATTCGCTATAAAAAGCCTAAAGCGTTATAGAGTAGATACTAGCTTACTAATATAATATAACTAAGGAGATTATTCTTCCTAATAAATTCTACTTCGACTTCGGCTTCGACGATTTTATTAAAATTTATAGTAGAACTTCCTATCCTAGTATTATCCTGCTTCGTAATATATACTACTTCTAAACTTAGAAGGATTATTTCTAGAATCTATTTAAAAGGCCTGCAGGCTTTAAAGTATTAATCTATCTATTCTATTTTACTTAAAACCTCGGCTCTATATTTATAGAACTAATTATATCTAATCTCTTCTGTCGCGAGAGTTTTATAGCTTACTATAAATTCTATAATATTATTAAAAATCTTTTAATTATATTATTTAAGGATATCTATCCCTTTAGTAGTCGCGAACTTAAGGCCTTTACTTTTAAATAAGCCGAATAGGACGATTAGACCGCGAATAATTCTATTTATAATAAATAACGCGCCGCGGCGCGCTTCTAATAACGTACTAATAGTTTTAAAGATTATTTAAATCTATCTTTTAGCTAACCTTTTTCCTATAATTACTAGATTTAAGCCTTTTTATATATTAAAGGCCGTTTTAACGAATACCTTAAGCAGGTATACGAGAAGGATATCTGCTATAGGATATAGAATAAGTACCGGGTTAGCTTTACTCTTTTCCGAATATTAGATTTAAATTAATAGCCGGATATAGTTTCTATTCGGCTATTATATTTCCTATCGGATATATTATAGAACCTTTTATCTAGGCCGGGTCTAATATAGTCCTAGAATTATATTTCTAACTCTTCCGCGGAGTTTTATTAATTATATACCTTTATTTCTACCCGGGATATTATCGCCTTTATTTTAACCTTTCTAAATACTTAACTTCTCCTTTTTAAAATATTAGCGGTATAATTTGTACCGGTAGCCGGTCTATCTCTAGCTTTATAAAAAAAGTAAAGAGTTAATAAAAATATATTTTATATCGCTATTAATATTATATATTTTATTATAGGGGAAACCGAACCGGCGTAATATCTTTCTTTTATAAGAAAGGAGTAGTAGATAAAACGGGTACGCGTAGTTACTACTTTAGAAGAAGATAATACGGAAATAAATACCGATCCTATTTATATAACTAGATTTAGCTTATAATACTAAGCGATAATAGACCGGTATAGTATTATTTTTTTTTTCTAGATATAATCCTCTAGTAGGGTATTCCTTCCTTCGATACTCGAATTATCTACTAATTAGGTATTAGAAACGAGCTTTAGTAGAAGTTTAAAGGTATACGTAATATCGCTAGAATCTATATAGAATAAAACTGGTTCTTTATTTTCTTCTAAGCCCGCCTTCGCTTCTAGATAGATAAAGTTTAGGTAGTATCTTCTTCTAACTATACTACTTTACTTTAGTATTATTACTATAAATCTATTTAACTTACTATATACCTCGTGCTTGTCGACTATAATAAATATATTATCTACAAGCTGATTAACCGGATAGCGGACGATGCAGTCGATACCGAGCAGTAGGCCGAATATCTCTCTATTAAAAAACGCAACCGGCAGTCGTAGTGCCGTCGTCGACCTTTTTAATAACGAGACGGATACGAATAATAGTAATAGAATTAAATTTATTTCGATAAGTATAGGCAAGTCTGTAGAGCTACTAACTTAATATAGAAACTCTTAAAAGATAGATCTACTAAACGAGTTTCCGGTAGAAAGTTTTTCCGGACCGCTATTATTATTATTCGACTCTTTACTATTATTTTAAAAGCTATTTAGGTATTATAGCGGCAGTAGACGTAGCTTAATACTATTTCCTATACTCGCCCCTAGTTTAAGCTTATAGTAGAGAGTTAGCGGTAAACTCGTCTAGGTTTCTACCTTATTTCCCTATAAATTCTATCCTCCTTCCTTTTACCGTACCGAGTAAAGGACGCCTAACCGGCGATCTAGCTTTACTTCTCGGCGCCTAGAAATATATAGAAATATACTAGAATCTAATAAAAATTATATCTAGGTAAATAATCTCGATCTATTTATTAGTAATAGCTAAATCGACCGGGAGTTAGCCGATACGTTATTTCTAGTACTTAGGTATTATAGCGGTAGTAGACGTTATTTAACGCTATTTCCGGTACTTACTTCTAGTTTAAGTTTATAGTAGAGAGTTAGTAGTAAACTCGTCTAGGTTTTTATTTTATTTCCCTATAAATTCTATTTTCCTTTTTCTTACCGTACCGGGTAAAGGATATCTAACCGGCGATCTAGCTTTACCTTTCGGCGTTTAAAGACGTATAGAAGTCTACTAGAACCTAATAAGAATTATATCTAGGTAAATAATCTCGATCTATTTATTAATAATAGCTAAATCGATCGGGAGTTAGCCGATATTTTATCCCCGGTAGGTATAGAAGCTCTAGCTACCGTTTTTCTACTTCCGCCTATAATAATAGATATTACTTTACTAACTTAAAAGAAGGTTAGACTAGTCGAAAGCGCTTTATAGGTAGTAGTAGCTCTTACTATATAAAATTACCTATAGTTATTATTACCGATATAGTACTTTTTTTATTATAGATAGTAGCTAGAATTTTATTAATACTAATAGGCGAATTCTAGGAATCGTATTTTTATTGCGTATAAATCTAAATATCCGTAGATACCGAGGATTTAATAGTCGCTAGAATAAAAGTATTTATCGAGGTACCGACTAATAGTAATAACCGCCGGTAATTTATTCCTATCTTCTTTTATTATAAATTCTTATTTTTCTAACGCTTTTTTTATTATTCATATCGTATATCTAGATATAACGATTATAGCTATCTAAACCCCTACTTTATACTAAATTAAATAATTATTACGGTAATATTCCTTTAATTACCTATTATTTTCTATTTTTACTAAAGCTGCTGCTATATGTTTATTTAATTTACTAGTTTAATTATTAGGCTCGACCCTATTAATCTATCCCTAATTACCGTACTTATTAGCGTTACTATTATTAAATCTATTTCTATTAATATTAATATCTTAGTACTCGTCTACTTTTTTCTTTTTTCTATCTACTGCCTTGCTATCTACCTTATAGTACTCCTAGATATTACCTATAACGCTTCTAAATATTCTAATACTTTAGTAGAAGCGATAATAATAGTATTAATATCGAAGTATACTGATATTTCCTATTCTATTTTATAATAATAGGTAAAAGCGCTTTAGCTTCGGTATTAAATTAGAAAGTAAGGAAGTCGTCTCTAATATATTCCGCGATCGCTTAAAAAAATAGGATATTTCTTTTTTTTATTCGGATTCCCGGGCCGCTACTTTTTTTACCGCTTCTAGAATTATTACTACCTATATAGTATATCGACTAGAAGTTCTTAATCGTTTATATATCTAATTTAAAATCTACTAAAGCTTTTTTAATATATTTATTAGATTTCGCCTCTTTAGACCCGGTAATTTTAATAATAATAATAAATAAATAAATAATAAATTTAGTATTTATTTTATTTAAATCTTTTTTCGTTATATAAAATTATTAAAATTAATTATTTTTAAATAATAATTTCTTTTTAACTATTATTAAAATCGTTTATAACTAATATAAAATAACTCTAATTTTCGATAACTAAATTTAATCTAGTCGTTTTATCGGGTTTTAAACTCGAATTAGAAAAT